>CAHIKZ030000789.1:1112500-1162500 GCA_903632075.3 Acanthosepion pharaonis
TCAGAAGGTATAGAATTATACTTTTCATTTCCACAACAAATCCAGGTGGAATAGAAACCAATGTAAAATAAAGTCAAGAATAAATTAATCTGAGATGGAATGTCTCCGAGTCTCAGAAAAATTTGAATGCATATCATAAATGAGAAGACAGGAATTACTAGAACATCTTGCAAAGAATGGAAACATCCTGACTTGAGAGAGGACAATACACAGGGAAAGATAAGACAAAAACCACAAAGATTATCATGATAGGTTTTCAGATGCGGTGGGGGACAAGGAATTCATAAAAATGTATAGAAAGGGGCTAGAAATATAGAGCTGAAGCAGATTTTGGAAAGAACCAGAAACACAATCCTAAACAGGAAACAAAGGATAAACCTCTACTCCTGTTCAAAAAACTGCAGAGGAGTATGAACCATACAATAGACAAACCTATCTACTCCTATTGGTGGAGGAGAGAAAATAAACAAAGTGAAATAAATAGTAAATAAAATTTCAGAGTTCAAGCACAGATGTTAGGAGAAGCAGACTTTAAAATGAACCAAAAATCCAATCCTAAACACGACACATGGATAAACCTCAGTTACTCAAACAAAATATTTTGCTTGACTTGTTCAGATAAGTAACATGATCCAATAGAGAAACAAATAAATTTTCACCAATAACACAAATTTATTTATTACTGACTTTCATCTGTCTTAATGAAACACCCTTATATATATATATATATATATATATATATATATATATATATATATATATATAGTGTAATTAAGACAGATTATATATATATATATATATATATATATATATATATATATATATATATATATATTAAGACATTTTATATATATATATATATATATAAAATATATATATAAATGTTGTTTCATTAAGACAGATTATATATATATATATATATATATATAATCTGTCTTAATGAAACAATATATATATATATATATATATAAATATTGTGTCATTAAGACAAATTGCAGATATAATTAATCCCTTAATAAGAAAGTTACCATCATATATCTAAAAGTTTGCCCTCTTCATGGAAATAATTAAAGATGCTCCCATCCAATCCAACCACATGATGAGCCTGGACATGGTGTGTTTGTTTACCAAGGTACCCACGGAGGAGGTACTTGATAATCAGGGACAGACTGGCTTCAGACTCATCCCTAGTATACCAACAGATAACCTGATGGAGATGCTGATATTCTGTACATAAACAACTGACTTTGGAATGGGATCAGACATACATCAACAGGATGAAGGCTTAGAAATAGGCTTGCCATTATCACCAGCAATGGCAAACATATACACGGAATACTTTGAAGAAATGATATTAGAATCCACATCACTATGGCTGAGATGAGTAGATGACAACTTCATATTTTGGCCACACCAGGAAGAGGTCTAGCTACTACTGGATCATGCAAACTCAATAAGATCATCAATACATTTCACAATAGAGAGAGAAAACAACAATAACGCTTTCATTCCTGGATGTACTAATATCTTGAACAGAGCATGGGTTCAAGATATATGTAGAGCACTAGCCAACATTCACCAAAAAATACCTCAACTTCAACTCCCACCACCCATACAGTGTAAAGACAGGGATTGTCAGCTGCTTACAACATCGAGCAAAAATCATAAGTGGTGACCCAGAGACATATGAAGAAGAAATGATCAGGATAAACATTACCCTACATCATAACAACTACTCTGAGTACATGGCAGCAGCTCTGTCAAACTAGGATAGAAGGGTACAATAGGATAACGACACTCAAAAAACAGCTTCGATCTGACTAGCCTTTATGAAGGGATTATCAGAAAAAATACAAAAGATCCATATAACATCAAGACAACCTTCAAAAGTGGTTCAACACTTCGCAGACACTTCTTCTGAGTAACATCCCCCCTACCCATAGAGTAGAACATGACTAAGGACTGTGTATACACCATCCCATGCAGCTGTGATAAAAAAATATAAAGGAGAAACAGGACCCACCTCCTTAAGGTAAGACTGCAAGAACATCATCACGAGAGGAAATAAAAAAATAAAATAAAATTGGCATAGCTGGCCACATATGGAGGGAAAAGGGAGATCACCATCCCCAGTAGGATATGGTTGAAATAATAGACAGAGAACATCAATGGAAAATACAAACACCTAAAGGAATTAGCACATATTTAGCCACAAAAATTTCTTAAGTCGGCCAAGTGCAGAAATGAATACAATATGGGAACCAATAATATGAAGTGCTAGAGAAAAGCAATAATAACAACAAAATTACAATATGAGCTCTGGTAAAAAAAAATATTTACTAAGTCCCTAAAATTCACAAACTGACGTCCTCAAGGACACATGGCCCAGTGGATAAAAGTGTTGGTGGGAACCAATGACTTGACCCAAAGACATGCAAGCTCAATACCTACAATTTTTCAATATAAAAAAACTTGGAGAGTGGAGTTAAAGGGAGATGACAGAGACATTTGGAAGAGGCATGGCACGTGCAACTAGAACAATCTACCCTGGAGGACAAAATAAAGGGTCCAGTTTGAAATTCCAATCACCTGAAGATGGTCAGATCGTACAATGACCGAAATATGTGAATATGGAAATAAAGACGAGAACAACAGTCTGAACAATGTAGATAATAAAATAATTTTTATTCATTTACTGCCTGAGAACAGCAAGGATTTTAAACAATGAGTTCCACATGCGTGTCAGCTTGTCACCATGTTGAATTTAGATATGCTGTGGTCCAATTAGCAGACAAGGGATGTAACTTAATTGTAACTTGAGTTATCATCCTTTAGACGGGAAAATAAGTTTGCCCGCCTAACAAGATTGTAAGAATTCTTTTGAAATAATGATTTACTGATACAAGAATTACTAATTAACCCACACCTGGAGAGAGACAGGGTGGATTCATACATTTTCCAAGGTTATTTGAAAGTCAGTGAATATAACAAACCAGACTGGAACTCTAATTTGGTTATCCAATTTCAAATCGTTATCTAAGAGAACATCTGTATATTCAAGCTTACAGCATCTGGTGTTCTTAAGTGGTCACCCATCTAGTTACTGTTGCTTAACTTCAATGATCAATGTGATAAGGTTGTAAGCTTATTTTCAATTGAATCAATGACAATGGCATGAGAGAAATAAAATAACTAACTTTTCTTTTATTTTAAAATAATCTTTCCTTTTCAACCAGAAATACAAAATATAAACATTTCAATTGCTAATTCTCAATGGCCAGAATATGAAATGGTCATTTTTTCTGCCATTTCATATATTTATGGCTACACATCTTTTTCCACCAGGTTATTTATTTCAAGCAAATCAGCCCTGTAGATCTTAAAGGCAATCCTTCATCAGATCTCATAGACTGGTGCTACAGAATCACAAATAGCTTTACCAAATAACAAAAACCACATCACTTGAAAATTTCCAACAGTTTGAATGATTTATATTTTTTACAGCTTATCAACCCTTTGTGGGTTGTTTAAAGTCAAAACCTGCATCTTTGGCCACAATTTCCTGTCCTTTGTAGATCTTAATAAATTTTGTCTTTTTGTTATCTCTCCTGAATCCTGTTCCACCATCCATTTACTCAAGCTAAGTATGTTATGCATTGTTTTCTTCTGTCCCTCTTGCCATCAATCTGTCCTGTGGGTATCAGATTTTCCAAGTCATCCTTCCTCATTATGTGCCCCAGAAATTTCAGCTATCTCTTCGTAATGTTGAATATAAGTTTCCTTTTTCTTTAAAACTTCATTGTTGCTCACATGTTCAGTCTATGGTATTCTCAGCATCCTGTTGTAGGAGAACTGTTGCTTGAATTCTCATCTTTGAAAAGACTGTCCAGCATTCATTGCCATATATAAGAGGAAAGATATTACACAAAGAAAAGAATATTGAACTGTTGTTTCTAAGAGGTTTTTGTATCTCTTAATACTTGGCTTAGCTTAGCTTAGCTTAGCTTTTGGCATGCACCTTTGGCCATTTCAACCAGTCTTTGGATTTCAGTGTCACACCTTTTGTCCTCTGTTAAAACGCTTCCCAGATATTTAAATTATTGTACTTGTTTGATTTTAGGCATCTCCAATTTGAAATTTGCGTTTTGGGCTCATCCTTTTTGTTGTGGCCTTGTTAGGGCCAGAAATAAAGACACAAGAGAGGAATTGAGTTAAACAAATATATTAACAGAAACAGTAATACAAACATATACAAACAAGAGTATTACAGCAAGAATGTTCGGTCTGACTGTTAGAGCCGATTACTGGAAACTTCCACCTCCAAAAAGGCAGTACCTGCTCCTATTTATAGCTGGGAGAGTCCATGTATGCATGGGTAAATTACCATAACACTTTTGTTAACAGCATTGAAGTAGTCATATAGCAATTTCTAGTGGTAACTAACAAAAACAAATGGCATTATGTAAGGGTTCAAATATCCAACATAGCAATGAATAAAGTTAATTTTATTTACCAAAATAAAGACTAAGTCATCTTATATAGCAATTTCTAGTGCTAACAAAAACATAAATAATATTATGGAAGTGTTCAAATATCCAAACTAGTAATGATAATGTGAAGAAATTTAATTTTATTGACCAAAATGAAGCAATTTCTAAGAAAAACAGATGGTATTATCTCAGGGTTCAACATTGTAGTTACTGTACAAATTAAAAATCAATATTGCCTTTGTGTTGCACTTATAATGTAATATCACAATTAACAGTGTACTATTAACCAGCATAGCCTGGCCTCATAAGATGCATAAATTTGCTTCAATTAACCTGAAGCACCTTGTTGGGTCATCTGATATCAATATATATATTTTTAATCATTTCATCCCAAGCAAGGCAATGAAACGACTAAGACATAAGAGGGTACTGAGTGTTAGAGAATATAAGAAAAAGAAAACCTTTTCAAGGAGCAAGAACAATAAAAGAACAGGAATTAAGAATACAGAAGATAACGATTGAAATTGCATTTAAAGTTTTGACGATCAAACTTAAGCAAGAAACCAAAAAACAGGTCAACATGTGAGAAAAGAAACTGTTAGCACAGAACTTATGGATACATCTTGCTGTTTCAGCAGTAAAATGACAAGCCCTAGCTGCCAATGGAGCAGTACTCTTAAATTCATTAAGTCTAAAGAGGAAAGCTCAACATAACAATTACAATAAACATATTCATATTAAAAAGCCACAAAAAAGCTGTTATGACAGTGGGAAAGTGTTGTAGCATACCTACAGACAACAATGGGTATGTCTCCATTCACATAAATACAGTAGTAAATACTGTATTTTAGTCTGCAGTTGGAGATTCATTGTGGAATTTACTTTACTCACTTCTAGCAGTTGACTACTTCTTCTATGTGCCACTAGCAAATCTTATATGTGTTGTTCTTGACCTAAGTATTATCCTTTGTTACCAAACTTCGTTTGATTATTTTATTCAGTAATCTTCCCTAGGTTACAACAGAAATTGAGCTGTTATTTTGGCGTGAATTCCCCCCCACCCAAAAAAAAAACATCACCTATGCATAATGCAACTGGTCACCAAAAATGTTTTGTTGTCTGTGCATAGTGTGACTCTCTATTTTTTGTGTAAAAAAAAAAAATACTGATCTTAAAAACTTGTATTATACTTGAGTATATTCAATATGCAACAGTAGGAACAATGAATTCTGACCAAGTGCTGAAAATGGATACACTATGGATAGATTGGCATTAATAATTATACTCATAGTGAGTGATAAAAACAACCTCAAATTAAAAGTCCAAATAACTCTTGGAAAAAAACCTGAATGTCTAGCTAAAAATAGATGACTTCCTGTTGACAGTTTAAGATGAATTCAGATGATAATGCAAGTCAAATGATGGTCCAAGCTTTCTAAGAAATGTTGATCGAATGATAAAACCCTGAGCAATCATTTTCTTACTAACATTATAAAAATTCCCTTCAAAAAGAAAAAAAAAATATTAAAATTTTTCTGTGTGTTATGTCTTTTCAGGTCATGGAAAATCATGGCTCTTCACAGCTTCTTAAAATTTATAGCTGTTAGTAAGGTCTGTCTTCTTGCTATTTCCAAATCACCATTTAGCCATCCATTTATGCAATCTTATTGAGGTAGTTTACTCACTGCTTTCCTTTGTTCCTCTTGCCTTCAGCATATCCTGTGAGTGTCAAATTATCCAAGCCCTCTTTCATCATTATGTGTCCTAGAAATTTCAACTGTCTCTTTCTACTTCTGAAAGTATGTGTCCTTTTTGTTTCCATTTTCCTTAACATTCCCTTGTTGCTCAAATGCTCTATTCATGGAATTCTCAGTATCCTTCTCTTGGACCCAATCTCTTGCTTTAATTCTCTTCATCTACTGGGATAATGTCCAGGAAATTTTGTCTACTATTTATTTTTTCTCTCAATAGGAGTAGATAGGTTTGTCTATTATCCGGTTCATACTCTTCCCTGGTCTTTTGAACAGAAGTAGAGGTTTATCCCTTATTTCTTATTTAGGATTTGGTTTCCAGTTCTTTCTGAAGTCTTTTCATTCTCCTTCATTCCCAGTAGCCCATTGCATCTTAGAGACATGGCATTATCACCTTGTCGAGAATGAACTGATGAAAAAATATATATAGCAGTTCAGCACTATTTCTAAGAAAATTTCCTGTTTCTTGATAGAATGTTTAGTGTTTTGAAGGGATTTTCTTCTAATTGGTTGGGTATCTGCCAAGGAAGAGGGACAGAAAACTCTGTAGCACTGGAATTAAACACTGAATCATAATGAGCAGGACACAGACAAGACTTCCATATGGGAACACTACACGTACAGCATGAACACAGATAAGACACTGGAATTTGAAACAATGCTGGGTAACACAAACATGAATCTTGGGTAACGTATAGCAATCCCATTGTACGGTCAACACTGTACCACAAAGCTCTCCCATCTTTCCAGAAAATGTGAATGCTATTATAGAGCCTAAAACTTTAGCAGTTGGCTAGCAAAGGAATCATTTGCATAGCTAACACTGCTCAGCTCACCATCTTGACTATCTCATGAGGAAGCTAGTAAACACTTTCTTTCTCCATAACCAGATATTTCAGAGTTTGCACCAGCTTTGTTCTGGCATGGCAGCCATGTGCTGTCTTTCTTCAGAAACAGCACATTAAATATTGTCTCTTTGACTGATGGGGTTGGGTACCATTATCAGTAGCAAATGGCTACTGTCATTGCATTTTGTTTCCACTACATATTTGGAAAGCAGTTATTCCAATGCATCTTAAAATTCTTCACAAATATCTAAATTTTCATATTTGCTTGATTTTGACATCAATTTGTAGCTCACATCTTGGGCTGATTCTCTTGCTTACAACCATAGTTAGTCCTTCCTTCCTCCTTTCTTTTATTACCTTGTATAAGAGTTCCTAGTTCTAAAAGTAAGGGACATTTTTTTTATCATTTCTTTCTAAGCAAGGCAATAAAGCCACTAAGACACAAGGTGTTACTAACTGTGAAAGAATCTAAGAAAAAAAAAATTATTAAGGAGAGTTGCTAATAAAAGAACAGGAATTAAGGAGACAGAACATAACGATTGAAATTGCATTTAAATTTTTGAACATCAAATTTGACTGGAAAGTTTGGTTTGGTTTGGTTGATTTGGTTTAGAAGCATTATCAGCCTCTATAGGTTATTTAATGCCAAAATCTAAATATTTTGAACAGTTTTATGGATTTAACTACAGATAAATTTTATTGTTGGTCATTTTACTATAAAATTTGTTATTGGTCATTCTGCTTTAAAAATGTATTGTTGGTAATTCTACTATAAATATGTATCATTGGTAATGTATCATTGGTAATTCTACTATAAATATGTATCATTGGTAATTTATCATTGGTAATGTATCATTGGTAATAATAAATATGTATCATTGGTAATTCTACTATAAATATGTATCATTGGTAATTCTACTATAAATATGTATCATTGGTAATAATAAATATGTATCATTGGTAATGTATCATTGGTAATAATAAATATGTATCATTGGTAATTCTACTATAAATATGTATCATTGGTAATAATAAATATGTATCATTGGTAATTCCACTATAAATATGTATCATTGGTAATTCTACTATAAATATGTATCATTGGTAATTTATCATTGGTAATAATGAATATGTATCATTGGTATTTCTACTATAAATATGTATCATTGGTAATTCTACTATAAATATGTATCATTGGTAATTTATCATTGGTAATGTATCATTGGTAATAATAAATATGTATCATTGGTAATTCTACTATAAATATGTATCATTGGTAATTTATCATTGGTAATGTATCATTGGTAATAATAAATATGTATCATTGGTAATTCTACTATAAATATGTATCATTGGTAATTCTACTATAAATATGTATCATTGGTAATTTATCATTGGTAATAATAAATATGTATCATTGGTAATTCTACTATAAATATGTATCATTGGTAATTTATCATTGGTAATGTATCATTGGTAATAATAAATATGTATCATTGGTAATTCTACTATAAATATGTATCATTGGTAATTTTTCTATATAAAAATGTATTGCTGGTATTTTTTCTATAAAAATGTATTTTTATACTTTCATAGTGTTTGGGGGTTCACTATTTGGCCATAGATGGAATCCTAACAGGTGCCGTCACCCCAGGTCTGGGTGGACCTGGGAACAACACCAATTATGAGGTGGTTCCATACTCCTCAAAACCTCTAATCTCCTGATCAGAGACCTTGCCGCCAAATGTAGTTTTGACTGGAAAGCATAGAGCCAAAAGAGAGTTCCACAATTGAGAAGTGTGAGGAAAGGAATTGTTAGCATAGAACTTCTGATTGCATCAAGCAATTTCAACTGTAAAATGATGAGACCTAGCTGCCAATTGAATACTGCACTTAAAGTTGTAAAGTCAAGGGAACAAAGAGAACAATTACTATGAAAATATTTATGGAAAAATATATAAATTATAATTTCTTATGTTAAAAATCCCCAGTTCTACCTTATCACTTGTTCAGCAAATATTGATTATTTACAAGTAATTTTAAAGGTTATAAAATATCTGTTAAGTGTTTAGATAAGTAGAAAACAAAATTTCAAGAAAATCGACTGCTTTGTTTTCCAAACATCAGAAGTTTGTGAATGTACTTTTTTTTTTTACTTTTTTTTTTTATTACTTTTTTCTTGGCTTCCCTTCCAGGAAAAGAAAGCAAATTTGACAAAAAAAATCAATCCTTGCAAGACAATAAGGCAAACTGCTTCTTTCCAGATGAAGATGAAAAAGTGCAAAGAGGATAAACATCTCATCTTTCTGCAACACAAGATTTCTGATGGATTCCTTAACACTGCGTTCACTGGTAAAAGAAACACATTAACAACACATAACACTAAAATACAAGAGAGAATTATGTAAAGACAAGCTGACACATGAACACAAATGCATGTAATAATGTACATGCACAAACAGACCAACATCCTTATCACACAACTAATCAAACAGAACACTGGAACAAAAGAAAAAAATATCTGGGATAAACACTTTGTATTTGATTGTTAAGAAAAAAAAAAAAAAAAAGATTCCTTTCACAAACAAAATAAAAATTGGTGGGTGAAGTTAAAATTCAAAATAAATAAAACAAGGTCAAAGAGTTCATCTAATTACAGGAAAAGATTACTCTTTTCACAGATAAACATATGAAAATCATACATAAAATATTTTCTTCTATGTGCTGTGTCCTTTCAGGATGTCTGCAATCATGGCTCTCCACAATTTCCTCTCCTTTGTAGATTTTTTTTTTATCTTTTTGCTATATTGCCTAATCCTTGTTCTGCTAACAATGAATACACACTTGCATTTCTCACTTGTGGAACTCCCTTCAAGCTCCATGCTTACCAGCCAACTTCAATCTGCAGAAATTTAAATGCAATGTCAATTGCTATCTACTGTCCTCCTGATTACTCTTCCTTACCCCCTAGCAATGTTCCGGTTTCTAATTCTTCCACAACTACTAACCCCTTGTATCTCAGTGGCTTTACTGCCTTACTTGGAGTGAGCACAATTATATATATATATATATATATATATATATATATATATATATACACACACACACACACACACACAGAGAAAGAGAGAGAGAGCGCAATGGATAAATTGTCAGCTAAATTATGCAAACATGAAAATAACAGTGACATCTCATTTTAACAGTATTCAATAAAATCACCATTGGCGTCAACAACTGCCTTTGGACAACTTCAGAATCTCCTTCAGAAAAGGAGTTTTGTTGGTCTCTCGCTCAACTGCGGCCCCACACATAATAATCAAGGGGGTTGCAGACTGGTGAGTTAGATGGGCAGATGTAATGGGTGATGTGGTTGAAGAAATTGTCCGACAGCCATGACCATTCTCCCGCTTATGTGGTATAGTGCAGAGTTCTGTTGCCAGACATAGGGTCTTCCAGCAGGATATGTATGCCATCCATTTGCGCAGATGTGCATACGTGTAGGGGTGTCATGACCACACTTGCTCCTTAGCTTTTTCTCTTTTTTCCCCCCCAGTCTTTTCTTTCAACAGTTGCCATTTTTGTTGTGAGTTTTTCCAACTCTAGACATGTCACCAATTTTAATTTTTGAGCATTCTAGTTTTTTTTTCTTAACAGCAGAGTAATGTTCTTTGGTTCGTTTCATTAAATATTAATTATCAAAAGTAAATCTATGTAATTACACGTTTTGAAAAAGGATCAGCAACGTTTAACCTTCATGTATGCAAGATAGTATCATGTCAAAAAGACGATTATTTCATTTTTATTTTTTTTTTACTCTTGACAATGTTTGTTTTAAAAAGCAGCCATTAGAATTTTAGTGCCACTTTAGTGTGTGTCCTACTCATCTGTGAATCCTACTACAATATTCGTATCCTACATTATCTAACATAAGGGGAAAGAAAAAATGGATGGATAAATGCCATTTATTGCTGTATTATAAAATATAAAATCAAAAAAATTACAAGAAATTTGACTAAAAAAAAAAATCATAAAACAAGATATCTGAATCCTTTAAATGAAAACATTCTGAATGTCTGTTGACATATCAAGAAAAAAGTCAGGATAATGTCTTAATAATACAAATGTGATGGTAGGATACACACTAAAGAAGAAACTGATCAGTAGGATACACACTAAAGAAGAAACTGATCAGTAGGATACACACTAAAGAAGAAACTAATCTGTAGGATACACACTAAAGAAGCTGGTCAGTAGGATACACACTAAAGAAGAAACCGATCAGTAGGATACACACTAAAGAAGAAACTGATCAGTAGGATACACACTAAAGTGACACCAGGATTTTAATAAAACCAAAACAAATCAAAGTGGTTTTATACATTATCTTTATACTTGAGAATTAACAAAGATATTAAACACTTTTATTAGATTGCTTATTTATAAAAATAATTTTATGAAAAAAAATTCTTTATTCATAAATTTATAAAAATGTCTGAACAAGAAAATTTAAATAAACCCATAACAATGAGTAACTGTAATGATAAATTCGGAAAAATGCATTTTCTGGGCTTTTCTTTTAATTTGCTCTTGCCACATAAATTCACTAAAATAGGTTGAGAGAGTTTCTGTCTCTGAACCAAACAAACATTCTTGTAATTTTAGATTTTAGGCAAGATCACACTCAATATTTTGAGTACCTATTACCCTACTCATTGAATGGACAAAGTTTTCCTTGCTTTTAATTATAGAATGTCTTTCTTTTTTTTTAACACTGCAAATACTGCATTGTCATTGGTTAACATATTTTATAATTTTTTTAATAAAAAGATATTTTTAAATTTGTTTCTTTATCAAATGGTAAATAATAAATACTTATAAAAAGGTGAATAATACTGTCTGCCAAAACAAAAAGGTATACACACTTAGGAAAGAATAAACTTGTCTTCTGTAGTTTTATTACATTGCACTATTTACTGTAATTAGTATATTTTCCTGATTAACATTTGCAGATTCTTACCTATGGGGAACCCTAAAGGATGTTTTTCATTGAAGAAAACTAACTACATTGGCAACCCTTAGACAAGAAATGGAAAATGCATGTGCAGTGATCCCACTAGACACAACAACACTGTTTATTGTAGTATTTTCTTGAGAGATGGCATTACTGTCATTGTTGTAGCCTGAAGTCCTAAAGGATGTTGTGTATCATAGAAAACGACTACATTGGTGATCCATAGATAAGAAATTGAAAATGCATGTGCAGCAATCTCACTGGACAATTTGGCCAATATTGCTCAAGCAGTAGTTTGCCATATAATAAATGCCTGGAAGCTAAAGCCCACCATTAAGAGCATCTCTTGTGATTATAGTATCCAAAAGTAACTTGTATTAATCTTGTGTTGTCTGAATAAATTTAGTATTACAAAATCTATACAAGTTTTTCCTTTCCTGAAATATGCATACAGTTTTTTGGTGAACTCTGTATTTATAAAAGGTAAATAATAAATATCATATTGTGCTTGGTTCATATATTTTTATAATCTTCTAAATAAACATTTACAGGGAGTAAAAAAGAAAAATACTGTGTAATTGTGATGTCAAGGGAATAACTGTCCATATACCATTTTTTTTGTGGGTATAAAGGTTAGAAATTACCAAAAGTTAATTTCATAAAGCTGGTAATTGTATTAGTTACTAAATAATATTAAAGAATTTTTACCAGATTTATAAAAATAACCTTTCTTAATATGGCTACATCTGAACACACAATTATACTACACTGTGCCATAGTAAAGAATACCTGCTACCCACTTTTTTTTAGTGACATGATGACTTTGAATACCATAGGGAAATGATAGCAGCTTCCGCAAAGATATTGAACTGTGTGCAAAGTACTAACAGAGCAAATTTCTGATCAATATTATTGATTTTGTGGAATTAGCTTTCAGATAGCCAACATTGCATAATTTTCTTACTGAACAATGACACAATAATAGCAGAAAGATTCACATGTGAAACAGAGGCTATTTGCTGTTGGTTACCTTTTATTCAACATTTAAAGCAGTTTTCACTCTATGGGTTATGTCCCTTAACGACATGATTGAACATAGCCCTCCACAACTTCCTATTCTATGTAGTTCTTACCAATGTTTGTCTTTAGTATCCCTCCCACACCCTGTTCTGTCATTCATTTACACAAATTTGTTAGGTAGATTACTGTTTTCCTCTGTATTGCTTGCCTTCAATAAGTCCTGTGAGTGTCAAATTCTCCAACCACTTTCCTCATTATTTGTCCTGTAAATTTGAGCTCTGATTCTAATTGTCTTTTTAGCTTCAATTTTCCTTAATACTTCCTCATTATTCATATGTTCAGTCAATGGTATTCTCAGCATCCTTATATATATATATATATATATATGATTAATACAAATATAAAATTTGTCACTTCTTTTTTTTTTAAGCATTTCACCCCAAGCAAGATGGAAGTGCCACTAGTGCACAAGGGGTTACAGAGAGTGAAGATAAGAAATAAGACTGGATATAGGGGAGGATTGAGAAAAGAATAAAAAGAAGAATGGGAATGAAAGTATCAGAAGATGATGATTGACATTACATTTAAATTTTTGGAGATTGTAGTTACTGGTGAAGCAAGTAAGAGGAAAGTAGTTCCACTGTTGGGAAGTACGAGAGAAGAAGACATTGGAATAGAAGAGGGGGTTACATTTAACTGTTTCAACAGTAAAAGGGTGGGACCTAGATGCCAACTTAGTACAACATTTAAATTCATGCAGTCAGGTCACTAAGGAAAATTGCTCGTCAGAGCATTTGCGATAAAAATATTTGTAGAAGAGACAGAGAGAAGCCATATCACATTTCTGAGAAAGTGACTGGAGTCAAGGTGCCAAGTCAGGAATAATCAGATTGATGTTTATTCAGTACCTCTATTCCAGTTTCATAGACAAACCTTTGTGTAATTGTTCAATCCACACACACATGCACACGTGTGTGTGGGGGGGGACTGCTCCACTATCATTACATTACAGCATAAAGATCAATATTTAAATTATGCAATGGTCAGTTTTTATTCAGCACCTGATGATTACATTGTGCATAAAACTCAGTTGTGCTACTGGTAAGGACAGAAAAAAAAAAAAGAAGCAAAACCTTTCTTTTAAACATCTTTCATTAAATGTGATAGACAAGGAAAATTTCATTAATTTTATTTAGTTTATATATTAGTCTGCCTCTCAACTGGAAAATCAATATTAAATAACCATATAAAACTCATCCCCCACTTTAGATCCACCACATTCCACTTATTTTTGTCTCGAGAAACCTACTGTTGAAATAGAAGGATCAGTATTTCACTTTATTGAAACACACAATTAATCCTCCATTTTATGTGCACATGATGATCTCTGGTTTGTCAATTTAATATTGATTACCAATATGTTCTTTGAAGTGAGTTTTAACTCCTATTTTTTATTTTCAAAATTAATGGGCAAACTTTGTCAATTAGGAATTTTCCATATTTTTTGGTTCTATTTCATTCAGCACATTTTGATCAAACCAAGAATTGCCAAACATTTTTTTTAAAGTGCAGTTATTCTTCATTAATTACTGCAGATTGCTTCCAGTACCAGTATGGATACCAAAATTCATAGATACTCACAGTTACATGCAAAAGTGGGAGCAGAGGGTGTCTCCGACATTCATATCAGGAGGGCATCCAAAGAGTAGAATAAAATTTGGTTTATATTTAATTTAAATGAAGTGTTTATGTTTCATCTGTTTTTGAGTCAGTTATGTGCCAAGCATGATACACACTTAGGCGATCATGTATCTTTCAATATATGACTGCCAAGGCAAATTTTTTCCTGCAGTAGGTTACCATTTCTTTCTGTGGTACACCAGTTGCCATCCAAGGCTATAGAACCCAGTCTGCCCTACTATTTACCCATAGCTAGGGAGAAGAAGAAGAGGATTCATACCTTTCCCAAGGGTATTAACACATAAGTGAATGTAATGAATCTGACTGGAATTTGAACTCTACTCTCCTATTTCTCAACCCAAGCCACTATCCATTACTTCACTGTGTCTCCATCTGTTTTCACATATTTAAAATGTCTTCTCACATTTCTCAGTACTAGGCCCTATAGGCCCCTCTACTCGAGTTTTAGGGCTATAAAATCAAGGAGTTGGCCCTGGGCATCACCAAACCTCCGTACATCACTGAATACTCAAGCCTTTTATATAAAATAGTATTTGTGTATACATTCTTGTTAAGGCAATTTATCTATGCATGCATGGATGCTCCCAGCTATAAATAGGAGCAGGTACTGCCTTTTGGAGAGGAAAGTTTCCAGCAGTCAGCTCTGAAAGTCGAACCAGACATTCTTGCTGTAACACTCGTTTATATCTGTTTGTAGTATTGTTTCTGTTAATATATTTGTTTAACTCAATTCCTCTTTTATGTCTTTATTTCTGGCCCTAACAAGGCTATAACAATTCTCTCATATCATTTCTATATTACTTGGATATTCTTGCAGGTGTGCTACAGAGTAACACTTTGGCATCCTATATCTTCTTTTGCTTGGATTACATTCTCAGAACTTTTGTCAGTGCCATTAAAAGACAATAGAATCACACTACATCAACAAAGAAGTAATAGATATACTGCCACAAAACTCACAAATGCAGTTTACACATATGATTTAATGCTACTCTCCAATCTAATAAGCTAAGCAGAAACCCTTCTTCATAATTTTGAACATTCAGCCAAAAGGTATTGGTCCCCATGTTAACTCAGATAAAACAGACTACATAAGCTTGCTTGATTGATTGTTTGTACGGCTTATCAACCCTTTACAGGTTATTAAAAGTCAGACAATATTTTTAGATTGTAAGATTTTTTTTTTTGCCATTTTTGTAATGCCAACGAATACTTACTGTCACTTTTGTAAATGCCCTTAGTAGAGACTTTGTAATCTTAGATACAACTATAGTATGCCATTGAACAATACTGGTGTCAAACGCCTTCAAATAAACTCACACTAATAGTACTTGCTCGATAATACTCACTCAAATAGTAATCCGTATAGCGATCCAAAAAGAGAAATAGTATAGTAAATAAAGTAGAGAATAGCGGTCTGTATGGTATAGAGGATAGACTAGAAATAGTGATCTGAATAGTAATAGAGGATAGACTACAAATGCAGATCGTTAGATGTCAGCTACTTCCTACATATGTGTTTCCTCTATGGCCATGTGGTCTACTTAATTCAATAATGGGATCACCTATGTTTTCTCAATGGCGATCTATATTCAAACTCAAGTGTCGGCAGTGACACTTTATTCCTATATAACAGTGATATAATTCTTATTTCAGTGATGGGGGAGAAGAGATGGATTCATAGCTTCCCTGATGGTATTTGCACATAAGTGAATATAACAAACTCAAATTGAATTGGAATTCAGCTTTCCAATTAACAGTTCTGATCATTATCCATTACACCACCCTGGTATTCCCAAGTGGTCACCCATCTTGGTACTGAACCAGCTTGACATTGCTTAACTTCCCTGATTCTATGGAAACCAGTATTTCAACTTATGTGGCCATAAGCCACATAAGCTTAAATCAAATTGGAACAATCAAAACAAAACAGTATCTGGCACACCTCTCAATTGTGTAGAAGAATTTACTTATCTAGGTAGTAAAATCTGTAGCTGAGAAATTGATGTAAATACACGCATTGGTAAAGCCTGGGGTGTTGTCGACAAGTTGTCTCTGATGATGAAATCTAAACTTCCAGACAACATGGAAAGGAGCCTCTTTCATACAACTGTTCTATTCTATGGCTGCTCAGCATGGACCCTTACCTCAAAAAATGGAAAGACAATTGGATGGAGCCTACACAGGTCAGTTGGAGAGATCATCTAACCAAGGAGCAATTGTATGGGAACCTTCATCCAGTTTCAGATTTCATCAAAGAGCATAGTCAGATTCATTGCTGGAGAGCTAAAGACAAAATTGTTAGCAAAGTTCTTTTGTGGGAGCCTACAAAAGGAAGAGCTAGCAGAGGATGTCAAAGACCAATAACAATTAGATTTGTGACAATATAAACTATAATCCCTCTGACGTGCCGAATGTCATGAACAATAGAATTAGATGGAACAGACACTCACTAGAATGGTACAAGCAGTGTGACTGTATTACTACTACTTATAATATTTAATGTAAGTGCAATGTTAATAGTTGTTATATGTTGAATATCTGTCTATATCTCTGAGATGAGGTATTATGATTATTTACATTATTCAAACTGTTATCCTCATCTTCATTGCCATATTCACAACATTTTGTTCGTTGCATGCTTCGGCCTTCTTCAGCTGATTGGAATTTCAAACTGAACCCTTTATTTCGTCCACTGGGCCCAGTGGATAAAGGCATTGGTTAGATCCAGTGACTAAACTCAGAGTTGGGAGTTCAATACCAGGCTACAGCAGTAGTGAACCAAAAACTTGGAGAGTAGAGTTAAAGGGAAATAACTGAGACATCTCGAAGAGGCATGGCATGTGGAAGTAGGACAATCTACCCCCTGTGAACGAAATAAAGGGTTCAGTTGAAAATTCCAATCACCTGGAGAAGGCCAGAGAATACAACAGTCGAAACGTTGTGAATCTGGCAATGAAGATGAGGATAACAGTCTGAATGATGTAAATAATTGTTATATGTTGGTATCAGTAAAATAATTCACCAGGAACTTGATACCTGACAGAGGAAAAATCAAAATGAAATTTTCTGTGACATTAATAAGAATATTGGAGAATATTATTAAAAAAGAAAATAAAATTAACTAATATTATTATAAGAGTAAACTATATTCAATAAATCAATGTACTTATCTAACTGACCTACTTCAGAGTTTCACATAATAACATATATCACGGTCAGACAGTATGTTAAATCTCACCTTGATGAGCAGTATTACATGTGGGACTGGAGTTGGTCAATGAGATAAGTCCATTGAATATTTATTAATTCATTGAATATTGTTGCTTTAGTTATCTATTAATCATTAAGCTTAATATTATGCACTTCTTCGGCAAAAATTCCATTATCCTTAAAATGATGTTAAATTCTAGTAATTTTTACATATTTTGATAGGTGATTTAAGTTTTATTATTATTAGTAGTAGTAGTAGTAAACTAAAATGAACCTGCAATATTTGCAAGAAGTCGTTTTTTTTTTACTAAAAAAAAAACTTTTTACTTTTCAACAAAATACAAAATGAAAAAAAAAATTTTTTTGTAAATTCAACAAAAAATTAAAAGACACTGAAAAAAAATAAAATAAAAATAAAACAAACAACTGAAACTCAAATAATCATTGGAGACTTCAGTACTTCTATAAATGTATTTCTTCTTCCTATCCGAATAAATAAATGCCAAATTCTGTCTGTCTGTCCGTTCACGTGTCTGAAACCCCTCTAACTCAAGTTACATTTGCTCTACATAGAAATATACCTTTTTGGAATCAAGATGATCCTGGAATTGAAGATTTGCCCTTCATTTGGTCCTTGAACATCCAGCATTGGGATTTGTATCCAGATGAGAAAGGAACAGTTAAAAATTCAAATTTTAAAATAATTTTTTAGTTTTTAATTCACAGTTTTGAAGTTTCACAGAGTTTGTGATTTGAAGAACTCAATTTTTGGCCTGAATTGGAATTTTGGCCCAAATCAGAGTTTCAAATCAGTCTTTTGGCGAAAATTGAACTTATAGCCCAAATCAGTGTTAAAGTGAGGTTTTGTAGAACCATGGAGTGACTTGAGGAATTCAAAATTACTTCTTCAAAATTCTCATTGCTGTTTTCTAAGCTAGACCAGAGGTTCTTTTAGTTTGAGGCCAGAAGCTTAATTAGCCCCCACACCGATTTCAAATTTTAAGCTAGTATTTAATAAAGGACTCTATTCTTTGTTTCTATATGTAGATTCCATATTAAATTAAAAAAAAAAAGTTTTACACAACTCAATGATGATAATTTACCCATTGGACCCAATATATTACACACAATTTTTAATTTCAACAATTATTTAGTCTTGGGTATAACGATAAAATACATCTGATCTGGAAATTGGAGGTTTTGAGGCATGTGGAACCACTTCTTAATTGCTGTTGTTACCAGGTTCACCCTGTCCCAGGGTGGTAGCACCTGTTAGGGTCCCAGCTATGGGAAAATAGTGAACCCCCCAAACAAAAACAAAACACTATGAAAGTATAAAAATACATTTTCATAGTAATAATACCAGCAATATATTTTTATACAAAAAAAAATTACCAACAATACATATTTGTAGTGAAATTACCAACAATACATTTTATCTGTTGTTGAAGACACAATTGTGTTCAAAATATTTAGATTTCGACATTAAATAACCCATAGAGGTTGATATACTGCTAAACTAAATAAACAATCATTATAAAGCAAATTCTTATTTAAATTTACTTAAATAATCTAAAACAATAAATTAAAAATTAAAGAAATTTGGTGGGGCGAAAGAACTGGAGTTAGAGAGAATGATGTAGAGCAGAAGGAGAACAAATAGAAGCCAAGTGAAAGAACAGAGGCTGGGGCAGATCGAAAAAATGGCAGATGAAGCAATCATAGGAGGATGGAGAAGGAACCTCAGTAAAGTGAAGGAAGTAGTGCAGGGTGGAAGCAGAATGCTAGCGTAGTAAAGTAACCAGGAAAAATAATGCTAACCAAGTAAAGGAACCAGGAAAAATGCTGCTAACCAAGTAAAGGAACCAGGAAAAATAACGCTAACCAAGTAAAGAGACCAGGAAAAATGCTGCTAACCAAGTAAAGGAACCAGGAAAAAGGCTGCTAACCAAGTAAAGGAACCAGGAAAAAGGCTGTTAACCAAGGAAAGGAACCAGGAAAAATAACGCTAACCAAGTAAAGAAACCAGGAAAAATAATGCTAACCAAGTAAAGGAACCAGGAAAAATAACGCTAACCCAGTAAAGGAACCAGGAAAAATGCTGCTAACCAAGTAAAGGAACCAGAAAAAATAATGCTAACCAAGTAAAGGAACCAGGAAAAATGCTGCTAACCAAGAAAAGGAACCAGGAAAAATGCTGCTAACCAAGTAAAGGAACCAGGAAAAATGCTGCTAACCAAGTAAAGGAACCAGGAAAAATAACGCTAACCAAGTAAAGAGACCAGGAAAAATGCTGCTAACCAAGTAAAGAACCAGAAAAAATAACACTAACCAAGTAAAGAAACCAGAAAAAAATAACACTAACCAAGTAAAGAAACCAGGAAAAATAATGCTAACCAAGTAAAGGAACCAGGAAAAATGCTGCTAACCCAGTAAAGGAACCAGGAAAAATGCTGCTAACCCAGTAAAGGAACCAGGAAAAATGCTGCTAACCAAGTAAAGGAACCAGAAAAAATGCTGCTAACCAAGTAAAGGAACCAGGAAAAATGCTGCTAACCAAGTAAAGGAACCAGGAAAAATGCTGCTAACCAAGTAAAGGAACCAGGAAAAATGCTGCTAACCAAGTAAAGGAACCAGGAAAAATGCTGCTAACCAAGTAAAGGAACCAGGAAAAATGCTGCTAACCAAGTAAAGGAACCAGGAAAAATGCTGCTAACCAAGTAAAGGAACCAGGAAAAATGCTGCTAACCAAGGAAAGGGACCAGGAAAAATGCTGCTAACCAGGTAAAGGAACCAGGAAAAATGCTGCTAACCAAGTAAAGGAACCAGGAAAAATAACGCTAACCAAGTAAAGGGACCAGAAAAAATAACGCTAACCAAGTAAAGGGACCAGAAAAAATAACGCTAACCAAGTAAAGGGACCAGAAAAAATAACGCTAACCCAGTAAAGGAACCAGGAAAAATGCTGCTAACCAAGTAAAGGAACCAGGAAAAATGCTGCTAACCAAGTAAAGGAACCAGGAAAAATGCTGCTAACCAAGTAAAGGCACCAGGAAACCTAACGCTAACCAAGTAAAGGCACCAGGAAACATAACGCTAACCAAGTAAAGGCACCAGGAAAAATAATGCTAACCAAGTAAAGGGACCAGGAAAAATAACGCTAACCAAGTAAAGGAACCAGGAAAAATGCTGCTAACCAAGTAAAGGAACCAGGAAAAATAACGCTAACCAAGTAAAGGAAAGCTATGGCAGTAAAGCAATGGGAGGAAAGGAACGTCAGCAAAGTAAGGAATGTGATGGAACATGAGAGACATTTAGGTGGGGTAGAGAAGTTGCAGGACTGGGATAGGTAAAAGAGTTACCATCCTTCATTGTAAAGAGCTCTTGTCATATCACCTTTACCAAAAAGAAGCACATCACTGCAACTGGGAAAGTAGACAGAAGAAGAGAAGTAGAGGGCCATCATGTATGTTGCAGGTAGGGAGCCACTGAAATATGGAATTAGTATACATTCACACACTTAAGTGCATGAGTACATTTTAAGCCGTTTTTTCTACAGCAGATTCAAACATTCCCAACACTATTTTTTCAAAACATGTTGTTATAAGTAGATATATTTGTCTAATACCTGTATCACACTCCTCCCTGGTCTTTTGAACAGGAGTAGAGGTTTATCACTTGTTTTCTGTTTAGGATTAGATTTCCGGTTCCATCTAAATTCTACTTCAACTCTATACCCCTAACATCTATCTTAACTCTGAAATTTATACTATTTATTTTTATTTCTTAATAGGGGTAGACAGGTTCACCTATCATCTGGATCACACTCCTCCCTAGTTTTTGAACAGGAGTAGAGGTATACCCCTTAATTCCTGTTTAGGATTTGGTTTCCAGTTCCTTCTCAAGTAGATAGGTGTGCCTGTTATCCGGTTCACACTCCTCCCCGGGCTTTTGAACAGGAGTAGAAGTTCATCTGTTGTTTCCTGTTTAAGATTGAGCTTCCAGTTGCTTCTAAAGTCTACTTCAACTCTATACATCTAATGTCTCTGCATGAACTCTGAAATTTTATTTGCTAATTAAATCTTGACCTCTTCAAGTTTGGAATTAAATTAGGCAACTTTCCTATTATCTTTCCATTTCTCCCACTAATACAATTCCACACAGTAACCCTCTACCTTGAGTGGTTCTTGGGCCTTGTATTGAGTGAACATTAGTTTAAAAAAAAATCTATCACTCCCAGTCAAGTAGTCTCTTGCATCTTAATGGCATTATCGCCTTGCTGGAGGGTGAATTGAATAAAAAAAAAACATTCAATTCCATAGAGAGATGTTTCCTTCAAAATGTAAATGATTTTGTTTTTATATATACTTTATTTTTTGCCTGTTGAGTGTTAAGGGAGAGATTTATTTATCAATGTTATTTCGGACATTTTTTTATATGTTTTTTTTTACACTATGTACATTATTCTGACTGTGGTCGTCGTCTTTATTGCCATATTCACAACATTTCAGCCATTGTACGCTCTGAACTTCTTCAGGGGATATGCATTAGAAATTCAAACCGAACTCTTCGTTTCTTTCACCAGGGTAGATTGTTCTAGTTCCACATGCCATGCCTTTTCTGGATATTTCAGTTTTAGTTATTTCCCTTTAGTAACTCAACTTTCAAATTATTTTTTTTTTCACCACTACTGTGGCCAGGTATTGAACTCGCAACTCTTTGGGTCAAGTCACTGTATTACTTCAACCAACTCTTTTATCCATGTTTTTCTTTTCAAAGTTTTTTGATAATTTTTTTTTTATTTATAGTTATTTTTCAAAAGTTTAATCACAGGAGCCTTAACAGAGGAAGAAAAGTTGCTGTGGTTTACAAGGGACAAGTTGTGGAGAGCCATGATGCAGCATGCCAGTACCTGGCTTTCAGTGCACACCTGTGAGAGTGAGAATCAAAATGCAATGTCGTGTAGTCATTGGCCAGTGAATGGAAAACTTGGGCAAGGGATGCATTGTGTTTACATTCCAACCTGGATGCCTGGACTCAAATCACACTATGGTCATTTTGTTAAAAAGTGAACTTCTTGATAATATCAGCCAGGGGAGACAATCCGAGCATCATTGAGAACTCCCTGAAAACCATACCATGGATTGGCTTAAGCATGCTGAGTGAAAGTGGACAAATGGAATACGATAGAGAGGCAAAGAAGGACGATGATGATGACAACAGAGAGGCAAAGAAGGATGATGATGATGTCAGAGAGGCAAAGAAGGACGACGATAATGATGACAGTGAAGCAAAGGACGAAGATGATGACAACAGAGAGGCAAAGAAGGACGATGATGATGACAGAGAGGCAAAGAAGGACGATGATGATGACAGAGAGGCAAAGAAGGACGATGATGATGATGACAGTGAAGCAAAGAAGGACGAAGATGATGACAACAGAGAGGCAAAGAAGGATGATGATGATGTCAGAGAGGCAAAGAAGGACGACGATAATGATGACAGTGAAGCAAAGAAGGACGAAGATGATGACAACAGAGAGGCAAAGAAGGACGATGATGATGACAGAGAGGCAAAGAAGGACGATGATGATGTCAGAGAGGCAAAGAAGGACGATGATGATGATGACAGTGAAGCAAAGAAGGACGAAGATGATGACAACAGAGAGGCAAAGAAGGATGATGATGATGTCAGAGAGGCAAAGAAGGACGACGATAATGATGACAGTGGTTAAAAAGAAGGACGAAGATGATGACAACAGAGAGGCAAAGAAGGACGATGATGATGACAGAGAGGCAAAGAAGGACGATGATGATGTCAGAGAGGCAAAAGAAGGACGATGATGATGATGACAGTGAAGCAAAAGAAGGACGAAGATGATGACAACAGAGAGGCAAAGAAGGATGATGATGATGTCAGAGAGGCAAAGAAGGACGACGATAATGATGACAGTGAAGCAAAAAGGACGAAGATGATGACAACAGAGAGGCAAAGAAGGACGATGATGATGACAACAGAGAGGCAAAGAAGGACGATGATGATGTCAGAGAGGCAAAGAAGGACGATGATGATGACAGAGAGGCAAAGAAGGACGATGATGATGACAGAGAGGCAAAGAAGGACGATGATGATGACAGAGAGGCAAAGAAGGACGATGATGATGACAGAGAGGCAAAGAAGGACGATGATGATGACAGAGAGGCAAAGAAGGACGATGATGATGATGACAGTGAAGCAAAGGACGAAGATGATGATAACAGAGAGGCAAAGAAGGACGATGATGATGACAGAGAGGCAAAGAAGGATGATGATGATGACAGAGAGGCAAAGAAGGACGATGGTGATGACAGAGAGGCAAAGAAGGACGATGATGATGACAGAGAGGCAAAGAAGGACGATGATGATGACAGAGAGGCAAAGAAGGACGATGATGATGACAGAGAGGCAAAGAAGGACGATGATGATGTCAGAGAGGCACAGAAGGACGACGATAATGATGAAAGTGAAGCAAAGAAGGACGAAGATGATGACAACAGAGAGGCAAAGAAGGATGATGATGATGACAGAGAGGCAAAGAAGGACGATGATGATGTCAGAGAGGCACAGAAGGACGACGATAATGATGAAAGTGAAGCAAAGAAGGACGAAGATGATGATAACAGAGAGGCAAAGAAGGACGATGATGATGACAGAGAGGCAAAGAAGGACGATGATGATGACAGAGAGGCAAAGAAGGACGATGGTGATGACAGAGAGGCAAAGAAGGACGATGGTGATGACAGAGAGGCAAAGAAGGACGATGATGATGACAGAGAGGCAAAGAAGGACGATGATGACAACAGAGAGGCAAAGAAGGATGATGATGATGTCAGAGAGGCACAGAAGGACGACGATAATGATGACAGTGAAGCAAAGAAGGACGACGATGATGACGACAGAGAGGCAAAGAAGGATGATGATGATGTCAGAGAGGCAAAGAAGGACGATTTATAATGATGACAGTTAAGCAAAGAAGGACGAAGATGATGACAACAGAGAGGCAAAGAAGGATGATGATGATGTCAGAGAGGCAAAGAAGGACGACGATAATGATGACAGTGAAGCAAAGAAGGACGACGATGATGATGACAGAGGTAAAGAATGACGACAATGATGATGACAGAGAGGCAAAGAAGGCCGACGATGATGATGACAGAGAGGCAAAGAAGTTCGACGATGATGATGACAGAGAGGCAAAGAAGGACGACGATAATGATGACAGTGAAGCAAAGGACGAAGATGATGATGACAGAGAGGCAAAGAAGGACGATGATGATGACAGAGAGGCAAAGAAGGACGATGATGATGACAGAGAGGCAAAGAAGGACGATGATTATGACAGAGAGGCAAAGAAGGACGCTGGTGATGACAGAGAAAAAGAAGGACGATGGTGATGACAGAGAGGCAAAGAAGGACGATGATGATGACAGAGAGGCAAAGAAGGACGACGATGATGATGACAGTGAAGCAAAGAGAGGCAAAGAAGATGATGATAACAGAGAGGCAAAAGAAGGACGATGATGATGACAGAGAGGCAAAGAAGGACGATGATGATGACAGAGAGAAGGCGAAAGAAGGAGGCAAAGAATGATGATGACAGAGAGGCAAAGAAGGACGATGATGATGTCGAAGAGAGGCACAGAATGACATGAGATGAAAGAAGGACGATGATGATGACAGAGAGGCAAAGAAGGACGATGATGATGACAGAGAGGCAAAGAAGGACGATGATGATGTCAGAGAGGCACAGAAGGACAGCGATAATGATGAAAGTGAAGCAAAAAGAAGGACGAAGATGATGGAAAACAGAGAGGCAAAAAGAAGGATGATGATGATGACAGAGAGGCAAAGAAGGACGATGATGATGACAGAGAGGCACAGAAGAAGGACGATAATGATGAAAGAGAGGCAAAGAAGGACTAAGATGGTGATGACAGAGAGGCAAAGAAGGACGATGATGATGACAGAGAGGCAAAGAAGGACGATGATGACAACAGAGAGGCAAAGAAGGATGATGATGATGTCAGAGAGGCAAAGAAGGACGATGGTGATGACAGTGAAGCAAAGAAGGACGATGATGATGACAGAGAGGCAAAAGAAGGATGATGATGATGTCAGAGAGGCAAAGAAGGACGACGATAATGATGACAGTTAAGCAAAGAAGGACGAAGATGATGACAACAGAGAGGCAAAGAAGGATGATGATGATGTCAGAGAGGCAAAGAAGGACGACGATAATGATGACAGTGAAGCAAAGAAGGACGACGATGATGACGACAGAGAGGCAAAGAAGGACGAAAGTGATGATGACAGAGGTAAAGAATGACGACAATGATGATGACAGAGAGGCAAAGAAGTTCGACGATGATGATGACAGAGAGGCAAAGAAGGCCAACGATGATAATGACAGAAAGGCAAAGAAGGATGATGGTGATGATGACAGAGGCAAAGAATGACGACAATGATGATGACAGAGAGGCAAAGAAGGCCAACGATGATAATGACAGAAAGGCAAAGAAGGATGATGGTGATGATGACAGAGGCAAAGAATGACGACAATGATGATGACAGAGAGGCAAAGAAGGACGACGATGATGATGACAGAGAGGCAAAGAAGGATGAAGGTGATGATGACAGAGGCAAAGAAGGATGACGATAATGATGACAGTGAAGCAAAGAAGGACGAAGATGATGACAACAGAGAGGCAAAGAAGGATGATGATGATGTCAGAGAGGCAAAGAAGGACGACGATAATGATGACGGTGAAGCAAAGAAGGACGACGATGATGACGACAGAGAGGCAAAGAAGGACGAAGGTGATGATGACAGAGGTAAAGAATGACGACAATGATGATGACAGAGAGGCAAAGAAGGCCGACGATGATGATGACAGAGAGGCAAAGAAGGTCGACGATGATGATGACAGAGAGGCAAAGAAGGTCGACGATGATGATGACAGAGAGGCAAAGAAGGCCGACGATGATAATGACAGAAAGGCAAAGAAGGATGATGGTGATGATGACAGAGGCAAAGAATGACGACAATGATGATGACAGAGAGGCAAAGAAGGACGACGATGATGATGACAGAGAGGCAAAGAAGGATGAAGGTGATGATGACAGAGGCAAAGAAGGATGACGATCATGACAGAGAGGCAAAGGACGACGATGATGATGATAGAGGCAAAGATGGATGATAAAATCAGCTGGAATACTACAAAGACTTGCTGTCACTTTAGTTGATTTATGTTCTTTCCAAATTTATAGTTGGTCTATGTTCTGCTCAATTTAATGACTGCCTGTTTAGAGTGGTTAAGCTAGATGGCACTGCTGGCCAATTAGCATGGCAATTGTCACCTAAGGGCCATTGATCAATCATGGTCAAAGTAACAGTGTGGCAGACGTGATGAGACAGAACCTGGGACGAGCACAACTGGTTGCGACTTGCCTTGTCCCTGCCAAAAAAGAGCCCGTATTTGCTTAGCATGTAAAGCTACTGCAGTTGAAATGAGGGAGAAAAAAGCACTTACCGCTCTGCCATAATCCGTCCTCAGCCAGATAACGTAAAAGAATGAGGGGGGACTTGCATTGCATTTTTATGCAATAAAGATGCAATGCATTATGGGACAGGGACACAATGAATTATGGGATCGCATGAAGACGCAAGGGATTATGGGTATATGGACAAATATAAAAGCAACTAATTTTTTCCGGGGGTGTCTTTGAGTGACGTTCATGGTTGGCGGCTGGAAAAGTCTGTTAGTGCGATTTTGAGACAGAACTCAAGAAGGAACGACTCTAGGTTGGAATACCACCTGGGAGAGCTTGAATTTACTTGCTGGTTGCTGTTTTCTTTTTATTTCGCCACAAACAGATATAGAGGCTTCACACTTTTTGCACATTAAAGTGGGTTCGCACTTTGTAAAGTTTTTCAGTTTTCACCAACAAAAATTAATCAAGTCCAGTCCCAGAAGCCTGCCTCCCCAGGAGGTATCTCCCTTGGGGAAGAATTAAAACTAATCCTTGGTGCCTGAGACATCTTCAAAAAGAAAAATGATGAGATAGGCTGTTCTATTTTCAACCTTTGATCATATCTATATATGGGGCAGCCAATTTAAATTTGGTCTTGCATCACATTCTGTTTGAATGTGAGTGCAATAAAATCTCATTATATTGAGGTGCTGAAAAGGTCAACAACAGAAAGCTGCAAATTTTAAACATTTGAATTTAGGCATCAAGATCCAAGCTGGGAAACTTCAACATGTAAGATCACTAGTGGTTCTTAGCATCTCACTAAATAATCTGAATATTTTTTTCGTCAAATGAACATTTAAGCTAACAGAAAGTTGCAAAAGCAAACTAGTTACGGATGCTCATGATCAGAAGATTAAAAACAGCTACAACTGCTAACTTAATTGAGATTCTTACTGACTCAAAGAATTTGTCTGTACAGATAAAAAAAAACGACTAAGAAAAATATTCAGTATAGAATAATGAAAATACCCCCTACCTGTACTGGCATTCACCTACGGTGGGTTGAGCCGGCTCCAATATTGGAGTTTCATGGGAATTTGGAATTCACAAGCAGTCCCCAAACCTGCATGTATAGGATTCAGATCAGTTCCCAGGAAACCGACAGCCTGACAACAGCACATGAGATTTGATTATAGTGGTGAAGGTTTTGTGCAGGACCATCCACACTTTTTGAAGGACAGATTACAGAGACCTGGTGCACTATGTGCCACAAGGTCCCCAAACGACCCTCCGCAGGTTTTGCATTCAGAGTTTTCCTTCTCCTAGACTAGTTGCCATCCAAGGCTATAGAACCCAGTCTGTCCTGCTATTTACCCATAGCTGGAGGGAGAAGAGGATTCATACCTTTCCCAAGGGTATTAGTACGTAAGTGAATGTAATGGATTCGACTGGAATTCGAACTCGGCTCTCCGATTCCTCAATCCAAGCCGCTATCCATTACTCCACCATGCATTCAATAATGAAAATGGCTCATGTTAAAATCGCATGCAGGAATGATAAACCTATTAAGATGTTGAACATGTCTGAAGCCCTGCACTGTTCTATGTTAACCCTGAGCAGGATTAGGCTTCTTAAATTTCAAATTAATATAGATGTTGAATAATTCAGTAGTTATAGTTGGATATCTCCCCACAACAGAAAAAAAAAACTCCTAGTACTAGTACCAGTAGGAATCTACCACAACCACATCTTGAACTATGCCTGCAAAAGTCCAGACAACGTTTCAACTAAAAATGTAATTAGAACAACAGAAATGATGAGATGATTTAGAACAACTCAAGGAAATCAACATGGCTACCAACTAGGAATTGGAAAATATTTTTTTATATCTAAAATGAAAACTCTGAACAGAGAAAAAAGAATTTTAGTTGCCTTTTTGTTTTTTTATCTTTTATCTTTTATGGAGACACAGTTGATAGCAGAGATTGAATTCAAGTCAAGTTTATTACATTCACTTACAGCTATATTTCTGAGATGAGGCATTCTAAATATTTACATTATTTACACTGTTTGCACTGCTGTCCTCATCTTTATTGTCATATCCATGACATTTCAGCCTTTGTACACTCCGACCTTCTTCTGGTTATCCGTGTTGAAATAAATAAAGGGTCCAGTACGAAATTCCAACTTGTATCACCTGAAGAATGCTGGTGCATACAACAGCCAAAATGTTGTAGATATGACAAAGATGAGGACAAAAGTCTCAACAATGTAGATAGTGTAAATATTTACTTATGTGTTAAATCCCTTGGGAAAGGTATAAATCCACTTCTTCTATCCACAGCTATGTGTATTAGCAGGACAGATTGGGTACTATACTCTTGGGTGGTAACCAAACTAGAAGGAAAACTGAACCTAAAAATCAGTCTGAACGGGTTGGTCTCTGTCAGGCTACCTTTCCCCAGGAAAGACCACTGTTACTGTGGCTGCAGTACATGTGATACACCTATGACTCTAATGGGCTATGGGTTTTGTGATTTTCTTTTTTTTTTTAGATTGACATGCATATATGTTGTCAGTTTTTTATTGCATACTGGCACATGCAATGTTTTCTCTTAGGGGGCTGAACAAAAAAAAGAATTCTGTATTTAATTTGTTATATATTAATTCAAATTTATCTAATCTTATAATTTGATACACTGGATGTATGGCATGTCCACTGAGGATGAGGTCAGACTAGCTTCAAGAAGCTGGGCCTTGACAACCTCAAGTCACTGCTGCATAGCCAGATGGTTGAGGGCAGCAGAGGAAGAGGACAGCCCGAGATGACTTAGAAGGATGTTTTTTTGGAAGGACAAAGAACAAGTGGGCCTCAAAAGAGAAGTATGTGTAGAGGTAAATGGAGATCCTCTGTCAGACAGGATCAACTTTGTTTTGCGCAAGATTGATCCCGATCATGTTTCAACAAAAACATGGGTATGATAAGAAACTTATTTCAGTAAGTATTCTTCATTTTCTTCAGGTGCTTATCACTTTTTCACTAACAAAGATCCTGCTGTTTGTTGGGATGATGTCTTTGTGGGTATAAGCATTGGTTTGAAAGTGTTGCAATTACCTAGTGGTCATAAGGTCAACTCCTTGATCAAATACTGAAAATTTAGATCCTGATTTGACAGAAATTAGTAAAAACAGTATCACAATAAAATAACAATGAATCCATTAATATATCTCCCCCAAGACTGAATAGCCAGAAAATAAGAACAACAGGCAACTGATGAAGTCTATATGGTGCACAACCAAAAAGTTTGGCTAGATAAATAATACCAAAACAGTATGTGCTTCATTCAGATAAATCAACAAAGGAAAATTCCATCAGATTTTTCCCTATGAAATACTATCATTTGAAGATGGTTGCATTCAGTAACACAATGCCTCATGTTGAAAGAGTTCCTGTAAAATACTATTTACTCATTAATACCCACCATCCCAAAAATTGGAAAAATGGGTATTGATGGGTTTTAGGTAGAAATCTATAATTTATACACAATCTTCATAATCAATGCTGGATTTTCATTTTGATCTTTATAATTAAAAGTTGGATATTCATTTTCATAATCAATGCCAGATTTTCATTTTTATAATCAATGCTGGATTTTTATCTTGATTCTTGTAATTAATGCTGGATTTTCATTTCAATTTTTATAATTAAAAGTTGGATTTTCATTTTTATAATCAATGCCAGATTTTCATTTTATAATTAATGCTGGAATTTCATCTTGATCCTTGTAATTAATATTGATTATTATGGATTTTTAATGGATTTAATTAGAATTTAATAACAACTTACTTCTGAAAGCTCAAAATAGATTAGACTTGTCTATTGCCAACCAATATTCAGTTTATGTTTTTAAAATCTACCCACATTCAGTGCTTTGAGATTAAATCCTGCCATCAATCCACAGATTCTTCTGACTTGTATCCTTTAATTTTTCCTTTTGATCATTACTGTTTGGCCAGTACATTCTCCAGCCTTCCTAAAATTTTCTCCAGTTCTGAGATGAAATATTATTCCCTCATTTATTCTAAGATGAGGACGCTAGTACACATACATATACTCATTCTAAACCAGCCACAAAATTAGAAAAAAAAAAATTTTTTAAATCATACCAATGTTATCTGCATAAAAACTAGGGTAGATAAGAATTAAATTTTTTTTTCCTTTTTTTCTGACTAAACTAGAAAGAATAATAAAGAAAGATAACAGAAAGATTATTTTTTTGGATTATCTCCAATCTGGACTCAGCTCCAAGAACATTTTATGAGTTAACAAGATGAAACTGAATATGTGCAAGAAAACCCTATTTTTAATTTGGCTGATTCCCAAGATATGGTTAAACATTCAACATGCAATCCTGGGCATCCACAAAATACAGCATTCTTTCTTTCTTTCCTTTTTTGTTCAGCCCCCTAAGAGAAGACACAGCATGTGCCGGTATGCAATAAAAGACTGACAACATATATGCATTTAAATAGAAATGCCTTATTAAATGTGAGGGAACATATTAAGAATTTCTTCAAAATGGCAAGACAACTGCATTCATATTTCATGATAGTGTTCTTAACATTAGTAGGGTTATTTAGAATGGGTTCTGACAATATATGTATGCATGTAAAGGTTCATAAACCTTTTGAAAGAGTTCTGACAATATATATTTTTATTTATGTATTTAGGCAGCATATCTTCATTCAAACATGTTTCATTGAACAATATAGACATATTGTGTCTACTTATTTTTATACTGATCCTTTCCAATCATCTAAATCCAAAAGTATTTGATTTAAAAAAAAAAAAAAAATGTTATGGTCAATTCCTTGATGAATTTCATCTTAACATCAAGAAACTGATTAGACAAATGGAAAGGATCAGTATAAAAATAAGTAGACATAATATGTCTATATTATTCAATGATATATATTTTAAATAAAAACAGACCATTTTAAGGTTCCATGTTCTAATAAATTATTTCACTACAGCCCTTTTAAAAGGACTGCGGATCGTCAGACTTTACTTCCAAACAAAAAATGAAAAGAAATTTACACATTTATGACGGGTCGTATTAAACATATGTAAATTAACGAAGTGAGGAAGTGAGGGGGGAGAGAGAAGACATGAGTGAGTTAGCAGATATTGACACATTTAAACGGTTAACTTAACAGAAGTTATATATTTATATTGGAGGGGTAGAGAAGAAAAAACTCATATAGAGAAAAAGAGGGAAGAAAGTTAATAGAGAAGATGTCACTAATTTTCTTTGTAAAAAACCTAGAAACAGATGCTGTTATTTTGCTTTACTTTGAAAGTGTTATTTTGGGGGTTCATAAATTATTTGCTCTGAATTTACATTGAACTCCCTGGATTTTATCCTCCTTAGGTTTACCCATACGGATTACCTAGTTTTTCATAAACTATATATATATATATATATATATATATATATATATATATATATATATACACACAGTGTGTGTGTGTGTGCGCACTGTGCATGTTAGGTTTCATGACAAACATTTCAAAAGAGTTCTGACAATATACAGAATGTAAAAAAAACAAAAAGAAAAGGATCTCACTTTGTAAATGACAATAAACATTTGACTTACAAACAAGATTAATGGTTAAAATTAAGGTATCTTCATGTTTGTTGACTTACAATACTAATAGAAAATATCAACAGTTAAAATTAGATATACATTTTATATGTATATATATTTATTCGAAAATTATAACATAAATATGTTATAAAATCACGACAAAAATAGCTATTTTGTTACAACACTTCAGAAGTGTTAAAACAAAATGGCTATTTTTGTAGTGATTTTATAACATATTTATGTTATAATTTTCGAATAAATAATTATATTTGCTGTACACTGTATTGAGCACTCTTTTAAGAATAGTATTTCTTTGGTTATTGGAATTTATTCCATATACACCAATCCTATACTTGGAGATATATATGTGTGTGTGTGTGTGTGTATAATTAGGGTGAAAATAAGTTTATGCTAGTATGTATATAAATATATAGATATATTAAGACCGGCTCCTCTTTTTAAAGCACAACTGTCCAATTCAATCCCTGTTGATGACACCACCATTGTGTTTGTGGTTCATAATATATCTATGTCAAGAAGTCTCTGGAAAAGACAAATGGTGAATAGCACAAACATAAAACCAATGAGCTTATACGGAAAATGGTTGAATGTTTTGTGGGCCATTAGGAACCTCTTCAAGACATGGCAGACTGTGCAAGACCATTATGCAAGACACCATTGAAGGTGGACATAGGAGAGGATGTCAACGCAAAAACTGATTGGACAATGTCAAGTATGACTATACCAGAATTACTGATGACTGGCATTGATAGACTATTATGGAGGCGAGTCAATATGGCTTCTGCATTCAGAAGCCCCCATATGATTACAAATGTCAAGGGGATGATGAGGATAGGTTATGTATGTATGGCTAGAACTATATATATATATATATATATATATATATAACTTAACTGATTTAAAATGTTTTTTTTGCTACACTGATAACCATGTTTCAAAGACTAAAGCTAAAAAACTTCAAATTTAATTATATAATTAAATTAAAAGCATTAGTTCCATTTCATCTTCAAGCGAATATTGGAATAACTTATTTTTAAATTTACTGAGTTTTAAACGCATATTTATGCTCTGTAAATTTACATTGAGCACGGTTTTGTAAAAATAAAAAATATCAATAAGAACACCAGATTATATATCTTACTGTTCTTTCTTTTTATTTATATATACATATGTGTGTGTGTGTGTGTGTGTGTGTGTGTGTGTGTGTGTGTGTAAGTCTGAGTTGTTAGAATGTTCACAGGTTCAAATCTCACTATTTGTCAGAAAGTTAACTTCTTGATGCTATCGGCCTGTAAAGCCAATCCCAGCATGTGGCACCTTTGTAAAATGCTAGCAAAGCATACCACAGGTTGACCCAAACCTTGTGAGTGAAATTGAATTGACGGTACTATTTGGGAGATGTTGATCGTTAAGCTAGCACAAAGTTGTAAGTCATCATGACTGAGGTTGTTCACTGGCCTTATTCAGACTGTTGATCATGGCAAATAATGCACTCTCTCCAAGAAACTTAGCATAGTTGCAGTATAAACCAGAAATGCGTTCTGTGGGTGTTGAACAAACAGAAAAGTGCCTGGGCATGCACCCGCAATAGGGATTAGTGAGCCACCCTAGCAGACAGGCATACTCCAATATGAACAGTCAGTCATTATTGCATTTAATGCTTCATGACAAACCTTTTCAAATGGGTTCTGACAATAAGTAACACATATTTTGGTCATATTTTAATTTTCTGAATTATATTTTCTAATTATATTTTAGATATATAGGAAAGAGATGTTAGTTTAAACTGATTCCAGGAGGAAATGGGTTAATAGCCAGTAGAAACATTCATTTTATTGTTATTGTCAAACATGCTTAAAGACTGATATCTTTTTCTTAAGATACCATTTTAAATGTATTTTAATAAGATATAGAAGATGTGTAAAAACTAATTTAAATTTCCTTTTTAATATGGAAACAAATATGCACATAAATATTAAAAAAAAAAAAAAATCTACCTTGCTTTTTTTTTTTTTTTTTGGGCTATTATTTAATTTTCTTAGCATTCCTCAATTATGAATAATCAAAGATTAAAACCATATTAATACTTCTTCTTTGATGCCACAGGATTAAATTCCACTAAAATTCTGTAAATTGTATTAACAAGGAATTAAAAATGCTTTTAGCAAAATTGCTACACAATAATGTGTTTTCTCAATCTACCAATACAATATCTCTTTAATAAACTAGAAAAAAATAGGAAAAACTGAAAAATAAGCCTATGCATTTTTTCTTTTAGTTTTTTTTTTTTTTTTAAATCAAGCAATGTAAGAAATTTAAGAATTGCAGTATTAGCAAAAGAAAACTGAAGTAAAAACAGAGAGAAAAAAAAAACTTATGGCTAAATTTCTTATTTACACTGATTATTTTCTTCATCTTTGTTATCGTAACATTTTATCAACATATGATTGTCAATCTGGGTAACCTTCAGGAAATTCTAAAATGAACCCTTTCTTTAATCGACAGGGTAGATTATTCTCATTCTGCCGAGATCTCATTTAATATTACCCAGTTTTCACTGAGTCCAAGTACACACTGCCTATATTGTAACAATATTTAACATGACATATGGACGAAAGGGATTAAAGAAAATGATTTTATTTTTTATCAGAAAGAGACTTATTTTCCCATGGCATTGGGAACAGATGTACAAATTTTGTTGAAAAAAAAAATATACAGAATGCTATTGTCACTGCCTGGCGAGATACAGCGAACAGGTGCAGGAATCAGAGGCCAGAAGTTAAGATCATCTGTTGACCTTTCAACAGACGAACTTAACCTCTTAAGATCAAAAATCTTAACCTTGACAAAAAAAAAACCTTGATCCTCTTAAGATCAAAAATCACAACGTGGGTAAGAGAGGTCATAGTTGAAGAGATCAAAAAAGACCAGCTGCTATGTCAAACACCATCAACGACTAACCAGTGTGGGCTGATGGCTTATTCTCCAATACCAGGATCAATCCTGTCCAAAGACTGCAGGCCATGCCCTGGCTACGCCGCAATCGTATGACATCAGCAGTTTTCTAAATGCGTCCATGATATTCTTTGATCACACTCAGTCACAATCACTATTCTATCACAAGTTCCATATCAAATGTTCAAACAAGTTCCATTCTTTCGTGCCACCAGTTCCAACCTTTGCAGCTCCAATATATAATGCTTTGTCTACAAAGTCAAATCACACTCATTTCCTCTGTATTCCAATTGTAAGGAGGATGCTTCACTCACACATCTTTTTCCCCAAGAACTGATACTTTATGGAAAAGACTCCTGTATGTTTCTCTGAATGTTAACCACTTGAAGTCAAAGGTCACTCATTATCTATGCTCCTTATCTTCACTTCCTACTAATTCTTCTTACATTCATATCACACATCTCACCCAAACATTTCTACTTTGAATTGTTCTCAAGCCTTGTATTGGATGAAGTCTCGTATAAAAACAGATTAACAAAGAACTTCTTGTTACTTTAACTGTAACTCCAGTTTACCATGTGTTACTCAAACATTTTGCACATTGTGTCACTGGCAAAGTTTAACAAATGTACTAGCTAAAACCCTGTATAAAAGGATGGTTTTTCTCTTGACACTTATTATTTACACTATTTATATTTGGACTATTGCCTCTTATGTTTGTTGTTTTTAAAAACAAAAAACATTAGGACAATAGTCCGAATATAAATAACTATTTATTTATTATAAATTTAAAAAGAATAATTTTATATTTACAGGATTATAAAAATATGGGAACCAATTACAATGCAATAATCATTATTTACCATTTTATGAAGAAATAAATATGGAAATTGTTGTAACGGAATGTCCCACTCTCCCTATCGCCTATTATGGACCAACTATATCAGTAGATATATATAGTGTGCACAGGATATACATGGCAGACTTGCTTCAAGAATTAGTCTAGAGTTGGAGATTTGTCTTCAGCTGTGCTGGTCAAACTCTCTGTCTGGAGGTAGAGAGGATCCACAGACGAGGCTATGTCAAAGGGCAGAGTCTCATCTCGGGGAAACAGCTACCCTACCCAGTTTTATACAGGGAATTTTTGGTCAAGCCTACAAGCTCGGATACCTCACATTAAATTCAGCCTTGTGCCACATCTGACTATGTGGGGCGGCTGGTAGATATCCTTGCTTCAGGAATTGCTAGCTTGCTAACAGATTTTCTGTCTTTCATTAGTGTATTCTCTTTTACAATAAACCTCTCTTTCTTTCATTTATGTGCATGTTTCTGTTCCTTTCGCTCAAGCATCACCTTTGTTTGTAAGCTTCTTTAAAGGATACATCAGAAACGATTTTTTTATTTATAAATTTATAAAAATGTTTGAAGAGAACAAGAATATTTAAATTAATACAGAAGTAACTTTAGAAATTTGGAAAAAAAAAAAAAAAAAAAAACTTTCCAGGCATTTCTTTTGCTCTTGTCATCTAAATTCACAGACATAGGTTGACAGTATCTGAATTTGCAGATTTCATTTCTTGTAAATTGAAAATAAAAATCTTGAAAGCTCTTTTTTTTTTTTCCTCCATATCACCCCATGCAAGGCAGTGAAGCCACTAAGACACAAGGGGTTACTAAGTGTAGAAGAAAAAGAAAAAAATTAATGAGAAACATGAGCAAACAAGAAGAATAGAAGAATAATCAAGCCTGTAGATAATGAATGAGATTACATTTAAAATTTTGAAGATTAAAGTAAGCTGGAAAGCATGAAGCTGGAAGAGACATGTCATCACTTCCCTCTGTCTTTTCTACAAATACTTTCATGGTAACTGCTCCAATGAGCTTCTTTTGCTGGTTCCCAAACTGTATGAATTTAATTGTGCTACTAGGTTGACATCTCAATCCCACCCTTTCACTGTCAAAATGGTTAAATGTAGCTGTCTCAAGACTTAAGCAAGTGGATGACAGAACATGGTCTGGGGGAGGAAGCAGAAGAAAGGAACTTGTTGAGAGTCACAAGGGAGTTGGAGAGCCATGATTGCCTATGTCCTGATGGGACATGGCACATAAAAAGAAAGAAGCTGTTTATATTTTTGTAATCTACAGTAAACATATTGTAACCCAAATTTCAAATCTGTACATGCAATATCCTTAGAATGATAAATATCAAAAGTCATTGAAAGCCTTTACTTTTAAAGCTATTAAAAAGATACAGATCTAATCATTGGAATTTATCAATAATTTTGATCAAGCAATACCTGTGAAATTTCAGACTTTTTTTGAGAGGGTCACTTGTGGCCATTGGTTGAGATGGAATGGCCCATAAGAATATTCCTGCCAATGAATAATTGAAAAAAAAAAAACAAAAAAAAACTCAAATCTAAATCAAGAATAACTAAGAGGAGAATGATGTAAACAGTATTTCCCTTATTTTCAATCAATAAGGATCACTTAAGAGATCATTTTCCATCATTACTAATATTATTGATATCCTATATGGTTCTTGCTAAGAAATACCAGATGGTCTACATTGAATTTAATATCAATAAGAAACCTTTATCCTTAGTGGAGTTGATTGGCAGTGGCTTACAATCTTGAAGAGTAGAACAAATTTTGAACTACAGTTATTTATTTGTACTATTGTTTGTATCTTGATTACCATATCATCTGTCCAAGTACATTCTGGACATCTTCAGGTGCCAGTTTTTGTTATGCTGACCCAGTGTATATTTCACTATACTATATAATCCAGGGATTGAACTCAAAACTACTCAGTGATATTAAGATGTTTTGCCGACTCTTGTATCTACTATCCTATCATCCCAAGGGTCATTAGTGTTCCTACCTCAAGCATTCAAAGGCACATTAGTGGTGTATTTTTGGAGCCTTTATATTCAATGCCAGATGATTTTGAAGTTGGTTACCATAGCGAGTTCATACTGCTTTTGATAAAGTTTGCATTTCATTTTTGAGATGATGAATTGTCAACTTACTTGATTAATTTGATTATTATAGATGTTATTGTAGACAAAACATTTCAGCCAAGTACCCTCCGGCCATCTTCAGATTCCCACTGTTTTAAGCTGATATTGGTTATCTGTCTATTATTGTATTTATTTGTCCCTGTGATACAGCTTAATTTCATATTAAAAAAATCTCATCTTCAGCATTATCACTAAAAGAAGTGTATAAGCATTTGTCTATTCAGAATATAAAATATTACGAAGTAAAGGCTGAAATAAATGTTATCTTGAATTTACATATATCTATGATGTTAGTTTGAGATTTGTTTTGGTTCACAAGTCCAACGAACCCTGTCAACCTGGCATATTTCCAAAAATGCTTGGCAAAGCCAAGCTCTATACAACCTAAATGAAATCAACCAGCAAATTACAAACATAATGAAAACAAAATGTTGCAGCTTAAAATGCTAAGCATTACTTGAGTTATTTTGATAGAGTTAATACTCACTAATTGTCTTCGTTAAACCAATTGGCTTGATAAACAATGTAAGACATTCAAGAGAGAAATAGAAAGGCTTCTCTGCAAGTCACTCTATGCTTGATTTCATTTCATTATCGTAACCAAAAAGAATCCAAGTTCAGCTATGAAATGGATGAAGCAATGGTGCCTTTGAATGCTTGACATAGGAACACACATGAAGGAAGTAAGATCAAATCAGCTAAGATTTAAGAGAAACTTCAAAGTAATTTTAATCTCACCACTGCTGTCAATTTATACATTAAGCTACTTAGCATGACAAATAGCACACACACTTGGAAATAATTTTGTTTCTAAATAGGCCTGGAAATGTTTCTTTCATTGACAAAAAGAAAAAAAAAAAAAAAGTATCTGGAAGTAACTGAATTTGGGGTTCAAATTGCACCAAAGGTAACAGTGCATACAAGTTTAAAAATGTGTCAGGGTGAAGAAACATGTAAAGTGATAGAATTTATGCGCAAACTATTTCAAGCTGCTGCTGCTGTTTATCCAAGATGTAATTCAAGGTTACTGATTGGATTTCAAGGGAGAGAATTATTCAGGCTTAAAACTGCATTAAGAAAAAAATTTCTCATGTTACAAATCGATCATCATTTTATATCTTGGGATAAAGCATTTAATCTTATTCAAAAATTTTTTATTTTCTGATATAAAAAACAAAAACAAAAAGAAAACAGCATGTTCAATCATTTTTGAAAATTTAATTTTGAACCACATTCTTGATTTTCATGGTCCGGCAAAAATACCTTCCAAAAATACCCTTTACATAATGGTTAGACATTACTGGCAATGTGTAAGTGATCTGGGATTGCAAAGGAAATGTTTGTCGCAGATTATTTCCACGTCGCTGAGAATAAATCACTAAGTTCAGACTCGAACATTGGGGACAGAAAGAAAATGCCGAAAACTCGATTCGCAAGTACTATTTCACAAATGCATGCAATCAGTCAGAAAAATAACTCCCTCGCCAACCAACGTGGCAGTCAAAATCACCAACTTTTTTCCTCCCAATTCGAGAACACCAACTGCTTTTATCAGCCGAACATTTTTTTTCCATTCGTCGACAGCTGGAAGAGGATGTTCAGTAATATTGCATATCAACATACTTCTATAGCAACTCCTTCGATAGACTTGTTTTTTAATTCAAATATTCCATTTTCAGCATGTCATGCAGAATACATGCCTTTTTGTTTGGTAAATAGTTTTCTTTTTCACCACATTTTCTGTCGTAGAATACACGCGACGCGCTGTCACTTGGTTTGAGGAGGTAAGTCGCCGTTTTCTTCACTATACAATGATGTCATAATCTAGCGGTCTTACCATTATGTGGGAGGTATTTCTGTTGCACCCTGTATAAGCACATAATTTAAAAAACCCGTGATATAATTTCTAATATTTTAATAAAATATTAATAAATATCCTTATACAGAGACACACTGCTGATATATTTTGCTAATTTTTTTTTTTGCAGGGACAGGATTTTAACTACAATTTTTCATTACATGTTATGTGAGTTTATATATTTGAGACCTTGCTTTGCAGAATTATTGTGAATTTGATCCTCATTTGGGACCTCATACATCAGGCCTTATGCAAGAATAATCTTTATAGAAAATTATAAACACAGCTGCTACAACCAAAATGAGTACACATTTATTAATATAAATTTTAGTTCTTTTATTATACATCAAGCACCGTTTTATCACCCCCACCACCACTCACTTTGCATAACTTTATATCTGATAACCCCTGATGAGTGGACTAAATAATTACAAAAAGGTTCATCTAGAAAACTCTGGGGTCAGGATGCTGAATAACTACAATCAGCAGCTAAGTGACAAATTTTATATTTGTATTAATATATATATATATATATATATATATATATATATATATATACACACACACACACACACAAAGGGTGTTCTAATCACTTGGACCAATTTTAAATGTGAATTAAGCTTAAGTGTCTAATGATTTTTTTTCTTTTTCTTTCAGACATAACAACTTAAGTCTTTGGCAATTTCAACCCCGGAAAGATTAAGAATCAAACAATATGTTAAAGTCATTGAAGCCTATAACGAAAATAAATTTATAACATGTCTTTCTTGTTAATCCAGCCAACCACTCAAAATTATAAGTCAGATGACTTATCAGTGATGTCATCTTCTTCCTTCAGGATTTTGGCCATCATGATGCTGTACAATTACCTGTCCTTTGTACTTAATAAATAAAGGGTGTTCCAATAAGTTGGACTGATTTTAAATGCATCTAATGATTTTTTTATCTTTTTCTTTCAGATTTAACAACTTAAGTCTTTAGTAATTTCAAACATGAAAAGATTAACAATCAAACAACGTGTTAAAGTTTCAAGAGTGCAATTGGAAAAATTGTTCATAAATTCAAACAAACTTGGTTGGTGGCAGATTTGAAAACACCATTGCGTGCTTGTTTACACTGTTCAGCTGAAAACATTGCTGCAGTGCATCGGAATGTGGCTGAAAATCCAGACACTTCTATTTGTCATCACATATGGGAATTGAACCATTCCACAACAACGTTACATCATTTCCAACTGCACTCTCGGTTGGTCGATTATGAAGAAAAAAAAATAAAAAAATAAAAAATCGTGACATGCGTAAAATGCATTTCTGTTTGAACATCCATTGTCATAATAGGCTTCATTGTTGAAATTGCAAGACTTAAGATGCTAAAAGCTGAAAGAAAACAAAAAATATCATTAGATGCTTAAAGTTAATTCACATTTAAAATTGATTGAAGTTACTGGAACACACTTTATTTATGGAACATACGGAACATCTAAAAACAAGGATCGCATCATTCAACAAGTGGTCAGTGGGCTAATACTTTTTAAATTTGTTAGTGAAGTGAATTTGTCATTTATTGCAATAATTTATTCTAATAACTAATTTATTCTTTGTATGTATGACTGCTTCATTTAATATATATATATATATATATATATATATATATATATATATATATATATATAAGACATAACACTATATTAATTGAACTATATACTTAGTTCATGACATATTAACTGAAAACACTTGTAAAAATAGAATACATGGATTTACCACTTCACAAGAAAAGTTCAAATAAAATTCTCACTTAAAATTTTGAAAAACTTAGCGTTGCGTCTTTGCACATTCCAATATTGTACACAACCGTCAATAATAGCACATTCTCAAAAAAAAAAAAAAAAACATCTTTCGGTCTGCAAACAATTATTCGAAAGTACTTGCATTTTAAAAAATATAAACTGGAAACAACAGACAACAGTTTTATGAATGAGGATCACATCACTCTATGGATTAACAATGCATACATTACACACTACTAGCGATGAATGTCGCCAAAATTGGCATTAATATTGCTGATTCATTCTATGCATGATTATTTCTTTGTATATATATATATATATATATATTTATATATATATATTCATTTTGAATTTGTAGGTCTGATGATTTGGATCGTATTTACGATTCCAATGGAATAAATTATGACCATGGAATATTAGTGTTTAAGCCTTTTTATTTATATATATATATATATATATATATATATATATATATATATATATATATATATATATATATATATATATATATATATATATATATATATATATATATATATATACACACACACACTGGGTAAACTTAAGCAGATATAGATTCATAGAAGTCCCAAGGAGAGAAATGAACATTCCATAAATTGCTAATTCAAACCTTACTCTATCAATGTAGCCTCATGGCAGAATTAGTAAAAGTACATTTCAACTATAGAAACAAGTTCCTGATGTAAAAGGGGATACAAGTTCAATTCATGTTGGGGGCACTATCTTTAACATGAATTCTCAGTCTAGGTCAGTTGTTATTAATTTCACTGTTTAAGAAAAAAAAAAATTCAAGAATAGCAGCTCAAATATGTGTAGATGCTAAAAAAATGTTTACAGTAAGAAAGAAATAGCATACATAAAGCCAGATTTCTAGTTCTAACATTGGTCCACCGGTCACTTTTGCCTTCAATATGTTCTGTGAGTGTCAAATTCAAATTTACACTATTTACATTGTTCAGATCATTTATTGTGATATTTGTAAAAGTGGATGTGCCGTTGTATGCTCTGGCCTTCTTCAGGTGATTGGTACTTTGAACTGAAACCTTTTATTCCATCCACCATCTAGTTACATTGTTGAGATCATTTATTGTGATATTTGTAAAAGTGGATGTGCCATTGTATGCTCTGGCCTTCTTCAGGTGATTGGTACTTTGAACTGAAACCTTTTATTCCATCCACCATCTAGTTCCACATGTCACACCAGATGTCTCAGTTATCTCCCTTTTAACTCAACTTTCCAAGTCTTTGTTCACCCCTGCACTATCCAGGTATTGAACTCACAACCCAAGCCACTGGCTCCAACCAACGCTTTTATCCACTGGGCCATGTGTCCTTGAGGACATCAGTGTATGAATTTTTGGAACTCAAACTTAATGTCTCAGTAGACATTTTTATTTTTTACCAGAGCTTATATTGCAATTTTTTGTTGTTATTATTGCTTTTCAAAAAGAACGATCTGTTGGTACATCAAACAGAAACACTTAAGATAGAGATAAAACTGTCTCTTCCCTTTTTACATGGATGTTCATAGTATCACATTTTGCCCCAATTAAGATGATAATGTCACTAAGGATTCATCTGTTCATTGAATATTTCTGCATATCTTGTTATGGTTACTACAATGTCAATATCAAGGTTTGAACATATTGGCTTTGTTCAAACTTCTGATCACACCAGATTATGTGCTCTCTTCCAGAAACTCAAATGTTCACTTAGAACAGATGCAGTATAATTGACAAGTGTGCTCACAAATGTAACTGAGCAGGCATCTGCAACAGGGATTTGCTAACCACCCTCTCAGAAGAGGGTGCTCAGAATTAAGTTGCCAGCCATAATACTGGGATTTGCAAGCATGCTAATGAAGCACATCTTCGTTTCACATTAATATGAATGGCTTTCATTAGATTTCCCAATATCATTATCTTGGGGTTTTTTTGTTGTTTTTTTTCCCCCACAGAGATCAATTCAGATATTTTCTTAACAAAAAAGGCAGGAATCCTTTGTTTGTCATACAATAAATATTAAACATCTGTTGAAGTTCTTTGTTTGCAATTTTCCTCTCAGGAAGGTGATAGAATCACAAGAGATATTATCCAAGAATTGAAAAAAATTTCTGTAACATTTGAGAAGCCTGACCTTGACCTTAATTATCTTTGAAATATGTCTTCAAGTGCAACATTTCCCAAGAGATATTTCCAATCTGTTCAACATGACACAAATTCTGAATGCTTTTGTATTATGTCTCCTAACAGAACCAAAGAAGCAGGAATCAAAGAAGATACCACTGTTTCAATCAATGGAAACTGTAACGGTACAATAGTACATTCTTTCGCACAGAAAATTCTATTGTAGAAGTTTTCTATCCTCAAGGTATGCTCACAGTACAAGATGAAAAAGATTTTATACAAACCAGATGCAGAGAAGAAAGATTTTGATTGTTTTAAAAGATGAAATCAATTTATTACAACTTATACTTTGTATTAAATACTGAATATTTCTATTTGAATTTTTTTTTTTTTTTGCAGCCTAGAAGAAAATTAGTTGGAATAAATTACATTTAACAAAATATCTATCAAAAGACAACTAACCAGAAAAACATTCCATGCTAAAAGTACAAAACTCTTCATCTCTGCAAGGACTTTCCACTTAAACATCATAACAAGTCCTATCTTTCAGAGACTGAACAATATAATCTTTGGCCTCCTATGGTTTCATAACACAGTAAGATGTACTTTCTGAACACCACAGGACAAGAGCCTACGAAACCAAAACAGAATTGCTGATGAAAACAGTCGATTCCAAAAAAAAACAAAAAAAAAACAAAAAGTCCAGATCCATTAATACTGGTTTCCAGGCAAACTATTTGCCAGGAATGAATAAAAGAGAAAAAAAAAATGCAAAAAGAAAACAATCAGAAATTAAGTGAAAACAAACAGGGTTATTTTTAAAGAAAAAAAAAAAAACAGAAAAGAATTCTATTATAACCAGAGAACAAGCATGAAGATTCAGGAATGGGATTGAGGCATAGAACTAATTATCAACTGAACATGTAAGATTCATTCTTTTCTTTAAATCTATTCATTTCAGTTTTTCATTAATAAAAAAAAAAAATTCTTTTGAACCTTTTCCACCTGATAAAGTTTACATTTTTCTTTATATTTTATATTATCATTTGAACGAACTTGTATAGAATCAACATTTGATTTACAATTGATTGCTTTGTTTTTTTTTTTTTACTGTTTACCAACCCTTTGTGGGTTAAAGCAAAAATATATTTTGGATTCTAATAACACTGTATATACTCATGTATAGAGCAACACCTGAAATATTTGTGAAAAACCAGATTCTTTCCATATAGCTCATGTATAAGGCAACCCCAGCTTCTGAGCAATACTAGTAGGCATACTGAAGTCAAATATTGCAGTACTGGGCATCATCCTGGACATATAGCAAATAAATGATCTACATTTTTTTTGGCATCAAAAAATTATCATGAACTACTGATAGGGTCTTACCTATGGCAACCTTGGTGAAAAGATTCATAATGTTCAAAATTCACTATCTTGTCAAAATGAATGGGCAATTTTCTAATTGTCTCTTAAAGTTCTTTCTATAGGAGGGATTCTTACCAATAATCTCTTAAGTGGGTGATTTTATGAGCTCCAAGCATTGACTTGAGTTGAATACTGTTTTTGTGAATTTGGTGGTGACTATGTCGTGACTTAATGTTTCAATGGACTTTCCACTATACTCTTTGGATCCTGATTAGGTGATCCTGCTCTTGATTGAGAAAAATGAAAAGGGAATTTTTGCTCCTGTTTCTAATTTCAATAACAGGCAGTTTTTTTTTTTAATTTTGTTTTTTTATAAGAATTGATATTTATCAACTACTGTATATACTCCTGTCTAGGCCTACTTCATATATAGTCTGAGCCTTGAGTGATTTTTGTGAAAAACCAGATTCTTTCCATATAGCTCATGTATAAGGCAACCCCAGCTTCTGAGCAATACTAGTAGGCATACTGTAGTCAAATATTGCAGTACTGGGCATCATCCTGGACATATTTTATAACAAATAAATGATCTTCATTCTTTTTTTTTCTACGAAGCTACTCCAAAATGGTCAGAAAAACCACTTACCGTAAAATACCCAATACGAAATTTAGATACCATACTTTTGTTTTCATTCATGTCTGACTAAGTAGGTGATGGTCACTAAAAATACATGAATTTTAACCCCTTCAGAAAAAAAAATTACCTGCGTATAGTGCAGTCAGTCACTGAAAATGCATTTTTAACCTCTTCAAAAAATTACCTGTGTATAGTGCAACCCCCTAGTTTTTTTTTTTTTTGTTACATAAAAAACAGATAATCAAAACTTTCACTATACTCAAGTATATATGCTAATTCTTTTTTCCTTTTTTTGCCAATGAATATTGCATTAACAAGTTTTTCAGAGTAACAATATTTTTTCTTTTTAAATATAGGTCCTATTTAACCCATGACTATGAGAGAAGAGATGGATTCATTCCATTCCCAAGGCTACTGAAGTGAAAAGACATGGCATTAAAAGAAAAAAACGGATTCTAATATTGTTCTTTTAGGAGGATAAACAATGATTTTTCCAGATACAAGTCCTGTTTAACCCATAGCTGGAGCAGGAAATGGATTTATACCTTTCCCAATGGTATTTGCATGTAGGTGAATGTTATTTCATTTTCAAGATAATGTAATAAATTTTTGTTAAAATTTCATATTTACTCTTATCCACTATGATACATTAACTACAAATTCATGTTTTACTTCTTTTTTTTTTTTTTTTTTTTTTTTAGTGAATTTACTTCAAGCAGCAGTTTCTGACAAGTTTTCACATTAATCACAAAGACTGAATCAAGCAGCAGTTTTCTGAAGACACAGTTTAATCACATTAATCACATCACAAGACTGAATCAAGCAGCAGTTTTCTGAAGACACAGTTTAATCACATTAATCACATCACAAGACTGAATCAAGCAGCAGTTTTCTGAAGACACAGTTTAATCACATTAATCACATCACACAAGACTGAATCAAGCAGCAGTTTTCTGAAGACACAGTTTAATCACATTAATCACATCACAAGACTGAATCAAGCAGCAGTTTTCTGAAGACACAGTTTAATCACATTAATCATCACAAGACTGAATCAAGCAGCAGTTTTTTAAGACACAGTTTAATCACATTAATCACATCACAAGACTGAATCAAGCAGCAGTTTTCTGAAGACACAGTTTAATCACATTAATCACATCACAAGACTGAATCAAGCAGCAGTTTTCTGAAGACACAGTTTAATCACATTAATCACATCACAAGACTGAATCAAGCAGCAGTTTTCTGAAGACACAGTTTAATCACATTAATCACATCACAAGACTGAATCAAGCAGCAGTTTTCTGAAGACACAGTTTAATCACATTAATCACATCACAAGACTGAATCAAGCAGCAGTTTTCTGAAGACACAGTTTAATCACATTAATCACATCACAAGACTGAATCAAGCAGCAGTTTTCTGAAGACACAGTTTAATCACATTTTTCATCATAAAAACTGGCATATATTTTTTTTAACTATTTAATTTAAACTGTATTTAGGTAAAATGAAATACTTCATTTTGAAACAATTTTACAAATGCCAAGAATTAATATTCTTTTTTTTTTAATTGTCATTTTATATTTTACAAATGAAATTTATTACTACTGCAATTAATTTCAGAAAAAACTATGATTCTAAAAACTGATTATGTGATATCGAGAATTCATTTCCAGAGTTTACTTAGTTGGGTCTATTTTTAAATTGTTTGCCACAAGATATCTGTGGGTAATGGAGTAATAGTTAGCAAGCTTTTCTGGTTGACCATAACTGCAGAGTCAATAGTTTGATCTTCATTAGGTACTCTGTACTTATGGCCTTGTACCAAAACTAAGCTAAACTTAGTAAATAAGACCTCATCCACACATACTACACAATAGATTTACATGTCTCACGTAAGTGATCATCACAATCATGAGTCCCATACCTCATAGGGTTATAGGGGCACTACACACACTGTGAGGAGGCATGGTGGAGTAATGGATAGCGGCTTGGGTTGAGGAATCAGAGAGCCGAGTTCAAATTCTAGTTGAATCCATTACATTTACTTATGTGCTAATACCCTTGAGAAAGGTATGAATCCTTTTCTTCTCCCTCCAGCTATGGGTAAATAGCAGGACAGACTGGGTTCTATAGCCTTGGATGGCAACTGGTCTAGGAGAAGGACAACTCTGAATTCAAACCCGGAGTGGAGCCCCTCAGGCAGATGGACAGCACTTTGTGCTACCTTCCAGCAACTCCTGCAGCCGCGCTGGTACCAAACTGTATTGGTTTATCCTATCCTAGCAAGGCTGAGAGGGGGAACTAGACGTCCGGGAAGCCCTAGTTCCTCCATATATCCCACCCTGGCTTGTAGTGCACCATGCTACTCCATTGTTTCTTGAGATGGACAGATGCCAACGACAACGACGACACACACTGCAGCCATAGCAGCAGTGGCATGTTTTGATTTTTTTGTTTAACAACATAACAACTCCTTATGGGTCACTTAATACTAAAATTTAATTTTCTTATGAGCTTTGCCTCCCCCAGCGAAAAAAAAAAAAAAAAGAAGAAAAAACACATTGTATTGCTGGCAATGTTTTCTAGTGGATTTTTATAGTGTGCCTTAGGCAAAATAGCCCAACCATTTCCAGATTGGTTTGAATTCAGAGCTTTTCGTCTCCTAGAATAATTGCCAACCAATGCTATAGGACCCAACCTGTACTGCTATTTACCCATGGCTGGGTGGGAGAAAGAGATGGATTCATAGATTTTACAAGAGTCTTTCCATGCAAATGAATGTAACAAGCTCAACTGGAATATCAACTCAGCTCCCTGATTTCTTGTTCCAGAGAACCAAGCTTTTTCTTCTGACTCATTTATCAGTTTTTAATTTACTGAATGAACATTCTGAACCAAGTCTAAATGAAACTCCATTTTTAGAGAGCTCAGTAAAAATTGAAGTAAGTATAAAAGAAAACAAACATTAAGCAGAACTTATAATTTTTTTTTTATGCATAGCATA
>CAHIKZ030000789.1:1165000-1221970 GCA_903632075.3 Acanthosepion pharaonis
CTATGAAAGCAATCACAGAATCAGCAGGAAAAAAATATCCTACTCTTAATTCACTAAGGCTAATCTATATATATAATGCCAAAAAAAAAAATTGCATTAGCAACATAAGTGGTAACACTTCAATTGCATAGCAATTTTTAAAAACATATTTTAATAAATATTTTATCTGTGTTATTTTTAAATCACATTATACAAATTGCCATATACAAGCAATGTTGCTATCAATAAAATTTTATTTTTGAATTCATCATGTTTGGATAGAAAAACTTTATATCTGCCATGTCAAAGTTCTGTTATAAGTTTGAAGAAAAAAAAATGCAGTGTGTTTACATTTGAAGAAAATGTGAAAAATGTAATCTTGATTTCTAAAAGAGGTTAAAAAATTTTTAAATAATAGAATTTTTATCAATTTCTGTAATTTTATGGCCAGCAGGTAACAAAACATAGCAGGAATAAAGAACTTGAATCATTTCACACCAAACAAGAGAGTAAAGCCACTAAGAAACAAGGGGGTTATTGATTGTGAAAAAATAAGAAAAAAAAGAGAAACATTATCAATGAGCGAGAACAATAAAAGAGGAATCAAGAAGACAGTAGATAACTTTTCAAAGATAAATTTGGCTGGAAAGCATGGAGTCAGAAGAGAGTTCCATAAGTGTGAAGTGTGATAGAAGAAAATGTTAGCATAGAGTTTACGGTAAGATTGCATCTAGTTAATTCAAGTGTAAATGGATTAGACCTTGTTTGTAATCTAGTACTGTGTTTAAATTCATTAAATACCATAGACAGCAGAATGTTTATCAGAACAATTACCATGAAAGTATTATTAGAGAAGGCAGAGGGAACCTAAGTTATAGTGGTGGGAAAAATGACTGAAGCCTAGATGCCATGTCAGGAGCAATAATATTGCAGATTCTTTGGATTTTATCAAAAATCTCTGCATATATAGCAGGAGCACCAGACCAGATATGACAGCAAGGGTAAATATCTAAGATCGATTCAAGGGAGAAAAATTGTCTAGCATGACACAGTGAACCAACTTTCCTAGAAGTAGACCTAGCAATTGATTCAGTATAATATTTCCACTTCATGTCAGCAGAGAATGTTAGCATCAGCCATGCTGATGGAAGGCAGAAAGGGGTCTCTTAGATGATTAAAAAAAAGAGAAGTTGTGATTTGGAGGTGTTAAAATTAAGAAGCCATTCCTTGCACCAGTTAACAAGAAACTGTAGGTCATTTTTGAGACCAGCTTCCAATATGACCTTATCCAAACAATCAAACTTACTATTGAGACAGGAGAAAATAGCTGTGCCATAAGCATAGATACCAAGTTGAGAACTGATGAATATGAAATATAAGTATGTTTTTTTTACTCTCTATCTCTCTATCTCTCTCTCTCTCTCTATATATATATATATATATATATATATATATATATATAAAATGTGCGTGAGAAAGAGAGAGTTGATATGGATACTTAAGAAATATATTCTTACTAATTTTACTCCAGGCTCTTTTTGTATAATATTTTTTTACAGTTCAGAAAAGATCTTTTTTTTTTTACCTAAATAAAGAGAGTCCATTATTCAAAACCTCAGAGCAAAAACATCAAACGTTCTTAACTTCTTCAGCAGATGACAATCTAAAAGACTTCACTTGGAGTCCATTTCCCATAGTTTTATTCCCTCGTCAAGAAGCAACTAAAATGTATAAAACCTCAACAGGAGTCCAATTCCAGCAATTACTTCCAGTCATATCAAGATGTATGACTAATTTAATGAGAAATTAGTCTGGACAATATTAAGTGTTACATAAATATAACATTAGTGAATATGACACAAAGAAAATAAGTCAACAATCTTATTAGTACTTGTAAATATTCAATCTGTTTTAGACACCAAGATTTTAAGAAATGATACAAGTAAATTTGGGTAGATATCTTCATATTTATATCAAAGCACAGACTGGTACAATTGTTGAAGAGTTTCAAAATGAAATCAAAGGATCAATTCCTGACAATGGAATATCACTTTCATGCTATTTTAACAAACATTATTTCATCCAATCTAGACATGTAGCATAGTTGTTAGAATGTTAGCATTCTGACCATAATATCCAGGTTCAAAATCTTACCATGGTTCAATTTTCAAGGAAGTTGATTCTTTATAATATTGGCCTGGTGAGACAATGTCACCATGCCACAGCATTGGGAAGTGCCTAAAACCATACTACAAGTTGATCCACGTCTTGTGATTAAAAATGGCTAAACAGAACAATTCAAAAGCTGTCAATGACTGTCCCAGCACAAAACAAGTCATCATGACCAAGGATTTGAGCATACTGTCCTTGTTCAACATTGTTATCAAACCAGATTATAGGATCTCTCCCAGAAACTGTAAGTAAGGTCTGCTCAGCATCATTGCAGCATAAATTACTGATTGGCTCTGTGGGTATTGAACAAATACAAATATGCCAGAGTAGGCATTTGCAACAAGGATTAGCTAGCCACCAGAGAAACTGGCGTACTCAGATATATATGAACAGCCAGCCATATTAAACCTCAGCCATAATTGAAGTATGTCCCATCAATAGTTATCTCAGTCAGATGTTGACAAATGCAAGAAATGTAGTAATGAAAGACAAACATCCCTCAATGTAACCACTACCAACATCCAAATGAACCTGTTGATAAAGGCATGAAATCAATCCTCCCTGTACCTTGACCCATTAGAATGGTGAATTGTTTCAGGTAATATAAAAAACGTAGTCTTGGTTCTGGAGATTCTTTCCCCAAACAGCACCTCACCATTTTATTATAAGTAATAGTCTTACTGATGGATGTGGTGAAAAGCAAGAGACTAAAGTATTTTTAAAAAAAAAAAAAAATTTTTAAATTTATTCATATTTTATACTTGAAAAATAAACAAATTCTGTTTTTCTTTTTCTGCTAATTTCCAATGTTTGAAACTGAAATCATTTACAAGCAGAGAAAAAGAAAAAAAAAAACAAAAAAAATCCTTCATACAGATGACTTATACATCTGAGGAAGCCTTGAGAACATACCAGCCAAATGTTCAGATAAAAATAAGGATCATGAAGATCAAGAAGAGATAGATCCATACTTTTCCAAGGATATTTATGCAAAAACAATGAGCTAGGCTGGAATTTGAACTTGGTATGTCAATCCCACTTGCTGTACCAATAACCACTATGTTACACATACATCAATCTATGATGAATTGTTAGGCTTTCAAGCAAATGCACACCAACTCCGAGCTTTTTATATTAGAAGTAACACTATTTGAGGAAACACCAAAATTGCACATACTTCAGTTTCAGGTTTGTACTATTTTGTATCTTCATTGCTTAGACAACTAATAACCTCTTTCAGTCATCTCTCACTAACTTTTAACTAATTAAGAAGAGGAAATAAGAAAAACTGGTCTGAAGATAAGTGAGAGGAAGTATTAATTCAGTGCAATTCAAACTGATCTAAACCTTGATGTACTTTTTTCTATCAGCCTATGTATACAATGATTTGTAAACCTAAACCACAAAATGCTGTAAGAGGACTCTTCTAAGTTACCTCTCTATTTCTATGTCAATAATTCTCGTCAGATTTCTATATACTACTTGTTAAAAAAAATAGTCCAGATACTAAACTTCTCACTATGTAACCACTCAGCCACTGCAATATAAGAGAACTGACATTACATAGCAGTTCAGCACTCTTTTCTTTGTTTCTAACAAAATTTTCCTGTTTCTTAGTATTTTGCTTAGGTTCTGCAATGGATCTTTTGCTATTCCAATACCTTTGGATTTCAGTATTGTATTGCCATTTTTTGTTTAAACATTTCCCAGATGTTTAAGCTTCTGTACTTAGCCAAGCAAAATACATATTACTAATTATATATTAAAAAATAAAACAATTTAATAGAAAATTTACCTAAATTTGAATAATTCTAGATTAAATGAGTAATTAATGTTAAAATGCTAAAACATGCCAATTTGTAAATATCTGCTTTAGGCACACAATCAGCTGAACGTTTTATTGTATTCAATGCTGCTTTTGTTTTTTATGTTTTTTGCTAACAGTAAAAAACAATAAACATGGTAAGAGCAATATAAATACACAAATTATTCAAAATATTTTCTATTTTTTTTAATCCATTTTTGTAATGTTATTTCTTCTGTTTTCACTGAATAAGAATACTTTTTTTTTTCTCTCAGCAACAGATTAGACCAGAATTTTTCTATTGTCAACATATTTTTGAAAACTAAAGTTTTTGGGACACCTTAAGTTTGTTAACCAAAACAAATACACAATTCAAAATATATCTAAAATAAAAGAAAAAAAATGAAAAATTTAAGTAACAATTAAAGATAGAATGAGTAATTAACTGTTAAGACACCAATTTGGAAAGGTTTGCTATAAGCAAACAACCACAAGCTTAAATCTTTGCCACTTTTTTTTTTTTTTTTTTTTTTCGATAACAGCAAAATGACCAACAGATTTTGACCAATTACTTGAGTGACTCAAAATATTTTGTATTTTCATTAATTTTTAACGTGACATTTTCTTTTCCTTCTTTTTCAATGAACAAAAGAATATTAAGTTTTGTCTTTTGACTATGATTCAAACCTGAGATTTCTAAATTTTTGTATGGGTAATACACTTTTTAAAAATAAAGTTTTTGCCAACACCTAACTTTTGTTAACCAAGCCAATTATAGAATTCAAACTTTACATAAAAAGAAATAGCTCAATGAAAAATTTAAACAAAAAACAGGTAATTAATTAAATTACAGTTTCAAGACACACTTGTTCAGAAATGTCTACTCAGGATACACAACCATGAGATGAACATTTCATTGTATTTGTTACTATTATTGTTGTTTTTTATTGTTTGTTTTTGGTAACAGAAAAATGGTTCACAGACTGTGACCAACATAAAAAGTGATTTAAAATGTTATATACTAGTTAATTTGACTCTGTGATGATGTTTTTTGGTTTTTTTTTGTAATGTAGACGAGAACATAAATCTTGTTGTCTAACCTTTTTCTTTTCATTTTTTTTATCAATTCCCCACAAGCAAGGCAATAATGTCACTAAGATGCAAGGGGCTATTGGGAGTGAAAGCTAATAACAGACTTTAAACAGAACCAGAAAGCAAATCCTGAACAGTGAAACAAAGGATAAACTTCTACTCTTGTTTAAAAGACTGAGGAGTGGTGTGAATCAGATGTTAGTAGTTTTCTAACTACTCTTATTGAGGAAAAATAATAAATAGTAGATAAAATTTCAGAGGTTAAGCAGAGACGTTTTGTTATCTAATCAATTTTTTTAAAAATCAATCGCCCCACTCCCCCACCAAGCAAGGTGTTAATGCCACTAAGATGCAAGCAGCTACTGGGAGTGAAAGAGAATAAGAAGACTTTAGAAAGAACTGGAAACTCAATCCTACTCAGAAAACAAGGGATAAACCTCTACTTGTATTCAAAAGAGTGGGGAGGGGTGTGAACAATAGGTGAACTTATTTATACCTATTTAGGAAAATAATAAATAGTAAATTAAAATTTCAGAGTTTAGGTGGAGGTGTTAGAAGTATAGAGTTAAAGTAAACTTTATCAGGAAACAGAAACCCAATCCTAAACAGGAAAGAAGAAATAAACGTCTACTCTTGTTTAAAAAATAGATTAAACAGATCTTTCCAATACTTTTGCATGGGTTATATAATTTTGAAAATCAAGTTTTATTTACAAAGTTAAATATATTAATTCAAAATTAATATAAAAGAAATAATACAATAAAAAATTCAGTTAATAATTAAAGAATGAATGGGTAATTAATTGTCATGACATATCTGTTTAGAAATTGCAGCTTGAGGCACACAACAATGAATTGAATGTGTTATTGCATTTGTTATAATTATTTCCAGCCTTTTTTTTTTGTTTTGTTTTTGGATAACAGCAAAAGTGACCAACAGACTGTTACTAATATAATTACCAAAGTGGTTGATACTGTTTCAGATGTCATCTGAAAACCATTTTCATTCAAGCAGAACGAATTTCTTTGCTAAATACAAAAGAGAATTCTGTTTTGTATTAATAAATAAGAACAAAAAAAATATTCACACTTCCTGGACAAGGATGATAGATTTATGAATGCACTTTTAGCAAAACTGAGTGCAATTCGAATTTTTTTCAGGCTACATGCCAAGATTCACATAAGTGGAACTATTAACCAACATGCTATTATCTCTACTCCACTCTCCAGCGACATCATCCAAGGTTTAATTTCCTTTAGCAAGCAAAGATGGTGCTCTTTATCTGCTGCCAGGAACTGGATGAGTATAGATAAGTAAAACTAATTTGTCTGATAAATATCACTGTTGATCAGACTACAACTTGCAAGAAAAAAGTCAAGACAGGTTAATACCAAATGCAGCCAAGACAATCAAAGTGATCATAGTCAAAATGAAAATAATTAAGTGATTTAAATGAAAGGGAAAAAAATAATTAAAAGTAATTTTAGATATTAATCATGTAAGGGGGAATGAGGAATGATTTTGTGACATTAAGCAAGTCTTCTTTTCTAAGTTACATCAGATTCTTTTCAAGTTACTGAGCTCTATCTTGTCCTGTCTTCTGTATCAATACGATAGATAGATAGATATGCAGATAAATAGGTAGGTATGCAGATAAATAGGTAGGTATGCAGATAAATAGGTAGATATGCAGATTGATGGATAGGTAGGTAGATAGATAGGTAGGTAGGTAGGTAGGTACGCTGAGAGATAGGTAGGATATGATGAGAGATGGAGAGATAGGTATGGTAGATAGATAGATAGATATCGGCTGAGAGAGATGGGTAGGTAGGTAGGTAGGTACGCTGAGAGATAGGTAGGTAGATAGATATGCTGAGAGATAGGTAGGTAGATAGATAGATACGCTGAGAGATAGGTAGGTAGATAGATAGATACGCTGAGAGATAGGTAGGTAGATAGATAGATACGCTGAGAGATAGGTAGGTAGATAGATACGCTGAGAGATAGGTAGGTTGATAGATAGATACAATGAGAGATAGGTAGGTAGATAGATAGATACGCTGAGAGATAGGTAGGTAGGTAGATAGATGTGGCTTGAGAGATAGGTAGGTAGGTAGATAGATAGATACGCTGAGAGATAGGTAGGTAGGTAGATAGATACGCTGAGAGATAGGTAGGTAGGTAGATAGATACGCTGAGAGATAGATAGATAGATAGATAGATACGCTGAGAGATAGATAGATAGATAGATAGATAGATAGATAGATAGATTTTTTTTTTTAAGAGTTTGCCCCAAGCAAGGCAGTAAAGCCACAGAGACGCAAGGGCTACTGGGTGTGGAAGTGTTAGAAATGGGAACATTGCTAATGAGTGAGAAGAGAGGAAGAGTAATCAGGAGGATTGACATTGCATTTAAATTTTTGCAGATTAAAGTTAATTGGAAAGTATGGAGATGGAAGAGAGTTCCACAAGTGAGAAGTACGAGAAAAGAAACTGTTAGCATAGAATTTACAGTTACATCTAACCAACTCAACTGTAAATTGGTGAGACCTCACGACAGTCTAACACCACACTTAAATTTGAAGACTCTAAGATCATCTGAATAATTACCATGAAAGTATTTATAGAAGAGATAAAAGGAGGTAACCTTATGATGATGGGAAAGTAACCGAAGCTGATACACGAGATCGGGGCCAATAATATTGCTGATTCTTCAGACTAAATCTAGGTACTCTATATAGATAGCAGGAGCACCAGACCATATGTGGCAGCAATATTCTAAGCATGGACATACACACATCTGTTACATTTGCTGATTGGAAGTATACTCTTGTGGAGTACTCGCATTTATGAACAGACTGATAGAGACATCAATGAATGTTGACATGCACATGTCACTAACAAAAGGTAAAAAAAAATGTAAATAAAAAATACCAAAAAAAAAAAAAAATAAAAAAATAAAACAGACATTAAAGAAAAGAAAAAAAAACAACAACCACCACCACCTTTAAAAGTAGACATGAACCACAAAAGCTTGTGGCAACATTAGAAAATGTTAGAAAACCAGAGTATGGGTTTTTCACCAAAAAACTGTATTTTTATCACACACGCACATATATATATATATATATATATATATATATATGCGAAAAATGGATATTCAAATATTCATCCTCCAACATAGGATACAGGTTTGATTCCTGTTGGAGGACGCATATTTTGCATGACAATTTCTTGGACATTCAGGCCGGTAAATGTTGTTTAATATTGTTTATTATAAACAGAGATATACTTAAATATTTGTATCTATAAAAAGAATGTATAAACATAAAAACATCTTAAAATAATTGTTGGACTTTGTCCATTTCATAATATATATGTGTGTGTGTGTGTGTGTGTGATAAAAATACAGTTTTTAGGTGAGAAACTTGAGTTATGATGACTTGTGGCATTTGCTAACACAACCATCAATACCTATCAAATAGTTTCATCTACCCAATTTCACTAACAAGTCATGGGTCAACCCATACTCTGGTTTTCTAACATTTTCTAAAGTTGCCACATGCTTGCCCCATCCCAATTAAAAATACTATTAATATTGACTATTAATATTGTGAAAATTGTTTAATTTTTCTATTTTTCATACTGTATGAATAATCTCGTCTTTTCCTATTTTGCATAATTCACCTGTCAAATTTGTTGTACCTATTGTTCTGAAAATTGAGTTTTATATTCCTTTTAACATGTAAAAACCTGGCATCATATAGGCATTAGATTTGGAGAAATGGATAAAAATATTCAAAATTGATGGGTGTACAAATAATTTTGATGTTAAATGTGTATATACATACATACATACATAAATATACATATTATCCCTCACCAATAGTATGACTCAGAGTTTCATGCATAATGACATCTTCAGGTGCTGAATAAAGACTGACCATGACATAATTTAAATTTTTATCACAATGTTGGTGTTCCTTTTTATATATATATATATATATATATATATATATATATATATATATATATATATATAAAAAAAAAAAAATAACTGTAATTTACCTTAAGAATAAACTAATTTATATTCAAAATTAATCTGGGTCAACATATTTAAGCAGATATTTATTTTTATGCCTACATGTAACCATTAATTTATTTCTCTTGTTTAATAAGCTAGGATTATTTAAGTGTTTTAAGATAAATTTTTTAACAAGACATAAGTTACATTTATTTCCTTTCCGTTATAAAATTTGGCATTTGCTATATTATCCCAGTTGATGGAAGGAGAGTTGCCATCATTCTTTAATTGCTAGAAATATTTGTAAATTGCAGTAGTTTTTGTATTTTATATTACCTAGAGTCATCTGATGATGGAAAATTCAATTATAATAAACAGTTAAAAAGGTAGAATATTTTTACTTATATGTAAACTATGCCTTTGTTATAGTAATATTAGTACACATTATTATCAACTGTAAAACAAGATGAATATCCACAGATATATTTATTTTTTTAAATTAAATTTAGAATATTTTGGCAAAATGAGAAAAAAACAACAGATGAGGATATTAGTCTAATTTTATGGAATGACCATTGGTTAATGAAAAATTTCAGAAAAGTAAAACAATATCAATTATGATTCTTCAGTGTAAGACCTATAAGTCCAAAAAACACTTAAATTATTTTTATTATTATTAATTTCATTCCAACTAAAATAGTTTTCTACTTGTAAAATCTTTTAGCATTTTCATGACAGAAAAAAATACAACCAAAAAACTACTTGCCTGAAACCGAATTCTTTATAAAAACCAGAAATGCAAAGTCTGAATAAAAACATTTGAATTGCGAATTCTTTTTCTTTTATAAATTTGCATGAGGCTACATTTGGTTTGCATGTCCCTCACCTTACATCTGTAGAACAAAACAGCCCAGCCCACATCACCAACACATATAAAGTGTTTACAATAACAGTATATATATATATATATATATATATATATATACAGATTTTTATTGCTTAAACATTATTTTTAGTGGATACTCATAAATCCTCTGTTTATTAAACAGTATATTTATTTTCATCTACCAGCCTGAATATTCAAGAATTCTTATTAGAGAAAAATATGCCAGGAAGCATCATAAGTAAGATGAACCTCTATTCAAATACAAGTATCCACTAAAAATAATAATAATAATATATATTTATAAACAAAAAAATATTATAATATAAGCTCTACTTCTGTATGGAGCACTGTCTTCTTAAAAATAAAAACAAAAATACTAAGGAACTCCGGATTACTCCGGAACCCAACGTGTTCTTTTCTATTTTCTGCATACTTTATATATATATATATATATATATATATATATACTAGCTGGCCACTTGTATTCAAGAATACCCACCTATTAGGGCGGCTAGCCAATCTCTATTGCAGACACTCATTCAGGCACATTTGTGTTTGTTTAACACCCACAGAGCCCACCTGTGGTTTATACTGGAAATATGCTGAACAAACTTTAGTTACAGTTTCTGGGAGAGAGTTTGTTATCTAGCATGATCAACAATCTGAACAAGGCCAGCACGCTCAAGACCTCGGTCACCATGACTTGTGACTTCATGCTAGCACAGCTATCGACGCGCCCCACCCCCAAGTGTTCTATCTACTCAATTTCACTCATAAGTCATGGGTCAACCCACGGTATGGTTTTTCAAGCACTTTCCAGAAGGTGCCACATGCTGGGATTGACCTCTCCAGTCCAATAACATCAAGAAGTCTCCTTTCTGACAAATCGACCATGGTGAGATTTGAACCATGGGCTCATGGTCAGAAAGCAAACTTTCTAACCACTCAGCCACGTGCCCATATTATACATATATATATATACCTTCCCCATCTTTTCGACAGGAGTAGAGGTTTATCCTTTATTTCCTATTTAGGATGTAGTTTCCAGTTTCGTCTAAAAACTTCTCATTTCATTTTCACTCATAGTAACCCCTTGCGTTTTAGTGACATTATCACTTTGCTTGATGTGAAATGGTTTTTAAAATATATACCGTATACACTCGTATATCATACGACCCACAAATTTTCACCTATGAAAACTGATTTTATCATGTATCTTGTGCATGATGCAAGTTCCTTTTTTGAGAGACCAAATTACAATAGACTAACCTCTTTACCTCATCTTCTAGTTAAATAAGTTAAAGTAAAAGAGAATGATAAAAGTATTGTTAGTAATGCTATACTAGTTGCATAAATGCGTACAGCCATAGACAACTGAATGAGAAACAGCTAGACATCTTATAAATATAAACAATGGAAAAGATGCATATTTGCTATATTTGTTTTTCATAATACGATACTAATATTTGAATATTACATACATTATTATTGGATACAGTTAAGAAAAATATAAGGTTTATCAGTCATGTTTATTTTAAATACAGCTGTACTTTTTGACTACAGTAAATGGATATATAGTTTGGTCAACAGTATAGCCAGGGCCAGCAGTACATATGCTAATTTTAAATCTCATATATGATGCAACCCTATTAAAATTAACTTCAAAATTAGGTCTTCAAAAGTCACATGATACACAAGTGTGTGTGTATGTATATATATATATATATATATATATATATATATATATATATATATATATATATATATATATAACTAGCATATGATTGACTGATTGTCCAGTTTTAATGGCATATCAACTGTCAGTTATTTAATGCCAAAAGTTTTTTTTTTATTAATTATATGGCTTGTAAACAACCCATTGGGGGTCATTGGTTCCATCACTACCCAGTTAAACCTTTAAAATGGAGTTATTTAGTGCTATAATTTGTGGTATAGACCAACCTCCTACAAGTAGGATAAGATAGAGAACTTCAAGAAAATATAAGTAGAGACTAAGCTAGTTATGTCATAAAATAATTAACATATAGAGGCAAGGTCACTCCGATCAGAATATGTTTTATGGTATATGCTTCCTAAAATGCCTGGCTTTTATTTTTTTTTTTTTTTTTTTTTTTTTTGAAGAAACAAGTGAATAAATAGGTATGTCATATTCTGATCCTTGATAGGACAATTTCTTCCTTCTGAGAAATTCTGAGACCATGATGCCATTCTTCCTGAATGGGTTTAATTTTGTAAAGTTAGGATGGTAGGTAGTTCCACAACTCATACCATTACTTTAGAATATATTAGTTACTTAGAACTCTATATAGGGAATTTTCACATTTGAAATAATCATTTTTAAGGATTCCTTTACTAGAAAACGGTAACATTTAATTTGCACAACAATTTTTAAAAGAATATATTGATAAATATTTCATCTATTTTATTTATTTCTAATTCAAATTTTTAAAATTACCATAAATAACCAAGGTTTCTGTTAATAAAGTTTTTCTAATCCATTGTATAAGTCTAGAAAGTATATGTATCTGTCTTGTCAAAAATCGATCACAAGTTGGAAAACCTATAGCATTCTTAGTAAGCATTGTTGTCACTGCTAATTAATATTAGTACAAATTAGTCAAATGGTCAAAAAAAAACTTATAATAATAACTAATTAAGGAATAATTATGGAGTAAGAAAATTATGCAAATGTTTCTCATATAGTCAATTTTGTCCAGAATAAGAACGTCAAGGATAATGACAAAAAGAAATTTATAAAACAGTTGTCTTGCTGAAAATGTTGGTCATACAAAAATTTTAGAGAGGTAAGCAGTCTTCCTATACAGCAGTCAATGTTAAAGAATCTCTTTAAAGATGAAGAGACTTGAAGCAACAGAAATGTGTTTGTACAGAAGGATGCTGAGGATACCATGGATTGAACAATAGCAAAGTTTTAGAAAAAAATGGAAACCAAAAGAAAACTTATAAGAACAGAGAGTTGAAATTTCTAGAGCACATAATGAGGAAAGGGAGATTGGAAAATCTGACACACACAATAGATTGAAGGCAAGATACAGAGAAAAAACAATGCATAACCTACTTAGTGAGCTTGAGTAAATGGATAATGAAACAGGGTTTGGGAGAGATAACAAAAAGAGAAATTAAGAGCTACAAAAGACAGGAAAATATGGAGAGCTATGATCCTCTATAAAAGAGAGAAAAATATGGAGAGCTATGATCCTCTATATCCTGAATAATTGTCATAGAAGAAGAGAACTTCTATTACAACTTACTTTTCTCTGTTCATGAAATTGGTATTTGATTAGTGATACTAAGTATGTGTACATACTGGACAAAAAGAAAGATTTAATGAAGTGGCCTTTGGGAAAATCTATCTATATTTCTGATGTTGTCTGTCTGTGTGTCTGTCGTGGGCATTGTTACCTCGCCCAGGCCGCATTTCTCACCCGATTTCGATGTGGTTTTCAACACAAGTTTGCAAATGGCTGCCATAAGGACATGACGGAGCCCGATTTTTGAGTTCGGAATCAGGTTCCAAAAAAATTCTGCTTACAGAAGGAATGATCGCATTTCAACCAAATTTGACACCCTCTTAGAGTCTACCATTAGAAGTGTTGTCCAGAAGTTTCATGACCACGGACCCCTAAACAGCATGGAAAAATCAATAAAACCCAAAAACCAATACGCCCAGATTGCGTCTGAACCACATGTCAGTTTTTAGCGAAAACCGAGCAGATTTATGAAGAGGCCATTGGGAGTCATCATGTGAAGTTTCAACTCTGAGCACCCCCAAACAGAGTGCAAATTGACAATCGGTCAACCCTTAAAAATGTTTTTTCCGTTTTTTTTAAAGCTGATCGTATTTTGTTTATTTTGTTTAGTTCTTTTTTCGTAACAGATTTAATGTTTACTATAGAGCTTAGAAAAAGTTGGCAGTGTGATATAGGCAAGAAGTAAGGCATGTAACAACATCAGCACGGCAAAGGGCACTCCTCTAAAGGCAAGGAAGGGAAAAAATATTTTAAGTCAAGTGATAGCGATTGTTGTATTAGTCGTACTATTTTTGAATCAAGCACGGGCAACGCCGGGCCATGCTGCTAGTTACAAATAAACCTTCTATTTGCCATGCAAATTTATGAAAACTGGGGGTTACTACTACATTTTCATACAGTTATGTCTTGTTCTTTAATGTGTTATGTTGTGGTGATCATGGCTCTCCACAACTTCCTGTCCTTTGTAGCTCTAAATGAGGTTGGTCTTTTTTTATCTCGCCTAATCCCTGTTCTGCCAACAATTTACCTAAGCTTGTTAGCCAGGTTATTTGCTATTTTCCTCTGTCCTTCTTGCCTTCAATATATCATGTGAGTGTCTCTTTCTCCAAGCCTTTTTTTCCTCGTTATGTATTCTAGATATTTCAACTATCTTACTTCTGATTCTCAGTACAAGTGACATTTTTCTTTTTTTTTTTTCTTAATTTGCATTTTCCTCAAAACTTCCACGTTTCTCAGCCATTCCATCATTGGTTTTCTCAGCATACTTCAATAGAACCACATTTCTGTTGCTTCAAGTCTCTTCTAAAAAAAAAAAAAAAAAAAAAAAAAAAAAATGGTAAAAATTTGTTAGGAAAAAAATCATACTGACTCCACAATCCAGGTAATTAAAATGAAGTTTAGGCTGAGGAAATAGCTAGCAATCAAGAGCTCATTTGCATTTTCTAAGCACTAGTAAAACAGTGTATAATGAGCTACACATTGGAAGAACGAATCTACTAAGGTAAGGAAGGGAAGAGAAGGATATATAGAAACTTGTTATATAAAAGTTTCAATAGAAACAAATTAATTGCCAACATTTTCTATATCTTGCAAAACATCTCAAAATCCCTCAAGCATATCAAAATTTTTTATGAAGGAAATAATTTCATACCTTAAGTTAAACACACTTTTGATTAGTTGCTATTATATATATATATATATATATATATATATATATATATATATATATATTATATAAAGACATTTTATGTTTATACATTCTTTTTATAGATACAAATATTTAAGTAAATGGCCTGTTTATAATAAACAGTATTAAACAACATTTACCGGCCTGAATGCCTGAGTAATTTTCATAGAAAATAATCGTCCTCCGACATAGGATACAAATTCAATTCCTGTCAGAGGACAAATATTTTCTATGAAAATTTTTGGACATTCAGGTCGGAAAATGTTGTTTAATACTGTTTATTATAAATAGAGCATTTACTTAAATATTTGTATCTCTAAAAAGAATGTATAAATATAAAAATGTCTTAAAATAATTATCAGATTTTATCCATTTCATAATATATATATATATATATATATATATATATATATAAATTAAAAGAAGAGAAGAGAGTGCATAAACGTTTTTCAGTTGTAATGTGGATTTATTTAAAAAAAAAATATTATGCTTTGTTTTCCATAATTTTACTACACGGGTTTCTGGTCTAAGAACCGTCTTCAGGTAAAAGTGGAGATTTCCACATATTATTAAAAATAATTAATTTTTTTCCTTATGTTTTTCAATCTTAAATTCGGATTACTAACACAAAAACAGAAAATGTCTCATATCGAGAATATTTAATATACATACTTTTCTCTCGTTGGAACCACTACAACCTCTTTCTTTTATATATATATATATATATATATATATATATATATATATATATATATATATATATATATATATATGGTGCAATAGATAAATTGTCTAAGTCATGCAAAAATGAAAATAACACTGACATCTCACTGTAACAGATATATTTACCAAAATTCAGCAAAAATATTTTGAAAAACTAAAGAGTAAATTTATTCAATAAAAATCGCCATTGGCTTCAAACATGACTTCCAGCCGACTTTGGAATCTCCTGCAACTCTACTGAACTGTCTCCTTGTTTAAGTTGGTGAATGCTGCCATAATCCTTGCCTTCAGTTACAAAAATCAAGACCCTGAAGACAACATTGTATTAATATCGAAAGTACTCGGAGTAAAATGAATATGCACCAACACGGTAATTTTCTTTCTTCTTTTAATAAGGATACTAAGAAACTTGTCCGTAATTACAAGAGGATCCTATTAAAAATAAATAGACAAAATTTGTCTAAATTATTTAATGAGACATGTCTAATATATACACACACAAGATTTTTTTTTTTTTTAAGCAATTCACCCCAAGCAAGGTAGGATTGCCACTAACACACAAGGGGTTACAGAGAGTGAGGGTAAGAGTAAAGAGAAGTGTTTAGGAAAAGGATAAAGAGAAAGACAGGGATCAAGGTCAAGGCATCAGAAGATGTTGATTGACATTATATTTGAGTATTTGAAGATTATAGCTATAAGGGAAGCAGGTGATAGGAAGTGATTTCCACTGACAAGATGTGCGAGATAAGAAGCTGTTTAAGTAGAAGAGATGGTTACATTTAGTCGTTTTGACTGTAAAAGGGTGGGACAGAGATGCCAATCTAGTATCACGCTTAAATTCATGCAACCAGTTCATGGAGCCAGTGAAAGTAGCTCATCGGAGTAGTTGCAATGAAAGCACTTGTAGAAAAGGCAAAGGGAAATATTTTTAATTGTGTCACTTCATGTCCTCCATAATTTGCCCGACTTTTCAGCTAATCTGATGAACATCTATGACCGTTCCTAAATTTAAAAATTTTGAAAAACCAATAACATTTTTGCTCTTGTATATAAATACTTGTCAAAAAATAAAATCTTTGCATTTGCCTTAATAAAGTCCCTCAAAGGACAAAATGCATCGGCAAAGATAAGTTATTTGATATAATATACACATATGTATGTATGTATGTACATATATATATATATATATATTATATATATATATGTAAAAGTTTGTCACTTAGCTAAGTGATATTAGCTTCAGTATCCCGACTCTAGAGTTTCATAGATGTTATACCAGAACATTACCTATTCTATTGTAATAGACTCTCCCACACATAATAAGTAGTAGTAGCGGTCGCCAGTTGGGCTCAGTGGAGTTGAGTGAGTCAGTCGATGTCGGACATTGAAGTATCAACCATCACAACTAGATTGCTGCATCATTAACTATTATTTGCAAGTTCCTAATGTTTTGTACGTCGGACCCTTTTAGGACCGACTTATTGAAATACAAGCCTCCACTGTGAAAACTACTCTACAACAATAGGCGAACATGTCCATCTTCTGTTCAGGAGATATCAGCAATTTACTGCTTATATTTTTCAATTTTTTCTTTTTTATGCTTAGATGTGTGCGTATATATATATATATATATATATATATATATATATATATATATATATGGAAAAATAATGGATTTTTTTTCTTTATAAATCTGATATTTTTATCACTCTAAACACTATTTTTAGTGGATAGCCATATTTGAGTAGAAATATATATCTGTATATATCCATTAAAAATAACATTTGCAGTAATAAATGTGTATGTGTGTATTTTTCATTTGCCAGAATTTATTATGACACTAAATAAATAGTAAAATTTATAAATATATCCAGCCGTTTCAGAATACCAGACACTGTATGTTTGAAAGTGCGGGTCATATAATGAATAATAACTTCGATTGAGGAACCAATGGATTTCTTATCTGACACAATTTCCTTCTACTCCAAATGTTATTTTATGGATACCCATGTATGAGTAGACTCCCTGTTTTTATAAAGAAAGCACTTTTGAATACATAGGCCAGTAGACATAATTTACAATATTTATAAAAATACAAGGAGTCTACTCAAATATGACTATCCATAATGTTTTGGAGTAGTAGGAAATTATATATATATATATACTAGTGAACTTATGCCATCAAAAGTGACAGCAAGAAGGAATGTATTATAAGTAACATGTATTATATTTTAAGTAATTTTCATTTAAGCCAAGTACAATTTCGTAATTTAAAATAGTTTGTTGTTAACATTAATAATCGAGCACGGTATGATTTATAAACACCGCAAGAAAGATATCCGTATTTTATCCTCATAAATGTTACATATTTACAACCAAATTTTCTTTTTACTGCAAAAGTTCCCAAAGCAAAAATATTTTTTGTGTAAACTTTGAAAGATCTGAGTAATCCTTGACAATCCAGAGATTCAATCTGTAATTTCAGAATCTGGGAAAGAATTGGATTGTTATACACAAAAAAAAAGAAATTGTTAGAATTTACTTCTTACTGTGAATTGTGTCATGATTGTTTGTGGCGGTCTCTTTTTGTAGTTTGCCAGCATGGTAGCTTTTTGCATGTGGACATGAATGGGGTCTTGACTTCTGTCTATCTCATGTCAAAATTTTGTACACTGACCCTCAATTGTTACACACAAAAAAAAATCTTACATGTGTGTGTGTGTGTGTGTGTGTGTGTGTGTGTGTATATAAATGTGCGGTGTATTATATAGATAGATAGATAGATAGATAAAGAGATAGATAAAGAGATAGATAGATAGATAAAGAGATAGATAGATAGATAAAGAGATAGATAGATAGATAGATAAAGAGATAGATAGATAGATAAATAGATAGATAGATAGATAGATAGATAGAAATAGAGAGAGAGATTTTTCTTTTAATACTCTATAGAAAAGAAAATGCATATGCAGGTGTAACGGAAAAGTTCTCAACCCAACTAAGAAGCCCCTAATAAATAAATAAAAATAATATTTCTGATGTTTGGCCATTTTATCAGATATTAGAAAATGAGTCAGACCCAGAATTTTGTATGGGCCTGTCATTTTATACAATATGCTGTTTGAAAATTTTTACATTCATTAAAGGAAATGTAGTAAAGAAGACACTTGTATATATACAAAGAAAATATAAAAAAAAACTTAAAATTACCTTATCAGTTTTGTTCAATGAAACATATATTAAAGAGGGATTGCTGCCCAAATACACACACGCACACACACACATATATGAGTGGATAGGTTTGACTATAGTCTGGTTCACACTCCTCCTCAGTCTTTTGAACAGGAATAGAAATTTATCCCTTATCCCCACCATTTAGGATTGTGCTTCCAGTTCCTTCTAAAATCTTTTCATTCTCTTTCCTTCCTTGTACACCCTTGCATCTTAGTGGCATTATCACCTTGCTTGTGGTGGATTAAAAAATAAAAAATAAAAAAAAAAAATGATGTAAATACACACACATAAACATACATACACACTTGTATTCTCAAATTAAAAAGAGAATTATTTTTTTCATAGAATATCAAAAACAAAAATATGTGGATGTATGTATATATTACACATACAATATCCATGCATTATAAAATGCAGAAGTTTTAGCTTAAGTATGTATATAGACACATGGCAACATTTATATACATATATACATAAATGGATCATAGACATTACATCTACCTCCAGGCACTTGGTATATTGGGCACTAAACTACACCCCCATACACAGAGACATACACGTCCATGTATGCGCATCTCAGCCTGAGATGACATTTCCTCAATCAGAAGCAGAAATATGTCAGCCTTGACGTCATGGGATTCTGTGCTCTTTAACAATGCTGGGAACGTCTGCAAAGCAGGACATTTAGGTCTGCCACAGTGCATTTAATACATGCAATAAACATTGGAGAATAAACAGGAGACTTGTAGCCTCCTCCATCATCGCTCTCCTACAAGCCAGTGAAATTTAAGGATTTCACTAACTATTTATCGCTTGCTTATTAATGCCAAACATCATGGTAGGACCTAATTTCTAATTTCCAGACATGAAATGATCAACTATCACCATGAAAGATACCTTCACCTTCAAAGTGAAGAGTGAGGAATGCCTTTATGTCTTGCAGTTCTGAGGATCCACAAGCATTTTTCTCAAGAGATGTTATTAAAACTAATCATTTCACTTAGGCACCTAAGAAGAGGGGGTATATTTTTTTTTTTTTGTGAGGAAATTTTCTAACACTCTGAGATCCATCTTGTTTATAAATTTCACACTTCTTAATCTTTTAAATGATTTTCTCACGCCTTACTTTTATTATGAATCTCCCACCATTTCTTGCATATAAAAAAAAATTCTAACCTCTACTGTTACACTAGACCACCCTTCCTTGCACTAGGCACCTAAATTCTCTCTTTCCCGTTATATCAAATCAAAATAATTTTAATCACGTAATATGCCGTCTTTCCTCATGATCTTAAAAGATGATCTTAAGCAACCATTTGAAAAGATTTGGTTGAGAAAATAATTTGCTCTATTGTTACATTTCATTCCATCATTCAAATACACTAAACTCTAGACCTGGGGTCATCAAACAAGGTCAAAGCGACCCCCTTGAAATCGGTTAGGAGTTCCAGGTTGATCAGGGTTGGGTTGATTTTGTTTAGCAGGACATCAATAGGTTATTTAATGCTGAAATCTACATATTTTGTATGTAATTTTATGCTTTGAACTACAAATAATTTTTGTACATAATTTTATATTTTCAAGGTAAAGTTACATTTCTTTTCTTTTTCTTTTTCAGATATATAGTTTGTTGATCTATTGTATAGATGTATTGTTGGTAATTTTACTATAAAAATGTATTTTTATATTTTTTTAGTGTTGCACTGATTGTCATTTTGCTATAAAAATGTATTGTTGCTCATTTTATTATAAAAATCTTCTGTTGATTATTCTGGGGGGCGGAGTCACTATTTGCCCACAGCTGGGAGCCTCACAGGTGGCACTATCCTGGGTCAGGGAAGACCTGAGAAGAACAACAATGAAAATGTGGTTCTACACTCTCCAAAATCTCCAGTCTCCCAATTAGAGGCCTGACATGCCCAAGACAAAGAAGTTCCAGGGGTCAATGATAGTCAAGGGGTTGAATATGGGTTGGGGTGTGAATGACACTAAGCTAATTTAAGTTAGTGTACATCTATGTTGTACTCTTCGGTGCATATGAAAGAAAGTTTTAAGCATCTTTGCATACAATACCTTATTAATTGGATATTAATAGCAGTTACGCATTTCTGTTCAATGGCATTGGCTGTATTTAGGCTACAGTACAAATAAATAGAAAAGTTTTATTCAAAGACTCACGTGAAAACCTAATAATAGTAAGAAATTAACAAAATATGCCATCATTTTTGACAGCCCAGATAACTAATATTAACCTTTACTATGCTAATTTCTATCTAGAATTGTTTCCACTGCATTTTTTTAGGGTGCAAAAACACGAACACCTGCTGTTTTAAAATTGTTATAACTAACTTTGTATTGTGCATATAGATTTTAATTTTTGTACACTTCAACCACGTCACTGTCAATATCCACTCATGAAATCATCATTGGAGTCCTAATCAAAGAAAAACTCCTGAATAAAGGCTTTGTTGGATATTGACACTGTCATTTTTTTTTTTTTTTTTTTTTTAAGCATTTCACCCCAAGTAAGGTGGGAAGCCACTAGGACGCAAGGGGTTACAGAAAATTTAGAGCAAGATCAGATAGGAGTGATAGAAGAAAGGATGAGGGTAGTGGATAGATCAAGGCAACTGGAGATGTCGATTGACATTACACTTGAATAGCTGGAGATTATAGCTCACAGGGAAACAGGAATAGGGAAGGAAGTTCCACAGGCGAGAGGTGCAAGACATGAAGCTATACTTCTATGTGTTGAACATTTTAGGGCCATAGGTTTGACAACTAAAAAAAAGCCTCCTGGAAGATCTGGATGATGGGAAACTTCAGAAATCACCTACAACAGTATATGGCATATAGAGACTACCATTTGGAGGATGTAATTTTAAAAACAAAATCAATGAAAACTGTAGCTCGTTTTTGTAAAGCCAGTAGAAATCCTCTAGAGGTCATCTATTAAAAATCCAGCCATTTCACTATCATCTGAAAATACAAAAATATGCTTTTTAACTATGTGCCACTTCCATTGTCTTAAATGCTTTTCTAATTCAATGTTATGGTTATTCCTGCTTTCTACATGGCTGCTGGATTAATACAGGGTGTGGCTGAAATACTTGCCACATTTTAAACTATCACCTTTTGGAGTGCTACTGAGCTTCAGCAAGTGGCAATGGTATCTTCATCTAATGTCTTAGCATTTTTTTTCCAGATACCATCAGCTACCATTATGTCTTGGACCAATGCACACCATTCATTTGCTGTTGAAATGTTTTTTTTTTAAAATGGTGAATCTGTCATTGCAACACAGGGAGCTTTTCATGTTATGTTGGAATGATAGTGTTCCAGATAAAAAAAAAAAATTAAAAAAATCGATGCTATGGGTTGAAATTTTCAAGGCCATATGTTCAGCACTTAAAAGAAAGCCACCTAGAAAATGTTGAACTTCTGGGTGATGGAAAAAATGTTAAATTATCTACAAGAGTGTATAATGAATAGAGGTCTACTATTTGGAGGATATATTAAAAATCAAATTAATAAAAATTGTAGCCCTTTGTTTAAACAACAGGGAAATAAAGTTTATAATAGCAGTTATCTTGATCTTTTTGTCTGCCTTTAAAAATTGTTGATAGTATTTCTGCTCCACTCTGTATAAGATTCTACTAGACATGCATTTATTGATGAAATTATATATTGTATATAAAAAATTTAAGCTATTTGAGCATGTATCATCTGATTTTTTGAGAGAAAGCAGGCACTGCAGTGGGCTCTTGCTTAAACTTTTTAATTTCAAATATATTTTTGGTACATTTCCATTTGTAGGAAAACAGCTGTGTTTGTTTTTCATCCAAAACCAATCAAAAGGTTTCCCTTCAAATTCCAAGAAGTGAATTTGGAGCCTACCTGAATGAATAAATAGGGGGCCTGAGACTGAATCCAAGGAGTCAATGAACAGCTGCTGTATGAATCCAGGTTGCCCCAGTCCAGGAAGAAACAATAACATAGAAGAAATTTAATGACCACCAAATGAAAATTGAAAGGAACATCAAAGTCATTCCCACATCAATGAAAATTTTTGGCTGGTGTGACTATTCTATTCTTCACTGTTACCACAAACTGCTTCAAAAATTGTACCTATTCCAGAAAAGTATTTTTTCCTTTCTTCATTTTATTTTTATGTTGTTTACTTTTTCTGAAGACCTTATGCAGCATTGTAATTTTTATTGTAAAAATGGCATAATTCATTTGCAGTGATTAATTTTACAGACATGTTATTGGCCATTATTTTACACACAAAGCACTAAATTTGTGCAATTCTTTCATTTTTGTGTGTTAAAGTTATCCCTTTTTTTTAAACCCAGTCATGTTATCTGTCTTTGTTTGTGTCCTTATAAATTAAATATTACCTGAAACATTTGTTTGAACTATTTTTTAACATAAGATTTCCGAACTAAAAAATCCTTTACTAATATATATATATATATATATGATATTGATAATATTAGTGGTTAATATACACATACATATGCAATCATATATCTAAACTATATAAATATATATATACATACATACATACATACATACACATAGATATATATATGTATAAAAAATAATTCCAAGAGGATAGAATCCAGGTAGAACTCAATGTCCAGGACAGAGTAAGGATATAATAAAAAGGTTTAAACACTAATATTCCATGGCCATAATTTATTCCATTGGAATCATAAATACGATCCAATTCATCAGACCTACAAATTCAAAAAGAAAACAGAAAAAACAACTTTTTCTGTTTTCTTTTTGAATTTGTAGGTCTGATGAATTGGATCATATTTACGATTCCAATGGAATAAAATTAGTGTTTAAGCCTTTTTATTATATATATATATATATATAAAAATATATGGGGAGTGTAGAGGGAAATACATAAACATCTGTTATAATTATATATGTTATACCAAGAGGAAGTGCTGAAGATGTAAGGAGACTAAATTTCAAGATTTCTGGCATTCGATTCTGATGTGTCTAGTTGCACAGTTTAACCAATCTCATTCAGTTTCTAAGAATTTTTTTTTTACTTAAAAAAAAAAAAAAAATCACCATTGCTTTTAAATATCTCACACTGTGACAAAGCGACAACAGAAGATTTATGGTGAAATGTCATAAGAATGTTAATTTATCACAAAAATCAGTGCACTTTCCCAACATCATCGTAATGAATTTTATTTAGCGTTAAGTCTTTTATTGTTTTAAAAGATCTAAGAGTATAATCCATTCTAGTTCATAGTGTAAACTTGGGAAGGCACAGTAACAAAGTTTTTAGATAACTATTTACTACTCTATTTAAATAATGATATGCTAAAATTAAGCCCCATTTCATAAAGATTTATTTTGAAGCCAATGTTTAATTATTGTAAAGAAAAAAATTGACCTAAATAGCCTTACAAAAATGACTACGGATAAGGTTGGGATGAGGGAGATTAAGCAATTAGAATCATTAGGATAATGAGATGAATTATCCGGTTAGGATTAGGAAACAAAATTGCTTATTAAGATTATCAAAACTATTTATGCTAATACTTATTATACTAATGACATCAAAATGGCTTTAATAAAGTTAGTGTGAATACCAATGCCTTCACAGATTTGGTTATTTGGCAAAGTGTGCTTGCTTGAGATTATAAAAAAAATAAATAAAATAAAATCAGACATAAAAACATCCAAATTTCTCAATTTGATTATTTTATGAACTCCCTGCTAATAAAACAACAGGTTTTCATGGATTTTTGAAGTCATTTTATAGTTTATATACAAGATGTGACCAAAAGGTTTAGCAAAGAGCATCTTGGGGAGGTAGTGCTGCTGGAAAACCCTATGTCTGACAACAGGACTCTACACCATGCTACACAAGTAGGAGAACCCAGTCATGGCTGTTAGACAATTTCTTCGACCTTATCACCTCTTACATCTGGCTACCTAATTCCCCAGACTGCAAACCCTTGATTATTATGTGCGGCGCACAGTTGAGCAAGAGACAGAAAAAAAACAAAAAAAACCCTTGTAACACCAAAGACAAACTAAAGGCAAGAATTATGTCAGCATTCACCATCCAGAAGAGTTGCAGGAGATTTCAAAGTCATCTGGAGGCTGTGGTTGAAGCCAATGGAAATGTTATTGAATAAATTTACTCTTTAGTATTTAAAGATATTTTTCTGTAATTTTGGTAAAGATATCTGTTAAAATGAGATGTCAGTATTATTTTCATTTTTATGTAATTTAGGTGAAAATTTTTCCATCACACACTGTATATATAAATACATATATTTGGCCAAAAAGGTTTTTAGCTTATTAAGTCGAAAAATTACTTAAACCAAACATTTTGGCCAACCCAATATATATAAAGGTAGATAGAAACAGCTATATTTGGTGTTTTGAGCACTCTTCTCCCATAAATATATATATATATATATATGAAATATTAAAATTTAGTTAACTGTAAATATCTAGTCCTTTTTAGCTGTTTTATCCCTGAGTCCGAAGTTTCTTGGTGCCAACCATTCTTCAGGGAGTTCTGTAATTAAATGGGGATATTTCCAATTTTTATGATTTTTTCCATGTCTTTTTTAATCATTTTTGTACATGCACTCACAAATTTTGTTTCTTTTTTAATATACATTCATGGATTTGTGCTTTTGTTTACATCTAATTTGTAATCCTCATAATTTTCTCTGATTGTAAATTTTTGTTTGAAATTAGATTTTTTTTTTTATATGTATTATATTGAAATTTTTGTGGTATATTATATTATCAATTAAATTTTATAGTATTTATTAATTTGTAATATTAATGAAATTATAACATTTATCCTACATTTGATGTATAACACTATTATTAAAATAAAATAAACATTTTTTAATATTAACACTATTTTAATATTATTTTAATATTGAGCATTATATATAAAAAATATATTTTTTAATTCTTAAATTTATATATATATATATATATATATATATATATATATATATATATATATATATATATATATAGGAAAGGGGGTTTTAAAAAACATTGACTCCTACTGCTATTAAGAATTATTCTTCAAGTATGAATGGAGTTTTCCAAGCTGCTGGCATATTTCATATTGAGAAAAACATTAAAATTCCCTTCCTTCCATATGTAAATGATGTCAAATCAGTCAGGTTTCGATCACAGCTTGAAGCAATCGAACATCTAGCCACACTGAGGAGCTGTGATGCAGCCAGTGAAATAGTCTGTCTGTGGATGAGATATATATATATATATATATATATATATATATATATATATATGAAGAAATATAGTCTTAAGGTGTGCTATATTTATGGGATAAAGTGCTCAATATCAGAGATAGAGCATGTGTAAATATTAAAGTGAACATAGAAGTCAACACTTAGAGACGACAGTCTGCAGGTGACCTGACAATTGCATATAGCATGAAACAAACTGTCGTCTCTAAGTGTTGACTTCTATGTTCACTTTTATATTTTTATATATATATATATCATGATATAATTTTGTTTTCATCATATATTAAGAACAATCATAGAGGAAAGGTGTATGACAAAGTGGAAAAAGTTTTTGTGTGATGTTTTTCGTCCTTTTGGACTTCATTGGATTACGTTTATGTTCATCTTGATGCAAATACACATATGCATGAATAAGAGATGTTGAGAATTTTAAATTTTAAATTTTTTGGGGTTTGTTTAATGTCTTTTGGGAATATAATGTAGCCGATTTCATTTAGAATTAATTGCTAGATCATCCTCAGTGAACTTGCGTCCAGGTTCTTACATTTCACCTTTTTTGAAAGATCTATCACAATTTAGGCTATTTAATAATAAAAGTGATGGAAACGCAAACAAAAATTTCTATTAGTCTAAATAGGTTAATTAGTTGTACTTATATCACTAAAATATTATCTCAAAAAAATAAAAATAATCTCACAATTAAAACATTTTTGTTTTAAATAATTTGCAATGGGTTGATAAGTCATAGAAACTCAATCAATCAATCAATCAATGAAATACTGATTAACTACACGGGCATGTCTTTTAGAATTATTTACATTCTCTGGAATATAGAAACTACCGCGGCCACAAAATGAGGGATCAGTTTATATATCGATTGTAATATAGAATTGATTCCCCACTTTATATCTACATTATAATTTCTTGTTTGTTGATAAGTCATAGAAAATGAATGAATTAATGAAATACTGATTAACTACACGGGCATGTCGTTCAGAATTATTTACATTCTCTGGAATATAAAAACTACCTTAGCCACAAAGTGAGGGATGAGTTTATATATTGATTGTAATATAGAATTGGTTCCCCACTTTATATCTACATTATAATTTCTTGTTTGTTGATAAGCCATAGAAAATGAATGAATCAATCAATCAATAAAAATACTGATTAACTACACAGGCATGTCTTTTAGAGTTATTTACATTCTCTGGAATATAGAAACTACTGTGGCCACAAAGTGAGGGATCAGTTTATACATCGATTGCAATATAGAATTGGTCCCCCACTTTATATCCACATAATTTCTTAAAATCATGCCTTTTAGATTTATTTACATTTTCTGGAATATAAATGTATAGAAACTACGGGGGGGGGGGCAGTTTATATATTAATTGTAATATAGAATTGATCCCCCATTTTATATCTACATTACAATTTGTTTGTTTATCGAATTCTGATAAGGTAAGAATCCACTTCTCACCCTCTTCCCCAGCTATGGATTAATAATACTTGTAACATTAATAATCTTCAAAAAAGGTTGAATCTCCAGTTCAAGGCTACAACCATTAAGCTATTTCCATCTTTGCAATTGGAAAGAAAAATTCTTCCCTTTTTCTATGTCTGGCTAAAGAAACTTCTCTGCACTGCTTCCTCAAACCCATTTTCGCATAACAATCTCCATCCTCTCCATAGATTACTGTTTCCTATTTCCTCCCATGAGAGACACTTCCTTGTGAAAACAGACATTGGGGGGAAAAAATGAAAGGCTACCTCCTACACTTTCATTCAAGAAACAGGAAAGAAAAAAAAAAAAAAAGCTTCATTCACTCTTTATACATAAATACCAAAAGCAAAGTATAATTAACTTATTTAACATCTCAAGCAGGAAGATCCTTACGACAGAATGTGGAAATGAATTAAATCTGTTTTGTATTTTTTAAATGAAAGTTTATAGAACTTTTTACACTGAAAAACAGAAAACATTTTACAAGATTTCATGGTCTCGTATATATATATATATATATATATATATATATATATATATATACCCCCAAGTATATAATTGGTATATACGGAATGAATTCCAATATTAACAATTACTATTCTTAAAAGTGCTCAATACAAAGTAGAGCAAAATATAATTATTTAAAAAAAAAATTATAACACAAGTATTTTTTTAAAATCACTACATAAATAGCCATTTTGTGTTGAAACAAAATGGCTATTTTCTGTGATTTTTATATACTTGTGTTATAATTTTTTTTTTAAAATAAAATATTTTTTTTTGTATTCATCACTCTTTAAGAATAGTAAAATAATTATATATATATATATATATATATATATATATATATTAATCAATTCATAAACAGTTACACTGGCCTGCCTGTGACATCCACGGTTCCACCATGTAATAAAGTGGGTGTTTGAATATCACATACATAGAATCAAGTAAATTTTCATAATCTCGCATCATGAATAAAAGGGGAGATTGGAATAAGTGGGGGTGCTGGAAATTTTTTCAAAATCTAATAAGCAGTTGGGATCCAAATAGGGACTAGAATTAGGCTTGATTTATTTGATCAAAGGAATGGTATCTAAATATGTGGTGCATAATAATGCACCAATGAGAATAAAGACAATTTTCTATCAAAACTGGTAACATACATAATAGCTGGCCACTCATATTTAAGGATACCCATCTCCATAGCTGGCCATTCATATTTGAGGATACCCATCTCCTAGGGCAACTAGCCAATCCCTATTGCAGATGCTTGCTCAGGCACATTTGTGGTTTATACTGCAACTATGCTGAGCAGACTTTACTTACAGTTTCTGAGAGGGCATGTTATCTAGCATGATAAACAATCTGAACAAGACCAGCACACTCAGACACTTGGCCACAATGAATTGTGACTTCATGCTAGCACAGCTTTCGATGGTCCCCCAAGTGTTCTGTCTACCCAATTTCACTCACAAGGCTTGGGTCAACCCGTGGTATGGTTTTCTGGCACTTTCCAAAGGTGCCACATGCTGGGATCACCCCTTCCCCTCCAGGCCGAGAACATAAAGTTTCCTTTCTGATAAATCAACCATGGTGAGATTTGAACCCAGGTCTCATGGTTAGAAAGCAAATGTTCTAACCACTTGGCTACACGCATACATACATAAAAAGATAGGAGATAACAATATATATTTTTATATATCAAGAACAATATTGAGGAAAAATGTATGACAAAGTGGAAAATGTAATCTTGTCATGTGTTTTGTCATTTAGAACTTCATTGGACTAAATTTGTTATGTTGGTGCAATTACACATGCACACAAACAAGGACGTTAGTACTTTTTTTCTTTTTTTTTTTTAATCTAACCAATTTCATTTAAATTCTTTTTCTTTCCATCACTTTTGTTAGTAGGTATCCCACACTGTAATAATAGAAGTTCTGCCAGGAATAGTGAAGTGATGTAAACGCTAGAGTAAAAACTGATTGTAGATGACCTTGTGATCAACACACTCTCTAGTCACACCAGCATAACAAATTTAGTCCGATGAAGTCCTAAAGGACAAAACACATCACAAGAAAACTTTTCCAACACACATATATATATATATGTTTATTCAAAAATTATAACATAAATATGTTATAAAATCATTACAAAAATAGCCATTTTGTTTCAACACTTCTGGTGTCTTATCAAGTGATGGTGTTGAATGTGCACACACACAGGTAAGATGAGAATGAATAGAGTACAATTCCAATGTTTGTAACATTTAATTATTTAATTTTAAAGAGGGCTCAATACAAAGTAGAGCAATATTCTTTATTTTAGGATATTACATCAAAAACATGTCAATGTTGTGATTTTGACATGTTTTCGATGTAATATCTAAAATAAATATATATATATATATATATATATATATATATATATATATATATATATATATATATATATATATATATAATCAATTCATACATAGTTACACTGGCCTGCCTACAACACCCACAGTGACACCCACAATTGCACTATATAATATATTAAAGTGGGTGTTCAAACATCACATAAAAAAATTCAGTAAATTTTCAACAAAAAAGTTATCATGCTATGAAGCAACTATTTGTGGGGCTAAAATGTTTTGTTTTTATTGCTACATAGAATTAAGAGAATATAATTTTTAAATAACTTAATTCCAAAAGATCACATTTGATTGATATGACAGCTGTTACAATACAGTGTGCATTTCTGAAAAGAAAAAATAAATTTAGTCAAAATAGATGTTTTTATTTATTGATTCTAACACAGACGACTGAAGTAAATGACAAACATTTCGAGTAACACCAACAAATGCTCTTTGCAGAGGCAGTACGATGAATAATTGAATATGTCAAATATAGCTGCATATTTTTACAAGTCTTTCCCAAAACAATGCTCCACAATTCAGTAGACCAGTTGAGCTCCCAAGCAATCAAATAAAGACATTACTTGAAAATAATCTCCATTATATGACACAGGATACAGTTTCCGTACTCAATATATCTAATTTCTAAAAAAAATTGCACTGGATTGTTTATGTTAGTCACTTTGATGTGTGACGTCCACTTGAAACTGGATGAAATATCCACAAGACATGGCATAGAGATTAATGTTGAAGAAAAAAAAAAAAAAAAAATCATGGTATGAGGTATCTTTCAACAAACTGCTATTAGGGAAGTTGGTTCCAGAATCCATCTATGTGTTATACTTTGTTACTGTCAAATTGGCAGCTGATCTCACAAATGACCTACAATCTGTTGTTAACTTTGGCAAGAAATGACTTATTTTTAACACCTCCAAAAACAAAACTGCTCTCCTAATCATCTGAAAGAACCCTGTCTTGCATCAGCATGGCTGATGCTAACCTCCAGGAGAATAATGCATTGCATCATATCAGGCTAACATTTTCCACTGACCTGAAAAGGAAAGATTACATTAGATCAGTTACTTGGTTTGTTGCTAGGAAAATTGGTTCACCATGTTATGCTAAAAGATTTTCTTGCCAGAATCTATCTTACACCCTTATAAGTCAACCATTTATCCAAGCCTCTTGCTGCTCTATCGCTCTGATCATGGAAGGTGCTTGGGTGGACTACATTACTTGATTCTGTCAGGTCTAACTTTCATAGCTAGGACCCGCCATGTCACTTACTGTTGAGATGTTGTGAGTTTCCCGCGTGTCGGTGTATGAATCAAGACAAACACAGTTGTAGAGGAAAATACTGGTATATTTGTAAAAGCAATTAACAATAGAGTGATTAGTATAACGAAGGTTGGTTAGTACGAAACAATATCCAAAGTCTATAGTCCAACGGTATGTAGCGGGTAACCTTATCTGGACTGCTGTCGCTGATGCTCTCGCTCCCCCGTCCTCTCTCTAGAGCTGACTTATATAAGAGGGACCAGTCCATTTCTAGTTAGAAGGTGGGTGCGCCCCAACACTTACATTGTAGCAAACCATCCACATGTCCTCCGTATTCCATTAGTGAGAACTTCCTGTGAACCACTGTTCTGTGGAACTGACTCCCAAGAGGGTGTTTCCTCAATTACTACAATATTAACCTGTTCAAGTCTCGGGTTAACTGTTATCACCCTCTCCTACCTGTATAAACTGATTCCTAACATGACCCCCTAACACAAGTGACCCCTGGGCCTTGTACAGGGGTAAACCTTACTGTAAAAAAAAAAAAAAAAAAAAAAATTAATATTGCTGCCAAATCTGATCTGGTGCTTCTGTTATGTATTTAGAGATTCTTGATAAAATACAAAGAAGAGTCTGCAATATTATCAGTCCTAATCTGGCATCTCAGCTTCAAAGAAGAAAATTGGAAAAATAGACACAAGGGATATAATTTTTCTGAAATAAAAAGAAAGAAAGAGTTTGGGAGCCAATGAAGACAGATATGAAGAAATAAAGAAATATACAGAAGGAATATGCTTTTTCTTTAATTGGCTGCAAGAGAAGGTGTGGTGACCATCAAAGACAGACAGATGTGAAAAAAACAAGAGAAAAGAAAAATAGAAAAAGGATTTAATTTCTTCTTCTAGGCTGAACTCTTAAGAATCTGTCATGAAAATGCTGTAGATCATGGAGAAAAATTATTGCTAACTTTTGTAATCTTTTGATCCGTTAACATCCACTGTAAAACCTGGTATGAATTATAAAAAAAAAAAAAAAAAAAAAAAAAAATCAAAATAACAGGTATTAGTTATAAATTTAGAAGAAACAAATTGTTATATTAATTATAATTTTCTAAAAATCTTACATTAATTATAGGTTCCTACCTATGACCGCTGTTCAAAAAAAAAAAAAAAAAAAAAAAAAAAAAAAAATCAAAATAACAGGTATTAGTTATAAATTTAGAAGAAACAAATTGTTATATTAATTATAATTTTCTAAAAATCTTACATTAATTATAGGTTCCTACCTATGACCGCTGTTCAAAAAAAAAAAAAAAAAAAAAAAAAAAATCAAAATAACAGGTATTAGTTATAAATTTAGAAGAAACAAATTGTTATATTAATTATAATTTTCTAAAAATCTTACATTAATTATAGGTTCCTACCTATGACCGCTGTTCAAAAAAAAAAAAAAAAAAAAAAAAAAAATCAAAATAACAGGTATTAGTTATAAATTTAGAAGAAACAAATTGTTATATTAATTATAATTTTCTAAAAATCTTACATTAATTATAGGTTCCTACCTATGACCGCTGTTCAAAAAAAAAAAAAAAAAAAAAAAAATCAAAATAACAGGTATTAGTTATAAATTTAGAAGAAACAAATTGTTATATTAATTATAATTTTCTAAAAATCTTACATTAATTATAGGTTCCTACCTATGACCGCTGTTCAAAAAAAAAAAAAAAAAAAAAAAAAAAAAAAAAGGAACAGTGAGTATCAATGGTTTAATGTCTCCCTTATGATTTCAAAATCTACACAAGTTAATCCTGCGCAAAAATGCAATCCTAATGTGATATTTTTTTCTTTATTTTGTGGTTTTATTGGACATCCTCATGTCAAGGTCATGACCTTTCTCACAACAGTGCCCACCCACCCTGGACAAATGAAAATGTTAGAGGAGGAGAGGTTTATTCTTTTACAAAGATAAAGCACATGATGGTAACAGTATAACATTATCGCAGTACACAGATGATTTGTGGGAATTATATATCATCTGAGAGATCAACCACAGAAATAACTTCACTCACTAAATTAAAAGATAAAAAAAAACTGCATCAAGAACGATTATTTTGTTATGTATTTCTCTATCAGACTCAGTTTTGTTCATTGTCAGAAAGCCACTTTTCTCCAAATTACAGCTATGTCCTTCCGATATAGCAACAATTTAATTCAGCATTTTTAATGCCTTTGTTCATGGAATTATATTTGTGACTTACCTGCTCATATAGTCAGGATTTTCTGTCTTATTTAGTGATGCTGATGTCATTAACATTGGGAATCGGTAAAAACTGCAAATATGGAATTTCCATGATAATTCCATTTGCTTCCTACAAAACTTCTATACACCATGCCTCTTCAGAACCTAAGTCATCATGGCTCGCCACAATTTCCTATCTCTCGTGACTCTTACTAGTTTTTCTCCCTTTGCTAAGGACCACAACCCTGTTCTGCTATCTATTCACAGAATCTTACCATGTAAATGGTTCACTGTCTCTTCCTGATAAGTATTAGTTCCCTTTTTATTTCCATTTTCTCCAAAACTTTGTTGTTACACACATGTTCGGTTGATGGTATCCTTACCATCCTTCTGTCAAAAAGCCACATCTGTGTTGCTCATATATCTGAGGATGGAGCAAGTGATTGCATCCCTCAAAATTGAGTTGCAGCCACCATATATGTAGATATAAAAATAAGACTATTTTGCTAATAAGACAATCAACCAGTTTATTTCCAGAAGATAAACACCTTTAAGGCAAATGGTCTTTGTAATTATAGTGCTTAATATCAGGAGATAAAGATTTAATAATAAGTTCTTGCCTTTCCCGGTCTCTCTTGCTCTCAGTATAACCAGTGTGGGTTAAGTTTTCCAAGCCCTCTTTTCTCATATGTCCAAAGAATTTCAGCTTTTTTTTCCTGATTCTTTCTGTTGCCATTTTCTTTAAGACTTCCTTGTTACTTACTCACTTTGTCTATGGAATTTTCAGTATTCTTCTGTAGAACTACATTTCTGTTGCTTTTATATTTTTTTTCTCATCCTTGGGGAGATTGTTCAACATTCATTGCCATTACAGAAGATGAATATTACATAACAAACCATCACTCTTTTCTTTGTTTCTAATAACATTTTTCTGTTTCTCAGCAACTTGTTTAGAATTCTGCTTTCACTAGACCATAATATGGTCACATCTTGGTGTCACCTCCTCTATTAAAATGCTTCCTAGATATTTAAACTTTTCTACCTGCTTCATGTTTATATCTCTAATTTGTAACTTGTTTTTTCTCTTGGTGATGACCATACTTTGTCTTTTTGCAATTGGTTAGTTCTTTATTCTTGCTTTCTTCTACCAGGATATTCGTAAAGCATTTCGGTATTGTTTGGTACCTATGACTCTTGGAATCTGAAATTAGTAAGGAAGCTCTTATTAAAAAAAAATTTGTTTTGTCTTGTTGAATGAAAATGGTCTGATTGAGAATTTTCTGTAACAAACACATTCCCATTACATATTGTTGTAAGGAAGATAGTATATAAGTTATAAAACTTTTAGATCAGGTGATGTCTCTTTCCTCATATATCCAAGGAATTTCAGCTCTCTTTTCCTGATTCTGTTGCCATTTTTTTTAAGACTTCCTTGTTACTTACTCACTTTGTCTATGGAATTTTCAGTATTCTTCTGTAGAACTACATTTCTGTTGCTTTTAGTTTTTTTTTTTTTTTTCTCATCCTTGGGGAGATTGTCCAACATTCATTGCGATTACAGAAGATGAATATTACATAAACCAGCACTCTTTTCTTTGTTTCTAATGACATTTTTCTGTTTCTCAGCAACTTGTTTAGCTTTTGAATTGCTGCTTTCACTAGATCTCCGTGTCACATTTGTTATTAAAATGCTTTCCAGATATTTTAACTTTTGCACTTGCTTCATGTTTATATCTCCAATTCGTAACTCACATCTTGGGCTTTTTCTCTTGCTGATGACCATACTTTCATTACACATATTAATGTTTATAGCATATGTCTGAGGAGTATCAACAGCAACTCAATTTTACATAGTCTCAACCCTTTATACACCAGCACAATTTTTTTTTTATTTACATTTATGCAAGACAAAAGCATGGATTCCTGAATTTGGTAACACAGCAATTCTGAGTTTAATCCATGGCACATGTGGTACAGACAAACTCAGTAGACACAGAGTGAACAATAAATGAGCAGTACTAAATATAAGAACAAGGTAGGATACCCTTAGACAAGTTTCTTTTTTCCAGGTTTTCAGATGTTTAGCCATCTTGATACCATTTGTTGCAAGAATCACTAAAAAACCCTTCGAGTTCTTCAGCTAGAAAGAGAATAGGTTAAAATCATTTTGTGTCAGCCACAGTCTTCCCAAATGGGTAATGGTGAGAGGAAAAATATCATTCGGGCCTTCAGTAATAGTACTAACATACATACTCTGGCTTCCATCTTAAAAGTCCAATCAAGAACCATCAAGAAAATGGTGAATAAGTTTAAAAAAGTGGGAACAGTAGAGAGAAAAACTGGACCAGGAGGTCACAACAGGAAGAGGGATCATCATTTCAACTGAGAGCTTAAGAGATCAATTAAAAAGACCTAACTCAATTCACACGATGTTTGGCATGTGAGTGGTATTTCAGCTATGACAGTCCAAAAGAGCAGTGAAGAAAAACTTGAAAATTAAATTGTACTTGAAACGTGTGAGGCACCTTGTTACTCCAGGACGGAAAGTTAGAAGGCTAGAGAGGCTAAGGATCATCTTGAATAAGTTGGAAAATGATCCTGGAAAATATATATATATATATATATATATATATTTGAAATTTATTAGCTATGATTAATTAATGATGAACATGTCATTGTCATTTATGATCGATTTCCTCATGATTCTTCTGTTAAGCTTGGAGAGTAATTATACATTCTTATAGAGTCCAATAGTGTTATAAAACCTCTGAAAATTCCAGTAAGATATCTTTAATCATTTCAAACAGTTCAAAGCTTAATCTAACAAATGGGCTATTTTGCTTTTACCCACGGTATGTGTGAGTATATATATATATATATATATATATATACACACAGCCATGTTTTTTTTTTTTTTTTTTGGTAAGGTAAGACTAGGAGCAATTTCACACAATGCAAGGTGGGCCCTGCCTGACAGAATCTCAGTTTACCTATCCACATACACCTGACAACATACTGAAACTTATGATTTGAGGCAAAGGTTCACAAGGATGGATGCTCTTTTTGACAGCCAACTCAAACACTCACAGTAGCCCAAGAGTTTTTATTGAGACATTTTCAGGAAGGTTACCATTCAAAGTTCATATATCTATGATAAAAAATATCGTTTTAACCTTTATCACATGTAACTTCATTTGCTGTACAAAAAGTTTATCCTGCTACTGAAGGTGACTTATCCCTGAACAATAGGGTGTTTTAATTTCATAGTTGTGTTGCCATATCCTGCTATGGCAACAGAAAACAACTTTGAGTGAAATATGCTAGGCATTGAAAAATAATGCAGTAGAAAGGGAAGTAATATTAACAATGCAAAGTGCTAAAGGTTAAGGGTTGCTATATTTATAGGGTAAAAACTGCTCAATCTCAGAGATTAGTGAGAATGTAAAAATAAAAGTGGACACTGAGGTCAGCACCAAGCAACAACAGTGTTTTATGCTTGAATGCAACCTTCATGACCCGAAAATTGTGTTCAAGCATGAAACAGACCATTGCTGCTTGCAGTTGATCTAATTTTTATTACTTAAATGTTATTTTTAATGGATACTCATTTTTGTGTAGATACTCCATTTATTTATTAAACAGTATATTTATTTATTTTCATCTACCAGCCTGAATAATCCAGAAATCTTATTAGAGAAAAATATGTGCTCTCAGGCAATAAATAAATATACTGTTTAATAAATAAATGGAGCCTCTACTTAAATACAAGTAGCCACTAAAAATAACATTTAAGTAATAAAAATCTGTCAGATTAATAAATAAAAAAAAATCCATCCCTTTCCTCATATATATATATATATATATATATATATATATATATGAGTGTGTGTGTTGGCCACTCATCCATCCTTTGGATATACACAGATTAAATAATCAAGGTTACTTGAATCAAAAAGAAGAAGGCTTAAGACAGATAAACCGGAATAAGGCCAAAGGGCAGAACAGACAAAATACTGCAATATTAAAAACAGAGATGAGGACAATAGTCTGATTGCAAATTATGATAACTCCTCATCCCAGAAAATTAGATATGAATTATCAGCTTCAGTTATTTGAAGCAAACATTCACTGCCTAAATCCCACAAAACCATCCTTTATGTATTAACTCAATTCTGACTAAGCAGAGGCCATTTTTTTTTTTTTAGTGGCTGTGGAGTCACCAACATTTAAAAATAAAAAAAAAAATAAAAATTTTTTTTTCAAGTTTGATTTAATTAAATCAATATTCAATGGATAAAAGAACATGGAATTGAAAGTTCAAAAATTAAATGAAAATTCCTGTAACTGCAAAGGTGTGTCCATTTATTGTTTTGGTGAAGGTGAAATTTTTACCTTGAATCAAGTTGCTTCTGCTTGTAGTATAGATTGGAAATTCTAGTCATTTGCTTTATTTTGTGTCTTATCTATGATGAGGTGAGAATTGGGGAAAGAAACAAATCATTCTCAAAGAGAATGATTTGTAGTGTACATTCTCTTTGAGAACGTACACTCTAGGCCAAAAGTTTGGGATCAATATCTATAAGCCATCCTGGGTATGATGATAAACTACATCCGCGGACTGGGTATGACGATAAACAACATCCAACAACAAGGCCTCTGATCAGGAGGTTTTGAGGATCATGGAACCACCTCTTAATTCCCAGGTCCAGCCTGACCCGAGGTGGTAGCACCTGTTAGTTTCCCAGCTATGGGCAAATAGTTAACTCCCCAAAAAGGCCAAAACACTATGAAAGTATAAAAATATGTTTTAATACCAGCAATACTTTTTTTGGAAAAAAAAAAAAAAAATTACCAGCAATAAAAATCTTGTCAGCACTAAATAACCCAGAATAATCTGCAATATTATTGGTCCTGATCTGCCAGCTCAGCTCCAGTCACTTTCCCACCACTATAAGGTTGCCTCTCTATGTCTTTTCTATAAATAATTTCATAATAATTGTTCAAATGAGCTCTTCACTATGGTATCTAGAGTTTTTTTTAATTTAAGCCCAGCACTAAACTGGCATCAAGATCTCATCAATTTACAGTTGAGCTGGCTAGATGTACTGTAAATTCTATGCTAACAGTTTCTTCTTTTGCACTTCTCACTTGTAAAACTCTCTTCCAGCTCCATGCTTTCTAACCAACTTTAATCTGCAAAAATTTAAATGTAATGTCAGTTATTATCTACTGTCTACTTGGGTTACTCTCTTTTTTTCTGCTCATCATTAATGTTTCTGTTCCTGATTCTTCCACACCCTGTAACCCATTACTGACTTGCTTGGGGTGATACTGATTAAAAAAAAAAAAAACTATTTCTGGATTTCTGTTTTTCAAACCCTATTTACCAGTTCACTTTGGACCAGAGAGACTTTCTGAAAAGGTTCTATCATGCATTCAATAATAACCATATTAAGGAGATAGACATGGTTAAGCAGGATTGAAAAAAATTCAACAATAAAAGAGGAATGAACAGGTAAAATAATACAAAGAAAAGCAAAGCAACTATAAAACCATAACAAACTAAAACATTCACAGAATAGTAATAGTATTGGAGATACATAAAACAAACAGGTGTAATAATTTAGATATTTGTGAAGCATTTTAACAGAGCAAAAGAAGCCTTCTAAAAGCTAAGCAAAGTATTAAGAAACAAGAAAATCTCATTAGAAACAAAGAAAAGAGTACTGAACCATTACATAATATCAATCCTACTCTGTGAGGAGATTGTCCAGCATTCATAGCCATACAGGAGGACTGATATTACATAACAGTTCAGTACTCTTTACTTTATTTCTAACAAAAGCTTCCAGTTTCTTAATACTTTGCTTAGCTTTTAGAAGGTATCTTTCACTATCTCAATGTGCCTTCAGATTTTAGTGTTGCATTAATAAGCACAAAAAAGGAATATAAAACTCAATTTTCAGAATGTGCAACCATTGAAGAATGGAAGAAAATCCCAGAAAAGACTTGTTCAAATATTCAAAAATCTAGAAAGCAATTGCAGCAACTTATAAAGATGAGAGGCAATGCAATTGAGTATTAATATTGTGAAAATTGTTCAATTTTTTCTATTTTTCATACTGTATGAATAATCTTGTCTTTTCCTATTTCACATAAACCACCTGTCAAGTTTCTTGTATTTAACCTATTGTTCCGAGTTTTGTATTCTGTTTTTTTGTGCTTATTAACATATAAAAATTGATAGGTGTACGAATGTTTTTGTCGTTAACTGTATGTATACACACCGAGGATCTGTGATACAGTGAAACTGTCTGTGGATGACATTATATATATATATATATATATATATATATATATATATATATATATATACACACACACTCCTGGAAATCTGGCTGAGCTCTCTAAAGAAAGGAGGTTTTTAAAAAACAGCAGCTCCTACTGCTATTAAACATTACTCTTCAAGTAAATTGAATTGAGTTCTCCGAGCCGCTGACATATTTCATATAGAGAAAAAGGTTAAAATTCGCTTCCTTGAAATTGAATGTGCGACGTGGCCTAGAGGTAAGATATCTGACTGATATCAAATAAGTCGGGTTTTGATCCCAGCTTGAAGCAATTGAACATCTAGCCACAGTGAAGAGCTGTGATACAGTGAAACAGTCTGTCTGTGGCTATATATGACAAAAAAAAACCCCAAAAAACAAACAAACAATGGGGGAATTGATGCCTTTACTCAAAGAAAAAAAACTTTAAAAGGGGGGTAGATTGCTGTAAGAGGAGAAACCAATAAAAAGGAAAGTAACTCTTTGGTGGCCGATAGAAAATCAGTGGAGTTCAAATGGAGTGTAAAAATAACATACAGACTATTGTTGTTTTGCGGACTAAGTTACGATTGAAGACTTACAAATCTAAATTATCTTGCAGAGAATAAAAGTAATTAAGTATCTTGAGTTTAATAATTTTTTAATTATTTCCCTGAACTCTTTATTTAATCTATGGTGTAGACTGTTCTTGTTCCATTGATCATGCCAAAGGATATATCATCTAGTTATTATTTAGTACTGCTCAATTATTGCTTAGACAATTGTGAGTACCCTGAGTCCAAGTACACAGTGCCTGACCGAGGGACTGAACTATTGAATTTCCATGTCACCAAATTCACAAATCAATGCTTTAATTCACTAGGCTATTATCCTGTAGAACAATCCTGAGCCTTAACCCTAACCTATCTGCCTGCCAATGAGTGCTGCTGTCGTCACGCTTGACTGCACTCAACAAGGCTTCCCTTTTCTAATGCAGCTGTTGCTGGTAACTCTGAACAAAAACAATCTACACCCGTAGATCAAATAAAGGGTTCAGTTTGACATTCCCTGAAGGTTACATTGATCGACAAGCACCAGATTAAGGCCAGACGGCAGAACAGCTGAAACATTCAGTAACTTTCCCACCCCTGTAACATCTTTCGTGTGCCTTTTCTATAGATACTTTCATTGTAATTGTTCTGATGAGCTTTCCTCTTTGGTATCTAGACTTTATGAATTTAAGGGCAGTACTAGATTGGCAGTTAGGTCCCATCATTTTACACTTGAAATGGCTTAATGTAACCATAAGTTCTATGCTAACAGTTTCTTTTCTTGCATTTCTCACTTATGGAACTCCTCCGGCTTCTTGCTTTCCAGTCAACTTTGATCTTCAAAAATCTAAATGCAATGTCAAACATTATTTTTAGTCTTTTTAATTGCTGTTCTTTTCTTTTTCTCTCTCCTTAATCTTTTTTTTCCTCATGTCCTCACACTTGGTGGCTTTATTGCTTTGCTTTCTGGGGATGATTAAAATAAAAATTAAGACAAGAAGAATAGTCCACATGTAAATATTGAACAAAATTGTTTAGTATCAATTCAATGTGATTACATCCAATAGTATAGGTTCCAAGCTATGTATAAAGTACTTATCACTTGTAAAATTTCTAGTATTAGATGGTTGCACACTAATTGAAATTCATAAACCCAAGAGAGTAATGAAACCTTGCAAACACTCAAACAATGCATCTGTACAATAAAGCCTGAAAGGCAGATTTTCTTTTTTCTATCACAACACAAAACTCCAATGCAATCAACAAAATGCCTAAATGGTGGGAAGCCTAAAACTTACAGTTATTGCACACCATCCACATGTCTCTAATTTGGTGCCATCTCACTTCTGGTTATTCCCCAAACTGAAACAGGCACTAAAAGGTCAAAACCGTATTTGATGCCAAAGTTGACATATGCAATTGGATCAAAAGTCAAACAGAAGCTTTCTTCATGATCCGAATGAAAAGTGGATAAAATGTTTGTAGAAAAAAAAAAAAAAAAAAAAGAAAGAAAGAAAAATGAGTATTGTTTTAGTGGCATATCAACTCCTTCTGGATCATTTACTGCCAAAATTTAATTTTCTTAAGAGCATTAGTAATCTCTTTTACAAAAATGTATTGCTGATAATTTTAAAAATTTATTTTCATACTTTCATTGTGTTTTAACCTCAATTTGAGAGTTAACTATTAGTCCATATTTGGGACCCTAACAGGTGCTACAACCTCAGGTCAGGGTGATCATGGTAACAACAGTAATTAAGAACTGGTTATACACTCCTCAAAACCTCCTGATCAGATGCCTTGCTGCCAGATGTCATCATACCCAGGACACAAATGAGTATTAAGAAATAGGAAAATGTCATTCAAAGAGTACTAAACTCTTATATAGTATCAGCCCTAATCTCTGACAGTGAATGTTGGATAATCTCATAGCTGAAGAAAATCTTGAGGTGACAGAAATGTGGTTCTACAGAAGAATGCTAAGAATCCAGAAAACTAAACATGTCAGCAACGAGGATTTTTTGTTTCAGGGTTTTTGTTTTTTTTCACAGTTTATCAGTCATTTGTAGGTTATTTAAAGCAAAAACATATTTCAGATTGTAAAGGTTGCTTACAGTATCTTGTGTTCACAAGTGGTCCCCCATGTAAGTAGTGACCAAGTTTGATGAGGTTTAACTTCAATAATTGAACAAGGAAGTTTTAAGCAAAATGGAAACGAAAAGGATACATGCTTAGAATCAGGAGAAATTGAAATTTACAGGGGATGTAATGAAGAAAGAGTACTTAGAGAATATGACACTTACAGGATAATCAAGGCAAGAGAGACAGAGAAAAACAGTGAGTAACCTAGCTAACAAGCTTGGTTTGGTTTGTTTTATGGCATATCAACCTCAATGGGTTATTTAATACTGACAAAATTTTTATTGCTGGTAATGTTTTTCTTCAAAAATCTATTTCTGGGAATATTTTTCCTTGAAGAAATCTATAGCTGGTCATTTTTTTCAAAGAATGTATAACTGTTTGTATTGCTGGTATATTTTTTTTTTTTTTTTAAGTATTGCTGATAATAATTTTTCCTTCAAAAATTATTGCTGGTAATAATTTTTTTATTACAAAGTATTTCTGGTATTAAAATCTATTTTTACACAAGTTTGGGTGTTAACTATTTGTCCATAGCTGGGACCCCAACAGGTGCTACCACCCCAGGTCAGGGTGGACCCAGGAACACCAGCAATCAAGAGGTCGTTCCATATTCCTTAAAACCTCCTGATCAGAGGTCTTGCTGTCGAATGTAGTTTATTGTCTTACCCAGGATGCAGATGTAGTTTATCGTCATACCCAGGATGAGTTAACAAGCTTGTATGAATAGGTTGGCATAACAGATATTGGGAGAGATAGCTAAAAGATAAATCTTACTCAAAGTTATAAAGGATAAGAAGTTGTGGAGAGCTATGATCACTAATGTCCTGAAGGGATACAGCGCAGAGAAGAAACTTAAAACAATTATGCTGAAAAAGAAACATGCAATCGGAGATCAGAGCTTGAATTCCAGTTGAACCCATTACATTCACTTACGTGCTAATAACCTTGAGAAAGATATGATTCCTCTTCTCTTCCCTGCCATGGGTAAATAGCAGGACAGACTGGGTTCTATAGCCTTAGATGGCAACTGGTCTACCACAGAAAGAAATGGCAATCTACTGCAGGGGAAAACCTACCTCATCAGTCATGTATTGAAAGATACATGATTGCCTAATCATGTATCACTCATGGCACATAAATGACTGACTGTAATCTTGATGAGATATAAGGTGGAGCGATAGAATAGGCACTGCGACTAGAAATAATCATTTCTTTTTCAGAATTTTTTTCACATCACTATTTTAGGTAAAACCATGACAGAGTGGGAAAAGTTTTCCTATGAAACATTTTGGTCCTTTTTGACTACATTAGACTAAAGTGATGTTTACATTAATGAAACTATGGATGCACACAAAGGAGAATAGATGCTGAGAATTTAAAATAACTGTTTTGGGTATATAGTGTAGCTTATTTCATTTAGATTCTTTTTGTTTATGTTGCCATCACTTTCATTATTAAATATCCCACACTGTGATAACAGATTTTCAGAGAAAAGTGAAATGTCGTAAGAACTTGGACATAAATTTACTGTGGATGATCAAGCAATTAAAGCACTTTCTATAAATTTTCATCTTAGAAAATTGTTTTCTCTTTTAATTAAAAGTAGGAGGTTTTGAATCAAAATTATGGTCAGACTGATTGCAATGAGCAACTAATGCAGAGTGTCTTGTTTCGTAAAAAAATCCCTTTTGTGTTCATATCTTTTATTTAAATTCCTTGTCATTTCTCCTATGTATTCCTTGTGGCAATTATTACAGGTGATAGATTAAACTCCTCCTTTAATTTTGTCCCTTCCCCCATCAGTAATGTGATTTTTTATATTCTTTTCGACAGTCGGAAATTTGCATGTTACCAGCAAAATCTTATATTTGTGAGAACATAACATTCTTAAATATTCACCTTATGTGCATCCATTCCCCCCCCCCAAACACCTTTGGATTTCATTATATTCAATACACATGCAAAGTCTCTATGCTGGCAGTAAGTCATTTTTTTTTCTTTATTTGCTTTTTCCTTTAGTTCTCTTGCCAGTTATTTCATATATAAAACCTTAAAAAGATATTTCTTGAGTAATTTTTTCGGAAAAGTGTCTTATCCCTCATCAAATTTTTTTTCTTTATTTGCTTTTTCTTCCAATTCACCAACATGTTTCATGCAATCTTCAGGCCATGAAGATTGCATTTAACCATGAAACAGACCGTTGCCACTAAGTGTTGACCTCAATTTCCCAATCCAGGCAACTTTCAGGGAATGTTCAACTGAACACTTAATTTAATCTCCAAAAGTAAGTTGTTCTTTTTCTTCTGACCGTGTCCAAGAATATCTAGTCCAGTTTTTATTTTAGTACTGCTTGTTTGAGTTCAGGGACTGAACTCACAATTACTATGTCAAATTCCCAAACCAACACTTTAAACCACTAGATGATTATCCTGTGAGACAATCCTGAATATAGAACTTATAGAAGGAGCCTTAAACCTAAGCTTCCTGTTGCAGACATCATAGGTTCTCTTTTTATACTACTACTGCTGTCAAATTCATGAAGTCTTTGATTCTATTTATTTTACTTCCTCTTCTTTTCTTATTTCTTTAAGGTTTAAGAAATCTGAGCTTATAATTTGCACCCCATAAACAAGTCAGCAAATTAACAAACATCTGAATATTAAGAGATTGTATTGCAAGATATTTTTTTCCTCTCTTAAGTATGTAACTATTAAGCATTTATATTCTAAGCTTTCATGTAATTTTGCAATTCACCATCCAAGAAATATTCTCTTATTCTTTCTCTCTCACTTATTTTGTTTGTTTTTTTTTTTTTTTTTTTTTTTTTTAAACAAAACGGCCTTTTTCCTACTACTAAGAAAAAAAAAGAAGGAAATTTCATCATTAAATAGTCCACTACTGCGTGTATGCATCAAAACTTATTTTCTTTCTTCACAAGTGGATACCTTGCAAGAGCTCCTGTATGTTGACTTTTTTTTATGAATTATCAACTCTTTGTGGGTTATTTAAAACATTTTGTATTATAAAAATTATTTTTTGTGAGTGAATATTGCATTAACAATTTTTTGAGAGTAAGGATTTTTCCAAATACAATTCTTACTCTTTAACCCATAGCTGACTAGATGAGAACCAAGATGAGACTTGTGTAGAACCAACCACACTTTTTGGAAGTGCCAAATACAGAACTGGTGCACAGTTTTCCACAAAGTCCCCGAATGACCCTCCACAGGTTCGGAATTCAGAGTTGTCTTTCTCCTAGACCAGTTGCCATCCAAGGCTATAGAACCCAGTCTGTCCTGTTATTTACCCATAGCTTTCAGAAGAGATAGATTCATGTGTTTCCCAAGCATTTTAACACATAAGTGAATGTAACAAATTCGATTGGAATTCAAACTCAGCTCTTCAATTCCTCTGCAATCCATTACCCTACCATGCCTATAATGATATAATAATAATTGAATTGCGTCACAGTCTTGAAATATGTAAAATATATATATATATATATATATATATATATATATATATAAAACTGTGGTCAACTCTTCTGGTGACATTATAGAAATGTCACATTTTTATATGAGAAATATTATATTAAAGGAATTTTAAATTGCAAATGGCAGATAAATAAACTGTGAGAGTAAGATACAGTGACTACTCATAAATAAATCATTTTTTTCAAAATTTTTAAGCATAAATGTTAGAGGTAAGTATAGAAAATATGATACCAAACTCCTGACATGCATTGGACTAGAAAAAGAAACCTAAAAACTAAGCAAAGTACTAAAAACAGGAAAATTTCATTATACAAACCATGAAAAGAGTACTGCGCTTCTATGTAATATCAATCCACCTATATGGTAAATTACCTTTGAGAAAAGTATGTATTCATCTCTTCTTCCTCTAGCTATGGGTAAATAGAAGGGCAGACTGGATCTTATAGCCTTGCATGACAACCAGTCTAGAAGAAGGACAACTCTGAATTCAACAGCCTTACCAACCTGCAACTGGCCAAGCATGGTGAGTACAGCTACACCCACTGAAAACATGGTCAATCAAGACAGACTGGGTCATATAACCTTGGATGGAAACCAGTCTAAGAGAAAGACAACACTGAATTCAAACCTTTCAACTCTGGGTTAAATCACCTCACCAACCCAATGCAAACAAGAGTACGGCTACATATGGTACATCACGGAGGGGTTTCTCAATAGGAGTGAGAAGGTCTTAGAGTTGAATCTGGTGCACTTTCAGCAGCCCTGGGAAGATATAGATGGCAGTGAATGCTGCACATGGAAGAGAAAACTAGAAGAGAGAAATGCAGCCCTACAGAAGGATGCTGAGAATACAATAGACAGAGTGTGTGAGCAAAAAAAGAAGTCTTCAGGAAAATTGAAACAAGAAGTCAGAATCAGAAAGAGATAACTGAAATTTCTTGAAGGAAGGAAGGAAAGAATGACTGACAGACAGACAGACATATCAAAGTCAAAAGGGACAAGAAAGCAGCAGGCTTGTGTTCATAGGTGGCAGAACTGGGTGGGTGGAAGACATATTACTAAGAGCTACAAGGCATAGGAAGTTGTGGAGAGCCATGATTACCCACATCCTGAAGGGACATAACATATAAAAGAAACAAATTCTATGTTTATTTGAGAAAAATAAATCACATATGTCGTCAGAATTCACATTTTTGCATCATCCATTCTTGCAACAACAGTTTCCTGTTTCTTAATACTTTGCTTAGCTTTAATGTCAGAGTTTGAATAAAATGAATAGAACTGAAAAAGCTTATTGAAGACACACACACACATATATATATATATATATATATATATATATATATATGTGTGTGTGTCATCCAGTTTACACTCCTCCCTGGTCAGGAGTGGAGATTTATCCCTTGTTTCCTGTTTAGACTTGGGTTTCTGGTTCCTTCTAAAGTCTGCTTCAGTTTGGTGCTTCTAATATCTGCAGCTGAACTGAAATTTTATTCAATATTTATTTAATTCTATTTTCTTCCTTCCTCCACCGATAGGAGTCAATAGGTCTGCCTATTGCACAGTTCACTCTCCTCCCCAGTCTTCTGAACAGGAGTAGAGGTTTATCCTTGTTTAGGATTGGGTTTCTGGTTCGTCCTAAAGTCAGCTCAATTGTCCTAATGCTTGTTCTTTCCTATGCTAACATAAATCCATCCAGTAACCCTCTACCCTGGGTCTTGTATTGGGTGAAAATTTAAAAAAAAAAAAAAATTTTTTTTATATATATATATTTATATATATATATATATATATATATATATATATATATATATATATAAAACATAAGTTATCTGAACAAGTCAGGCAATATATTTCGTTTGAGGAACTGATCTGATCATAAAAAAGCAGGTTTCAAAATTGGATTTCATTCAATCAAGAACTACTCAATCTTCACTTTCCAGTACTGATAGAATTCAAAATCATTGACTAATTTTCCATCCTGAAGCTTCTTTTAGCCAAGACACAATGTTGCAAGCCTATCACTCCTATCACCATTTCCACAGAAAGCATTCAGATTAACTCCATTCTTTTGTTCCACCAGTCCAGACCTTTACATCTAGGATACCCCACGTTACTTACACACAGTTGAATCACCTATAGTTCCTCCATGTTTTAAATGTAAGAAGCAAATTCTACTGATACATTTTTTTCCATACCAAACTACCAATTTGGTGAAGTTCTATATGCCCATCTTCAGAAAGGACACAAGATATAGAAGAAACAAGCACTATTTTTTTATTAAGCACATTTTAATCTATGTTGTCAGCATAATTTTTTGCAACAAAATTTGCTTGTTTCTTAATACTTTGCTTAGCTTTAGCGTCAGAGCTTGAATAAAATGTGGGTGCTTCCCTAACATTACAATCTCTTCAAGTCATGAGTCAATCATTATCTACCCACCTTAACCTTATAATCTTCACTTTCTGTTATCTCCTCTTTCAGTCATATCACGCACCTTATTTGTTATAACCATTTTAACAGTAACCCTCTACCTCGAGTGGCTCTCGAACCTTGCGCTGGGTGAATTATAGTATTTAAAAGTAAATAAAAATATGAAAAGAAGAAAAAAAAGTGATCAAAAACACTCCAAATGTGCTAACATGATTTTATTTGTCCGTCGTCCAAATCCTGAAGATATGGATCTGAAAATTCAAGGAATCATGATGCAATAAAATCTTCTTACAGGCAGAGTTGATGACTCCACAGATTTTTTCATGATTTTAAATCATCTTATTTTATATATATATATATATATATATATATATATATATATAAAATGCTAAAATTACATCAACAATGTTTAAAATGGCTGTCATCAAACTGACTGCTTTTCCTTCACTATCACAAAATAACAGATTTGTATTGCAGACAAGTCATAAAATTAAATATTTAAAGAACCTTGAAATTTTGTTCAGAAAACCACAGGACTTGACTTTTTAGTGTTGGACAAACAACAAATATTGATATCTAGAAAAATTACATGACATTCATATATTTTAATCTGTGCCATAAAAGAAGAGCGGGTTCTGTCAGTTGCACACTGCTTCTGTTTGGTTTGGTTTATTTTGTTTTATGGCATGTCAAACTCAATGGGTTATTTAATGCCGACAAGATTATTATTGTTGGTAATATTTTTCAAAAATGTATTGCTGGTAATAAAACCCATTTTCACAGTGTTTTGAACCCAGCTTGGTGGGTTAACTATTTACCCATAGCTGGAATTCTAACAGGTGCTACCACCCTGGGTCAGGGTGAACCGAGTAATACCAGCAATTAAGAGGTGGTTCCATGCTGCACAAAGCCTCCTGATCAGAGGCCTTCCTGTTAGATGTAGTTTATCGTCTTACCCAGGCTGCAGATATAGTTTATCGTCATACCCAGGACAGCACTGCTTTTGTGTGTGCAGGTGACTTACATGCACTTGTGTTATTTAATATCTACACAAATGTGCACATGCATTTTGACTGTGTTGGAAATATAACATTAGATTAAGATATTCTTCTTTCAAACAGTGTGGACACTCTCTACCATGGGCTGAGTAGTAAAATCCAAGCTGGGACAAGCAAAAATAACTTTTTTTTTTTATCCCTCCACACATACACAAAAAAAAAAAAATTTTTTTAAATTACTCAGTAATAAATAAAATTATTTTTTAGCTTTTTTTTATTGTTATCTTTTCTTAAATTTTGCAAAAGTATTTTTAGGGCTGTCTTTCAATTAAAATATACATGTGCAAAAGCAAGCAAATATACATAGACAATTTAAATTAAACTAAAAGTAATATCTGTCTCCCAACAACCCCTGGGTAACAGGAAAAGATTATAAGCTGAAAAGTGCAGCCCTTTGAAATAATTTTTATGACTTCTTTTGAATTTAAACTGAATATATTTCCTAATAAATGTATTTTAAATGGACAATTTAGATTTTAAATTTGATCATGTTGCTGTCAAGCAAAGTGACAAGTACCGAATTAGTAACATATAAAAAAAAAAATAAACAAATCAGATCTTCGCCTTTAATGACTGGCTAATCCATTTACAAATGTAAATGACTGGACTAACAAGGTTAAAAATAGAAGTAACAGTTTCTTGCTGTTATTGGTCAACTAAGATGATGATAGGTGGAAAGCTTTTCTCAACTGTTGATTACTCCAATCTTTTTCTATCACTGAAGCATGCCAGTGCTAAGACTTTTTGTAAACAAACAAGTTTTACTGAAATTTCCAGTTTAATTGATGATTCTGATATTTTTCTCCCCAACTTTCTAACATCATTCCAGCCCCAACACCCAATTTCCAACCTCTTCATGAAACCATTATCCACCCCCCCTTCTCCTGAACAAGTAATTCTATCTGCAGCTACTGATTGTCCGACATTATATCTTTGGTCTTGGGAATCTTGACAATTTTTTTTTGTTTTTGTAAAATGTTATGTTGCTTCAGGTCATGGACAATTAGTATTCACCACAACTTTTTTTTTATGATCTGTGAACTTTGTCTATATTTCTGAGATGAGGTACAGTGTAACCCGGATATAAGAGAAACCCGGATATAAGAGAGATTTTCTCTGGTCCCAAATTAGAGCCTGTGTTAATGTATATAAAATAGACCAAACCCGGATATAAGAGATTTCTTCTCCGGTCCCAACAACTCTCTTATATCCGGGTTACACTGTATTATGTACACTATTTACATTATTCGGACTATTGTCCTCATCTTTGTTGCCATATTTATTACATTTCAGCCATTGTACACTCCGGCCTTCTTCAAGTGGTTGGAATGTCGAACTGAACCCTTTATTTCACTCACTGTTCTAGTTCCATGTGCCATGTCTAATGGATGTCAGTTATCAGTTATATCCTGTTAATTCTCCTCTCCACTGTTTTAACCAGGTATTGAACTCAAAATCTTTGGGTCCTGTCACTGGATCTAACCAATGCCTTTATCCACTGTGCCATGTGTCCATGAGGAGTTCAGTTTGACATTCCAACCACCTGAAGAAGGCCGGAGCGTACAACGGCTGAAACATTGTAATAAATATGGTGACAAAGATGAGGACAATAGTCCAAATAATGTAAATAGTGTTCTGTGAACTGTCATTATTTTTGGAAGAAAGAAAAAAAAGTAGTTTCCTATTGCTTCAAGAGGCCAGATGGAACAAATTACCTGAAGCTAAACAGACATGATGCCTTGTGTATAGACAGCCATTTACAATGCAAAAATAATTATAATGCTGATGAATATTCATGAGTTCAATGTGTATTTCAAGATTCACATGAAGAGGCAGCTATTTTACTGTCAACAGGCATTGAAAGAAGCTTGGAAGTGTTTACAATCTACAGTGGACTATACATTCCAGAATTTATGGTTAATTTTCTTTCCTTGGTGGCAAACCAATTTAAGAGATTGTGCCACAAAATCAATCTGCTACTCAGAACACCAGTCTGCTGAGCTATTTAACCCATACCTGGGAGTGGGTGGGGACAGAAGAAAAGGATTCATGATTTTCCCAAGGATATCAGTGAGTAAATGAATATAATAGATAAGGCTAGAATTTGAATGGGCTCACCATTCCCCTTATGGTGCTGATAACCGTTATGGTAGCTGAATCCATTTTGCTGATTAAATTTCCCTACCCTCCAAAAGATAAAAAAAAAAACGTTTTATTAATCTTCTCTTCTCACACCACTATTTTGTTTCTGTTTTTTTTTTATATTTTTATTATTTTACAAGCATAATTTTATATTTACAACATTCTAAAAACCAAAATTAGAAATAATGCAATGCCATATTTATCATTTACCAATTTATAAAGAAATAAATATGATTTTTTTTTTTATTTATAAACATTTACTAAATTATTAAAATATACAAAACAACTATAAGGAAATCCTCATTTACCTTTCAATAAAGTTTGAATCAACTGGCAATTAGCTTATGTTTTGCTAACCATTCAAATAAATAAAAAATGTTCATTATTTTTGTTGCTAATTCTCAAGAACAAAGAAAATGTACAAATTCACTTTCATAAGTTTTATTCCAATTCTTAGCGTCATTTTTAAAACAAAAAAATATTGCCAAAGCCTGAAGGAAGTTAAAAAAAAAGTGATGTCATGGGAAAAAGTGTCCTTTTGAAAGTGTCTTGTCGGAGTTAACTCCTCCTTTCAGTCCGTTAACCCTTTCACCAGGGGTCTCTCTTCCCTGGCTATAAATAGCTGCTGACCCTTGGCCTCTATCTTTTTTTTCCTTCAGGCCTGTGCACTGACACCTTGAGGTAAACTCTCTTATTCCTAGAGGATTTTCAGCTATCAACCTCGAAATATAGTCGCTAACAAGGGATAGCGTGGAAACACGCTAAGCATAATACACACGCACGCACATACAGAATATTCACACACACTTCGTCCTTTGTACTGTTTCCATGTATTGTAACTTGTTATTAATATATATTTGTATATACATATATTATCGGTCTTGTTTTGTTTGCTTTCTTTACCTTCTACTTGATTATTTCTCTTGTTGTCTTTGTTACATTTGATATTGTAAAAATTGTAGTGGGTCGGTTTTTATTTCTATTTATAACCAATACAAATTGGCTGACCCACTATAGTCTTATTGCAAGCACATTTGTCCATGTTTGCTGATTGATTTAACTCTTACAATCATAATTAACTTAATTACAATTTTTTTAGTTTAATTATTAAGAAAATATTATTGCCTGAAGTAATAAAAAAAAAAAAAAAACCTAAGATACAAAAATTTATGATTTTTTTAAACTGTAAAATAAATGAAAATTTTTCAATAAAAAGAAAAATTCTCAACTTCGACGATTAAACAAAAATAGTTTTGCTAAAATGAACAGATTAATATAAATTTCAAGGATTAAAAAAATTCAGTTAATCCTCTTTTGACGGATCTGACAATAATTCCTCAAATGTTTTTCTAACCATCATTTCATAACTCAAGGACAACTCGAGGTATGCCCACCAAAGTTTCTAGGGTTTCTAATGAGACCAAAGAGCCTATTTGCAAAAATTTCCCCAACAGGTCAAATTTGCAATATAATTGGAAACCGGTACTTACTTTGTGTCCACAGGTTAGCTAAATCAATTTTTTATCCTTTTGTTTAACCATATAATATAGACATGTAATTAAATATTTTCCTTGCCAAAAACTAAAATTAGGGACATTTTTTCCAGGTCTTTCTCTCCAGTCAATAAAAAAAAAAAAAAAAAAAAAAAAATCAAGGGTTACACCTAAATTCACAACTGATATAGAAAGTGGCTGGTTAAATTTATAGCAAAATTATTATTTGAAATCTTTTATAGTATCCGTGGTTCAAAAGTTCATGTGGATTTACAAATAAGATCTGATTCAATATTTACTTTTTTTTTTAGAGGTCATGTCCTTTCATGACAGATGATCATGACTTTCCACTTTCTTTGTTTGAATTGCTAGGTACTCCTGATATATGTTACACTACCCACATATCAAATTCAATAAATACATAGGTCAAATCCATGATCGCTTAAGTAACAAACTGTTTGGTCAATGAATATCAAATGTTTCCTGTATGGAAATGGCTAATTTTATCATTCAATCAGTTAAGTCTCATACGTGATACACACTTGTGCAATCATGTTTCTGGACTAGGCAGAAGATTTCCTGCAGTAGACTGGCTGTCAACCAAGGCTATAGGGCCAAGTCTCCCCCTGCTATTCAATATATAGCTGTTGGGGAAAGATATAGATTCATACTTTTCACAAGGGTATTTGCATACATGTAAAAAAACCCAAAAAAAACAACTCAGCTCTACAATTTCTCATACTGGACCTCAACATTATTTGTTTTCTATAGGAAAAAACTTGAAATTAAATTAATTTAGTTGGGCAACTTCATGCAAAAAACCAGGAATTACAATTAATATAAATTCATCAGCTTTTGGCATTCTTGCTTACCCTATCATAATTTACAGTATCTATATGCAGACTGTTGTCTTCATCTTCGTTGATGTTATTACAACGTTTCAGCCATTGTGTCATCCAGCCTTCATCAGATTTATATCAATCCAAGTCACCTACAGGTAATTTTGAACTGAATCTTTTATCAAATCTACAGGAGTAGATTGCTCACATCTTGTTCATTTTTTTTTTTTTTTTTTTTGTTCAGCCTGTACACGGCCAAGGGGACACTAGAGATAGAAGGTTACAGTGTAAGAGGCACAGTTTATGCAGACAGGTGGGGAAAATAACAGTTATCCCTAGAATTGAACAGATTAAGAGGATGTTTCCCTAATCACTTTATAGTGACCAGGGAAACATCCTCTTAGGAGTCTGTTCTACAGGAAGAAGCTGTTCAAGTGGAACATACCTCTCACCAATAGAATACACAGGGAATGAGGGTGGTTTGCTATAATGTAAGTGGCATGGCAGGTCTGAGTTGTGAAGGTTAGAACTAGTGGAACCAAGGAGCACTTTCCATGTAATTCGCAAGAGAGCAATGAGAGGTTTGCTATGTCTGTGTAGGGTGGGAGCGGTTGCAAAGTGGAAAATAATTTGTTACCCACGGATATCCTGGCTAGTTCATATGTAGTACTGCTCAGTTACTGCTCACCCTGTTTCCACCGACTCCCACTGTACTGCCTAGCCTGGGGATTGAACTCACAATTGCTACATCAAATTCATGAGCCAATTTAATCTACTAGACTAGGACAACAGACGAGTGGAATAAGTGTTGATCTATGAATTTGGCGATATGTCCCATAGAGCATATTTAAAAGAAAGAAAAAACCACTGTGTTTAAAAAAAAGTGCGTGTATGTGTGAAAATGAAAATATATATATATATATATATATATATATATATATATATATATATATATATATGTACAATAAAATGTAGTTTTAAAGGTGTTATATTTATAGAGTGAAAGTTTGTTTTGTTTTATGGCATATTAATCTCAATGGGTTATTTAATGCTGACAAGATTTCATTGCTGGTAATATTTTTTTTTTCAAATATTTATTGCTGATACTATTTTTTTTTTTTTTACAAAGTATTTCTGGTATTAAAATCTGCTTTTAAACTTTCATAGTATTTTGAGTCAGGTCGGGGAGGGGTATTCAACTATTAGCCCATAGCTGGGACCCTAACAGGGTGGACCTGGGAACACCAGCAATTAGGAGTTGATTCCACGCTCATCAAAACCTCCTTGCTGCTGGACGTAGTTTATCATCTTACCCAGGACACGGATGTAGTTTATCATCATACCCAGGATGGGTAGAGTGAAAGTAATTAACATACCAGGCAGAGATTATGTAAATATAAGCAGTGTGGACAGAGATTTCAACACCAAATGGAAACAGTCGGCTTCATGCTTGAACACAGTCTTCAAGGCTTGAGGTTGGTTTTCATAAAACAGACTGTCACTATTCAGTGTTAGACTGTGTCCACACTTCTCGTTTCTGTTTTTTGGCACCTGTATTTTGTTTCTTTGTATGTTTTAGCAAATATGAAACAAGCAACCATACTGTACTATACAGTAAACAAGACAAATGTAAAAATAAAGAAACTAAACCATGTGTAGAGTGAGGATACAAATGGCAGAGGTTTATCTCCCCCGCCCTTTAGGATTGAGGTTTCCAGCTCTTTCTAAAGTCTTCTTCAGCTCTCCCAACACTTGTCCTTTCCTGTGCTTCCACCCAGTAATCCTCTATCTTGAATGGCTCTTTGGCCTTGTATTGGGTGCACATTAGTAAAATCAAAAAATAAACACAAACTCATATTTCCTAATATCCCAAACCATATATATATATATATATATATATATATATATATATATATGTGTGTGTGTGTGTGTGTGTGTGTGTGTGTGTCTAGGCAGCAATCCTTCTTTCATGCACATCACATTGAATACAACAGACAAGGTACTTTGATTTATTTATTTTTTTTTTTTCATACAATTTCTTACATGATCTAATAAGATATTGTGTCCATGATCATATTATTGAGTGTTGGATTTTTTATTTTTATTAATAAAGCTTCCATTATTTTTAACCTATTTTTTGCATGTAGATGATGCTATTATATTTGTGTTGTTAACAAGTATGTTACGAATATATATATATAAGCCTGTTTTGCTGTATCACAGCGCATCAGTGTGGCTAGACATCAGACTGCTTCAAGCTGGGATTGAAACTCAACCAATTTGGTGTCAGAGACTCTACTCCCATGCTATCAACATGCGCATGTGTGTGTGTGTGCTTGGATACTTATTTATAATATAATAACCTCATCCCTATAAAAAAAAAAAAAAAAAAAACTGAAAATAATGAAAGTATTATTAATAAAAAAAAGAAAAGGCCAATGCTCAATAATCACAACTATAAACAGCGACAATGTGCTGGCTGTGTTTGAAAAATAAAACATTCCTATGTAAGTTTACACACAAGTCTAGATATATAAATAAAACAATCTATACATTCAGTTAAAAGTAAAAATAAAATTCATCCTTGATAATGGCTAAAATTATATTCAAAAGCACTCAAATATACAAAACATTTGGACAATTTCTATATAATTAATGACCAAAAAAGTAAATTATAACACATGAAAAATTAAATAGAAAACTTAACCACAGTATCTTATCGGTTGTTTTAATGAAACATGTGTGTTGTTCATCAGTATAAGTATTTGTGTATTTAGGTAGCAAATTCTGTTTTAGACATATCTGACTAAATAAATTACAGACATTATGTCTGCTAATTTTTAATAAAATCCATTCATACTCACAAATAACCTTCCATGTATTGATGTTAAGGGATGAGAGAAATGTGCTATAGA
>CAHIKZ030000790.1:0-320000 GCA_903632075.3 Acanthosepion pharaonis
GAAACGGCTAATATTATTATCACCATTGTTTTACTTTTTTTCTGAGACTGCTTACGGTATGAGGCTAAAAACATTGGCTCTTCACAATTCCTTTCTTTAATACCTAGGAATTTCCTTGTCTTAGGCGATAGAATGGAATAGTTTTTCATTGTCTTCTTTACTGTTTTACATTTAGTTTTCCTTTCCTTATATCAGCTGACACTCAAAGCTTGATATTCCAGTCTACTATGCTATTTGACCTATTGCTGGTGTTGGGGTTGGAAGATAGATTCATGCCTTTACCCTGGGACATTTTCGCAAAAGTGAACCAATAAACGACGCGGGAATTTGAACTCGCGACGTCAGTCTCATTCCCCACGACAATTACCGTTATCTACCCGCACATCTACTGCTAGGCCTAATGGTCTTTTTAATTAGTAAAGCGAGAAGAAAGAACTAAACATCAATTGCAAAAAGACAGAATGTATGGCTGTTAGCAAAAAGGAACAGCCAAGGAACATGCAAATTACAAATTGGAGATAACGAAATCAAATAATTCCCACAATTTAAACATTTGGAAAGTGTTTAAACATAGGACGAAAGGACGACACAGAAATTCGAAGGCTCACTGGGATAGCGAAATATGCCTTCCAAACACTAAGCAAAGTACTACCAAACAGGAAAATTTCGTTAGAAACAAAGAAAACAATACTGAACTGTTATGTAATATCAATCTTCCTATATGGCAGGGAATATCGGACAATCTCCTCCCAAATAAAGAAAGGACTTGAATGAACAGAAATATCACTACAAGAGGATGCTGAGGATAATATTGACCAAACAGGTGAGCAACGACGAAGTACGAGAGAAACAGAAAAACGAAAAGAATTGTTATGCTTAACATCAAAAAGCGATAGTTGAAACTTCCAGAGCACATAATGAGAAAAGAAGGCTTGGAAAATGATACTCACAGGATAGATTGAAGAAAAAAGGGACAAATGAGAACAAAGCATGCTACCAGGTGATCGTGAATGAATCGACGGTAGATGAGGGTTTGGAGGAGTTAACCAAAAAACAAGACTTATTAAGAACTACAATGAACAGGAAATTGTGGAGAGCCATAACTGTCAACGTCCTGAAGAAGAATACATTTTTCTTGATGAAAATGCCAGCAATTCATTTTTACCCGTTGTGTTCGATTCATTTTTAATCAACGAACAGAAAGGAATTCTACGGCATTCCACACAGGCCCTTCACTCTCCCTAAACGCACTAAGTATGGTGTTCGCTGTTTTGAAACACACCATCCAGTTGATTTCACAGCAGCCTTCGTTTCTCTTCCTAACATCACAACCTCTACTAAGAACTTACTTTAAAGTTGGGGTCTGTATGACGTATTATGCTGATAAGCCCATATCAGTTGATGGATTCTAAATTTCCATTGGCTGATGGATGCATCAGTTGAAATGAAGAAAAACATTATATACATCTAAAGTAAATATTGTTAAGCTTAATGTTTAAATATCTTGTTCCTGTTTGTACTATCACACCGGACTTGAAGTTCCAGATTTCGAAGAAATGAATACATATTTTTGTATTTCATAACTAAGCAGGGAACCTGTGAATAACTATGATTAGAATAATCTTACTCATTTTTTTAGAGGAATGGGCAACAAATTTTACTTTGAAAGTTTTGTTTTTTTTATCATTTCACCCCAAGTAAAGCAATAATGCCAATAATACGCAAAGGTTACGGAGTGTAAAAGAATATAAGGAAAAGACAATGACTGACGTTGCATTTGAATTTTTGAAGATCAAAGTTGCTGGAAAGAATTCCACAAACGAGAAGTGCGATAGAAGAAACTGTTACCATAGAACTTATGGTTGCAGCTTAGATTTTTTTAACTGTAAAATGATTTGACATTGCCATCTATGTTGTACAGCGCTTAAATTAATAAAATCAAGATACCATAGAGGAACGTTCATCAAAACAATTACAATGAAAGTATTTATAACAAAAGTACAGAGAAGCTACATTACGGTGGCACGAAAGTGACTGAAGCAGAGATGCCAGGTTTTAAATTTTTATTTTAAGTTTAAAAATTTTACGTTCTCTGTTAGTATATATAACCAAAACAGAAGTTCACTCAAAACACGGCTCGAGAGCTACTCAAGGTACTACTAAAACATATCTACCTTAAATCAATTTTCCCTTGTCGATAACGCTTTACGTTAGCGAAAAGAAGAATTAGTCTTCGTTAGTGCTAAAATGGTTATGATGAATGGGCTGTGTGATATGAATGAGAGAACTTAAGAGGTCAAGTTTATGAGTATAAGAAGGATAGATAATGACTGACTCTTGATATGGGGGGGGTTAACATTGTAATTTTCAGGTGAGCATCCAAGCGGGAGTCTATTTCACAAAGTGTCAGTTCTTTGGAAATAAACTGCCAGTGTTGAATTTTCTTTTTTACATTTGGAATACAGAGGAAATTAGGTTAATTTGGAAGTAGCATGACATGTCATAGCTGTCAAGGTCTGGACTGATAACACAAAACAATGGAACTCGTCTGAACATTTGCCATGGAAATAGCTGTGGTAGCGATAGGATTGGGAATTTTGCGTCTATGACGAAAGAGGTTGCAGGGTGAAAAATAAGCTTCGCTCCCGCCACAAAATCGCATAAAATATTTTGAAATCTTAGACTGAAAAGTATTTTTTGTGTGTGTGAGTATGGTTTTCTTGTGTATGTGAGATTTTTTTTAAATAATTTTCGTGATTTTTTTTGTGTCTTTGTTTTTCTTGTATGTTTTTTGTATATATGTATTTATACATTTTTTTCGTGTGTACTTCACTTTTGCTTTTCCTTTTTCTGTCTTTTCTTATTTTTTTTTTGGTGTATGTGTGTTTGTGTTTTTTTGCTTTTTTCTGTTTGTGTTTTTTCGTGTATTATGTGCCTTTTTGGGAGGATTCTTTCTTTTTTTTAGTATGTGCTTTTACGTTTTGTTTTTTGAGTTTGTTTTTCCGTGTATGAGTTTCTGTGTTTTTCTTTTTCATGTGTTAATTTGTGCTTTTTTGCTTTTCGTGTATATGTCTTTTTTGTGTTTTTTTTTTTTTTCGCATATGTCTGTCTTGTTTTTTTTTTCTGGTGTATGTATGTGTCATCGTGTGTATTTTTTCGTCTGTGTGCTTTTCTTTTCTTTACGTGTGTGTTTGTGTTGTTTCCTATGTTTTTGTGTGTCTGTCTTTTCGTGTTTGCATATGTATTATTGTTTGTCTTATTTTTTCGCTTGTGTGTTTTTGTCATACTTTATAATTTGCTTTCTTTTTTCCCTTCAACATTTTCATTCACTAACACTGCTAACGTCGATTTGCATTTCTTTCTTCTTTTCATAGACAAACTTTTTTCTCCGTTATATTGAGCAATTGTACCTAAACTTCAAGGCCAAATTATTGATCCACGATTGGGATTCTTTTGACGACATAGATAAGATTTATGATGACGTACGAAAGAAACCTGAAGTAAGTACAACATTTCCTTAACTAAGACTTATGTCAAAGTTTATTGATTAAAAGTTTACATGACTGCTGTCTTGGAATGTGGTCTAAAACCTGATTTTTTTTTTTAGCTGAAAGGTTGACTACAAGCATCTTAATTTCTCCCCAAGTAAAGTGTTCGAATTGTAAAATTTCAGTTTTATTGGTTGTAATTATTGTTTAATTTTTAGAGACTATTCCGGAAAAAATAACTTTAAAGGAATAATATTTGGCATGACTCTTGCTGTGCTTCTCATTTCAAAGAATAAAAAAGCAATAATTCGACCGGTTTAAAGAAACTACTAAACGTATCTACCTTAAATCAATTTTCCCTTGTCGATAACGCTTTACGTTAGTAAAAAGAAGAATTAGACTTCGCTAGTTAACTTTACAAAATATGATGCATTAGTGCTTCTCGGTGTTCCTTAAGTTTTTTTTTTTAGTCCGGAGAGAAGCCGGCCATTTTGAAACGTTTAGATTTATTGATTGATTCGTTTTTTACGACTTATCAACCCTTTGCAGGTTATTCAAATATTTTTAGATTCTAAGAATTTTTTATGATAATACTGATTTAGTGATACAGATCATACTAATTAATTCATAGCTGGAGGAGAATAAGTGGATTCATACCTTTCTCAAGAATATTTGCGCGTAATTATCATTGCCCTGCAATGCACAATCTCTCCATCGTGGCAGAAGGCCGAAAGTATGAGGCACCCAGTGAGGATCGAAATACGCCCCTAAGTAGTACGTGTAAGAACTATCAGAATCAGTTGTCGGTGAAAACATCCATAACTTTATTGATTGGTTGATTCATTTTCTACGGTTTATCAACCTATTGCAGGTTATTTAAAGTCAGTATATATTTTTAGATTGTAACAATTTTCTTTTCGGAGATAATAAAGGTTTAATGATACAGGTATTACTAATTCACACATAGCTGGGGGAGAGGTGGATTCATACCTTATTGAAGAGTATTTGTGTGTAAGTGAATATTTTATTCTCCAGATGGAAATCTGAAACAAACTATAACCCGAGAACCTTTCATAGCTCGTCTGCCCATCAGAAAGGCCCGGATAGAGAAGCCCCCATCCACATACCCAACGGCAAGCCAACAGTCTTATCGCAGTTGATTTTTGACCCCTACTGCCGTCGTACTCACTCTTTAATGACTTCGCCATTCGCTGCATTGCTCCTTACACTCACAAATACGTTTGTATCGATGGAGTATCTAATCGAAGTGACTGCAAATTGTAACGTGAATATGCCGAGGACCATATTCACCATTTAACTTGAGAATGAAAATTTTCTACTCAAGAATATACAACATCAGTGAAATGGAATCTGAAAAAGACATGAAAGGTTTTGACCGTATGTCATTCACTTTACCCACCGCACCGGTGAAGCCTCCAGAAATCAATGATCAATTTTATCGAATGCATTGGACTGATCTAAATTTGATCGATGCAGACTCAGTGTCGAGTTTTTCGATGATCAAGCGTACTAAATGAATATTGTCCTGAGTTTCCCTGCCCTTCGCAGCACAAGTCTGTTCAGGTCCAATCAAGCTATAGAGCACAACGTAGACTGCTGACTAAGGCCTTGACTAAGGTCTGTTAGAGGTCGAAAATTACTAGTCCTGTCCTTTTTGCGTTTATCTACGTGCAGCGATTTAATCCGACCCCTAGTAAAGCATTGGGATAGACATCCCATTCTTCAATCAATTGTTAAAGATCAAGCTAACAAAAACAAAACAGACCCTGACGACTGGCTTGAGAAAAATTCATAGACCGTCCTGGGTATGACGATAAACTTCATCCGACAGCAAGGTTTCTGCTCGGAAGGTTTTGAGGAGCGTGGAAACACTTATTAATTGAAATTGTTCCCAGGTGAGCTGGTCCTGATGAGCTGGGGTGGTAACATTGTTAGGATTAAAACACGATGAAAGCATAAACAATACATTTTTATAGTAAAAATACATACATTTTCATAGTAAAAAAAATATTACATTATTTTGTAAAAAAATAAAAAATAAAAATACCAGCAATGCATTTTTGTAAATGAACTTACTAATGCTCCCAAGAAAATTAAATTTCGACATTAAATGACCCATGTTGAGTCGATATGCCGCTAAACAAGCAATTCATTGGAAAGTCATCTGTACCCAGGATCTTGCTTTGCTGGCCAGAATCAGCGCTTGCCATGTTTTATCCTCTGTTTGAATCACTTTGAGACGAACAAACTCTGCTAAATAGGCGTCGATCTGAGCAGTGCTCAGTCGTGGCTCTTTGATAAAAAGCCCCTGAAAGTAACTCCGAAAAATCTCGCTTTTGTCTTGTTCTTTTTCTGGCAAAATGACGCTCGCCATTCAACACCCATATTCGTTGTCGCGGAAGACATTCTTTTTAAATTGGCCCCAACGACCAGAGCTTGGTCCGTTCTTGATAATAAGAAGGTTAGCCCCGCGTTAACGATGGCTATTCTCCAACCATCCACGTTTTAATAGTCCTGTCTACTCTAGTTTCCCGTGTTGTTTGCTTTTCTAATCTAGGTTGAACCGACAAGAACATTTAACTGAACATTTATCAGATCATCCCATAAGTTCTGTCCGAATATTGAATAAAGAAAACAAGTGACCAAATGTTACATTTAATTACATATTCAATCAACAATGTATTTTCCCTGATTATCTATGACTTCCTTCCATCTATTAACAAACTTACTAATTCTATTAATGTAAAATTCTTTTGGCTTTGATTCGAAGAACTCACAAATGTCAGTTTTAAACTCTTCCTGTTTTACAAAAGCTGTTTCTCCAAATGATTCTGTAAGCTACGAAACAAATGGTAGTCTGAAGGAGCAAGATCGGGAGAATAAGGTGGATAAGGAATTTTCTCCCAACCAAGTTCTTCGATCATTTTGACGTGATTCTTGCTGTGTGGGGTCGCGCATTGTCCTGATGAGACATCACCTCTTTTCGATTCACTAGAGCAGGTCTTTTTTCCTCAAAGATGAACCTTTTGCCCATGAAGTGGCTTAACATTTCGATAAAATATCCATTTTTCGTCGCCAGTCACAAGTCTATTTTAAAAAGGTGAAACAAGTTGGCGAGAATGGAGAGAAGAGCAGATATCAACTCGGGATTTGAGGTTGTTTTCAGACAATTCATGAGGCACCCATTTTCCAAGTTTAGGAACTTTTCCAACTTGTTGAAGATGACGATGAATAGTTGTATGGTTTGAACTGAGAACCACTGCCAATTCCTCAACTGATAAAGCAGGATTTTTTTCAAGGGCTGCTTCAAGAAACTTTTTATCAAACTCAACTGCACGTCCGGTTCGATCTTCATCTTCAAGGGTGAAATCTCCACCTCTGAATTTTGCAAACCGTCTTCTGCAAGTTCTTTCATTCATACATTCCTCTCCATAAACTGAGTGAATGTTTCTAGCCGCTTCGGCTGCTGAGTTTCCTTTCTTGAACTCATAAAGCATTATGTGCCTCAAATGATTCTTAGGTACTTCTATGTTAGCAGGGTTTTAATCAAACAAAATTTTAATTTATTGTTCTCTTTTGATCAGTTTAAATGCTTGTAAACATTATGGTGATGACCTGATAAAATGAGCCCTCAAATTATTCCCAACTACAGCCTTCGTACATGTCCATTTTAGTATTAGTAAAAAGAAAAGTGGTCCTGAAAATGTCTGTCGAGTTTCAAGAAGTTGGTCAGGATCCTAGGATCCTAGGATTATCTATGTTTACATGAGCCCTGTCAAACCTTTGGTCCGTATCTGTATCTATAAATGGCATTCTGTTAGTGTGTCTCTGTGTTTGTCACCTTGTTACCTCATCCTGAGCAAGCCGTTCGTCCGATTGGCATGAAAATTCACACACAGATCGGAGATTTACGTCATTCGTACTTGACGTCTTCGGATTATTCGATTGTTCCTCAGATTTTGGAAAAAATTGATAAAACCGATAGGGTGTCGAATAATGATTCGAAAAAAATTCATCAGTTTTTCAGTGATAGTTTTCACAAATTACAAGTGATATCCACCAAACTCAGGTTAAGCAATGTTCTTACTTATAGTTTTGAGGTGCTGTTCTTTGTTTTTAAAAATTGATATCAGTTATCAGAAAATATCGATAAAATCGATCACTTTGGGACATCCGATTCAAATCCAATGTAGCTGATTTTTGGCTCTGTTTTTCGCAAACTGCAAGGGATTTTCACGAAAATCATGTTGAGCATTAGTTTTATCAACAGTTATTAGTTGCTGACCTTTTTCTTCAATATCGGTATCAATTATCGGAAAAAAATTGATAACATCATGCCGCTTTTGACTTCCAATTCAAATCCAGTCAAGCTGATTTTTGGCTATATTTTTCGCAAATGGCGAAGAATTTTCTGCAAAATTCCTGTTGAGCATAGTATTTACCGACAGTATTGAGATGCTGACTTTCGTTTTCAATATCGGTTTCAATTATCGGATAAAAATCGATTAAATCATACCCCATTTGACTTCACATTCAAATCGGGTTTACCTGAATTTGGCGATGTTTTTCGCAACTTGCTTTGGATTTTGATTAACTTTATCGGCTTTCGTCGTGGCAATTAAAAACTTTTGCCCTGTGAGCTCCTTTGTGACCCTCGAATACTTGAGGGAAGTCGATACAATCATGTCTTCATCGGAATTTGCGAATACACCAATCAAACGTATGTTCAACTGAGACGTCTACACTACAGACTCTACAGCTGATTGTTATTCACACACGTGTGACCATGCTTCACATAGCGGTATCTCATTGGCTGAGTGCAGTACGCGATCGCTGATTGGTGTTCAAGACCCTAGGACGCTCGTTGATTGGCACAACCGATTGGTCAGTAATACTTCGCATTTGAACCTGGTGTGCACAGCTGTGGGACGAAGGTCTCACTTCTGCTCCTGTTACACCGCCATCCGGTTGATACGATAGGATCCTTCAACTGATCATTTCTCCTCCCGCAAGTTGTTTCTTACCTTTTTGTTTTCCGTTTGTCTGTTTAACTATATTTTTCCAACTACCATAAATAATTTATTCAGCTGTTTTACTTAAATACCTGCCTCCCCGATTCTGGCGCACGCTTTGCGATACTAAGTTAGACTTTGTACCCCTGCAATTGAGCAACCCTAATCAACCACTACTAGCATCACTTTTCCCCATGCCGCCAAAAAGGAGGGTACGTCTTCACCTTCGGTCTACAAGAGGGTCCGCTATAAAGGCAAGAAGGGCCCGCGAGTCTCAGGAGCAGACCACAATGCGACTATCACAGGTCACTCAACGCAGCGCTCTCACGCAGGCCTCGCAGTCACAAGAGGAGCGTGCCACCTGCTTGGCTGGGAAAGCTGCCTACAGGGCTTTGTTGCACTCAAGAATGCACAACGGTCGAGAATGAACACACAGGCTGCAGCAATCGCCTCTGCATCTCGGGCTTCCGAGACTCATCATCAAAGCCTTCTTCGTAACGTAAGAAACGCTGCCACTGTGAGGGCAATAGAGACACTTGACCGTCAATCCAGGGACGCTGCTGCAACAGCGAGCGCTTGGGCTGCTGAGACGCCGCTCTGTAGGTGTTATATCTCGTACAAGATATAATAAACAAAGTAAACCCGAGTGTGGTTTTCAATAATAATTTTATAATCGGATGTAGGTATGTCAAAATACAGAGACAGAGTCAGGAGTAAGCTAACCGCAATGGTGTTAGTAAACGAAGACCTTTTTTCTCTACTCTTGACTGTGGTCGTACTTTATCGGCAACCAGTCCGTCCATTATCGTGAATGGGGAAGTTGGGTTATCTCGTCACAACACCTCCCCCCGAAGCTGAAATTCTCCCTTTTGAAAATTTCTGCTTCTAATGTCGTCTTCTTTTGGATCCGGACTAAAACGCTCCACTGGTTTTCTTTCCCGTGTGCTCCTTTTAGTCGTCACAATTTGATCCCTTTTTTGGCGAAGATAATTTCCGCTTTTCAGCCCGTAAGGCTGGTCCATGCGATACAGGTTCAAATATACTATTGGGTAGTGTCATGTTAAAAGCATCGCATAACACTTCCATCGGAATTTCTTCTTCGCTTTTTTTTCACTTTCTTCACCATATCGTGGTCTAATCTGATTGATGTGTCTTTTTACACGTAAATTTTTTACTTTTAATCGTGTAGACCACTTTATCAATCCTTTTCTGGATTATGCCATCCATCCAATCGCTTTTTTCCACTTTTAAAATTTAAAAAAAAACTTTGTCTCCTGAAGTGTATTTTTTATGTTGTCTTTTCCTCTTTCTTAGCAACTTTTTTGTTTTGATAGGGTAACAATCTATCGAAAATTGATCTAATTTTCCTTGCGAACATAATTTCCGCCGGTGACATTTTCGCATCGTTGTTCTCATTAGGAGTTACCCTATAGATTGCTAAGAACTTCTGTATAGTTCTTTCTTTCGTGTCCATACCTTTATTTTTACGTAAAGCACGTTTAAAGGTGTCAACAAATTTCTCGGCTTGACCGTTCGACCTGGGATGACACACTGGTGTAGTTATGTGTTCAATGTCTAAGGCAGTGCAGAAATCCTTAAACTCCATACTTGTGAACGCCGTACCATTGTCGCTAACCAATGTCCTGGGAACCCCGAAACGACTGAAAATTTCATCCAATGCACTGATGGTGTTCCTAGATGTAGGATGCTTTCACTTGACTACCTCAAGCCATTTCGATAAAGAGTCCACCAATATCAAATAATAGTACCCATTAATTGGTCCAGCATAGTCTATATGTAGACGTGCCCACGGCAAATCCGTTTTCGGCCAAGGATTCATTTTGACCGGAGGTGCTCTTGCAGCCAATTGACAACCTCTACATAGTCTTACAAAACCTTCAATATCCTTGTCCATTCCTGGCCAGTATACGTAACCACGCATGAGTGATTTCATCCGAGACATTCCAGGATGACCGGTATGAAATTCTTTCAGCATATCTGTACGTAGAGATTGAGGTATAACAATTCTATCTGCGTACATCAATGTGTTGTCGCAAATTGAAAAAGGTGAAATCTGAGTTCCCTTTTTCTGTCTTTTGTTCCATCTCGTCTGGTTCCTTAATTCCACAATATAGTGATCTTTTTCCGCTTCTTTTTTTATTTGGTCCAACGTTACCGGCAATTCCCTGATTGTATTCAACAAGAGACTTGATATTTCTTTTTCCTCAGTTAATGCTGCTATAACCGTCTCTTCTAACATTTCTTCATTTTTTGGAATCAGCCTTGACAATCCATCCGCATGCCCATGTTCTTTAGATTTGACGTATTCCATCCTAAAATGGTAATTAAGCAGGGTTACACCCCATCGTCGTAAGCGATTAGCTGTATGCGTAGGAATGCCTTTTTTACCTCCAAATATTGTAAGTAACGGTTTATGGTCCGTTTGAAGTACAAATGATCTACCATGTAAAAAACGATGGTATTTTTTAACCCCGAACACAATCGACAAAGCCTCTTTCTCGATCTGGCTATAATTTTTTTCAGCCGGAAGAAGAGTCCTCGACGCGTGCGCGATCGGTTTAGTAGTGCCATCTTCATATTTGTGTAGCAGTGCAGCACCCACTCCGTACAAACTTGCGTCAGTTGCCAGAATGATCTCTTTCTCAGGATCATAATGTGCTAAGGCGAGATCTGAGGGTAGGCATTTTTTTTATTTTCTGAAAAGCCGTCTCTCACTCTTTTGACCAAAACCATTTCTTGTCTTTTTTTAACAATTCGTTAAGGGGGGCTCTTAAATCATACATTTTAGGTATGTAGATTGCATAATATTGTGCCAACCCCAGAAACGATTGTAGTTTCGCAACTGTGTCAGGTGCAGGCATGTTCTTAATTGCATCGGCTCTCTGTGGGTCCGGTTTCCTGCCTTCACTGTCTATTACCTGTCCGAGGTACGTAATTCTTTCCATGAAGAATTTACACTTCTCGTGGCTTAATTTAAAACCAAAATCTTCTAGTCTTTTGAATATCGCTCTGATGTGCGTTTTATGTTCTTGAACATTCTTACTTTTGACTAGAATGTCATCTAAATAGGCGGTTCCAAACTCAAGGCCTGCCAGCATAGTGTCCATCACCTGTTGAAACAAAGCTGAGGCGACCTTTAAGCCGAAAGGAAGCCTATTTAGCTTATAAATTCCTTCATGTGTATTTATACACAAATATTTCGAGCATTCGTCACTCACTTTAATCTGCAAGTATGCGTCAGACAGGTCGATTTTTGAAAAAATCTTCCCACCATTCAATTTTGAAAAAATATCTTCTGGTGAAGGTAGTGGATAACTGTGATTTTTAAGGCAATCATTTAACCCTGTTGAAAAATCTGCGCACACTCTTATTTTTCCGTTTTTCTTCTTAACATAAACTGTGGGCGAGGCCCAATCCGCATGGTCAACCTTAGATATCACTCCCATTTTTCCAAGTCTTTCCAATTCCTTATTAATTGTGTCTAAGGAGGAAAAAGGAACGTTTCTCTTAGGTTTGAAAATTGGTTTCATATTTTCCTTGAGTTCAAATTTGACTTCCGTCTTAGTACATAAACCCAATCCCTCAGAAAAAACTCTGGGATATTCTTCTTTTAATTCATTTATGAATTTTTCATTTTAATATTTTTTGTTTTTCTGCACTGTTTATTACGTTGCAAAATGAGTTAATTGGGAGTTCAAACAAATCAAAAAGTACTATCCAGTCTATTCCAAAAAGACATGAATTAATCCCTTGGATTACATACACTTTCGTTTTTGCAGTCTTGCCACATAACGAAATATCGCACTTTAATTCTCCCATAAAGTTTAATTTCTTTCCTGAAACCCCTCTAGCGGTTTTTTGGTTTCAGATAATTTAGGTCTTCCAATATTTTTCCATGTTTGTTCATCAATGATGCTTATTTCTAAACCAGAATCCAATAGGAAAGTAATTGTATGATTATTTATACGTACATCTACGTACTTTCTATTTTTACCTTTCTGAATTTCTTTTTCTGATAATACCAGGCTTACATCTTGTAATTTCCTTTTCTTTCGGCAAACCGTATATTTATGCCCTTTATTTCCGCACGATTGGCAGAATTTATTTTTGTACCAACACACGTCTTTGGTATGATTTTTTTCCACACGATTGGCAGAATTTATTTTTGTACCAACACGTGTCTTTGGTATGGTTATTTTTTCCACACGTCTCACATTTTTCTATCTTTTTGGCTTTTGGAGTTTTTCGAGTTTTTACGTGTCGAACATTAGCAACACTTTTCTCCTCAATTTGTATATTATCCCTTTTTACGTTTGAGACGTTGGCATTCTTCGGTCACCCTTTGTAATGTTATTTTCGAGTCTTGCTCGACCATTATTAATATTCTCGACCTAATTTCTTTATATTTAGGATCAGTTAATCCTTGAAGAAAAATTAGGCACTTGAATACATCTTTGGTTATTTCTTCTAACTTGAATTGTTCAACCAGAGTTCACTGTTCCCGCGTATATCACAAAATCCTCGTTATCTGCTTTAACGATGTTTAGGCATCTGTATCGCGTGTGGAACAGACTATTCCTTTCGTCAAATATTTTTGACAGAATACTTATAGTCTCTTCAAACGAAACTTCTTCTGGCTTTCTGGGCAATATCAAGTTTGAGTACTTCCTATTCTCGTTTGTCCCTAGTTTCTGTACTAATAATGTTACTCGTTCCTCATCCGACCAATGTTGACATCTCTTGGTAAATATAGTTTCGAAACGTTTAAAGTACGCTGGAAATGTAATGCCCGAATCAGGATCATAAATAAATTCGGATAATGAATTTGCTATTCCTTCGGCAGAAAAAACAGTATTTTTTCTTTCTCCAGTCGCCTGTTTCAGAATTTTTTCGAGACTTTTTTGCTGTTGCAATATTTGTTGTTGTAAGTCTTGGTGCTGTTTTTGTTGCTGTTGTTGTAACTCTTGATGCTGTTTTTGTTGCTGTTGTTGTAACTCTTGATGCTGTTGTTGTTGCTGTTGTTGTTGCTGTTGCAAGCTTGTACACAGCATTTTAGTCATTTCGACTAATTGCTCCATCCTGACTTTATTTAGAATTCGGCAAAAAAAAAAATTTTTTTTTTTTTTTTTAGACAGTTAACAGACAATTTACAGCCGTAATATTTTTACGGCCCGTAATTTTTACTTGAATAATAAATTATTAGACCGGCTCGTATTTGAGTCGCAGTTGAATATATATTTTTCAAATCACAATTTAACAGTAAAAATTCTTACTTTTCAAAAAGTTTCCTTTTGACTTGTGACTCCGCTTTCGGAATCCGTTCAGCGTAATATATATATATATATTTTTTTTTCCAAGTAAGTACGTTGCACAATCCTTCGTCGCCAGCTGTTATATCTCGTGCAAGATATAATAAACAAAGTAAACCCGAGTGTGGTTTTCAATAATAATTTTATAATCGGATGTAGGTATGTCAAAATACAGAGACAGAGTCAGGAGTAAGCTAACCGCAATGGTATATTTATTCGTACAAGAAGTACAAATTGTGGCACAAGGCCGAAAAGGGGAGGGGTAGAGGCTGGTCAACACTAACTATCTTATACCTAGCTAATCAGATTCACGACCCATTCATACATTACAATTTACTCATTCACCACAAGAACTCATCCATCACCGTTCAATCCGCCATCCACCATAATACCACATCCTCTCCAGGGGAACCTACAAAAACGCGCCCCACGCCATAAAAAATTTGATGAAGATATACAATATACCTAAAATTCTAATAGTGATAAAATGAGAGGGGAGGGGAGATGAACCCAATAATGAACTAAAATCAAAACAAAATGCAAACTAAATATAATTGATGTTAGTAGGGACCGTCCAACCCTCAAAAAAACAGAGGGCCGCTGTATTCTGCCTAGAGGACAGAATCAAGAGGCGCTCTCGCTAAGGAAGTGGGAAAAGGATAAAATATTATGCGGGAGTGGGAAAGTATAAAGCTGACCCAGTCGAGATGAAAGGGGGACCAAAACAAACTGGGGAGGTTGGGAATCTCGACTTGGATCATAACCAAAGAGCAGCCGGGATACAGGCCAGGACCAACATTTACTCACATTAACTAGGTACACTGAAGCTTTTCTAACCTAACCAAGGGGAGGGTTCCACAGGAAGCCACCCCGATGTGCCATAGGTTTTACCTAGAAGAGAAAATCAAGGATAGCCCCGGTCACACGAACCAAGCTCGCCTCTTTTACCTACCTTTCGCTAAAGACTGTCGAATGCAATCGTTTTCTATCAGTTCTAATCTTCATCTTGAGCTGATGCTCAAAGAATCGGATCAGATCCTGATGAGAAAGACGATCACTTCGCAAGACTTCCTCCTTTCGCGTCGTCCAAATCACCATTCGAGCCGTGGCCAGCAGCGTCAGAAACACCATCCGTTTCACCCCGAAATACGGGGGCGACACATTGTCACACGCGTATGCGCGATCAATGAACACAAGCTGTTCGGGAGCGAGACGAGCCGTCAGCTCGCCGACATGGTCCCATAAGGGGCAGACCCGGGGGCAATGGTAGAAGGCGTGCGCAGCCGTTTCCTCTAAACCAAGGCCACACCGTTCACAGTCTGGCAAATCCGCCAAGCCCCATATGAAAACGTTGTCGTTGAGAGGCAGCCGATTCCGAGCCAATCGCCAGCTAAGCGAAAACTCAGGGTTACTGAGGTATCCGCCGCTGGCGCCCAAGACCAGTAGGAGCGATACTCCTCCTCCGACAAGCCGAGCGTATCTCGTAGGGTATCCTTCGCGGGCCTCTCCACTAATTCACGATAGAAGACCTTCCTAGGCCGAGAAAGGTCACTGGACCGGGGATCGGCTCTCAAGGCCGACCGACACTCGCGAAGGAAAACCGATTGATCCCGGGGTTTACGACGGCGCTCAACCCGCGAGATGGGGGGACTGATGGTAAGGCCAGGGAACGCATCCCTAACAATCCCATCCAGAATTGGATCTCCTCCAGTCAATGCGCGGCGTAGGAAAGCCAACATAGAGGCACGGATGTGACTCGGCAGGTGCGGCATTCCCAGCCCCCCATGACACGGACGTTTAGTGCAGACTCGTCTGTCGACCCAATTACCACGTCCCCTCCATAAAATGGAGGATAGCGATCGCTCGAGCGCCTTCCTGTGGGTCTTACAGAGAGAAAGTACGGACAATCGATAAAGAATCAGGAAAATGTATGTAGCACACACCTCCGCCCTGCCCTTCACGGACAACCTCCGTCGTTTCCAAGTAAGACCGGCGGAATCGACCTTTGTACGTACTTCAGACCAATTCTTCTCCAGCTGGAGGTCGGGACCAAACCACACTCCTAGAATGCGGACAGGACCGTCCGTCCAACCGAAGCGGCCCGGAAGAGCGACCCCCTTCCAGGCACCTAACCGCAAGCCGGACGACTTGTTGCGGTTTATCTTGGCCCCTGTCACCTTCTCGTACCGATCAAGCACCTTCTGCACCGTCTCAATGTCGCTGCGGGACGACACGAAAGCAGATACGTCATCGGCGTACGCGGAAACCCTGGCTCGAGACCCTCCAGGTACGGCGATTCCACGTAGGGCCGGACTGCACGCCTCGTCCTTTAGCCGGCGAAGGAGAGGCTCCAACGCCAAAGCATAAAGGAGAGGCGACAGCGGACAACCCTGACGAACCGACCTAGACAGCAGAAAAGTGTCCGACAACCTTCCGTTCACCTGTACCACAGCACTGGGGGAGAGATACAGGAGGCTAATCCAACGGCAGAAGTTGGGTTCGAATCCAGCGGCCTGCAGGACAGTAGCAAGGTAGCGATGGTCAACCCTATCAAATGCCTTGGACTGATCCAAGTTGATCAGCGCGGCTTCTTCGTCGTCTTTTACTCCCTCTATGATCGTGCGGAGCATTGTAATTGACGCCGACAAACGGCCTCATGATGAACACGAACGCCGCCATAATGCTCCTGCGTGCAAAGAAGCGGCCGCTATTATACATGGTGGGGGGGGGGCAAGACCGCACTCGAGATATTTTCCTCAAATCAAGAGGCGGCACTCTTCGCGGGATTTCAGCGACCTATCGATCATATGACGCATTGCAGTACCCTTTACTTTTCCCTTATGGTGACGATGGCTACCACTTCGGCATTCCCCTTCATACTCCGGGTGGCCAACCTACAACATCTTCCAAAGCCTTATCGTGCAAGGCCTTCTCCTCATACCGTTTCATGGTTAGGGATGAAGACTTCATCCTGCTTCATAGATGCAGGGAGCTTTTCCACCAGTTTGCGGTTGACATGGCCGCTAAGATGGAATCGGAGAGGATTTGTTTTATATGGAATCATCAGAAACAGCTGCGCTCAGACTCCTACGTACACTTACGCGACAGTCTTCGAAATGAGGTCAATACCCGCGACCTAGGGAAGCTTTGCATTCTGTCCTCTACCTCCACTGGGGGCCGCGTTACATGCATGAACGCACGCAGGAGGCTATGACATACGTTAGGCAATATGGGCGGCCAGACTTATTTATAACCTTTACCTGCAACCCCGAATGGGTTGAGATAACCCGTGAACTCCTACGCCGACAGGATTACACTCACAGTCATAACATTACCTTACTTATAGACTTAATAGTGAAGGGGCGATTCCTACAGTGAAAACGCAGGCACTATTTTACATTACCAGAATTAAAAATCTTAACCGATTATGAACGGGTGGCAGTCTTCGGATAAGCACTGAGCAGCAACACAGCAGCCAACTATTGCAACCTGTCGCCCATGAACTCATAGATTTTGCTACCAGTGAGATTCCCGGCCTATCAGTGACCTCAACAACTGCGGATACGTGCGTAAGTTCAATAATTCAAACCCCAAAGCAATTTAACTACATAAAACACCGAGCAACGCCGGGCTTTACTGCTAGTAAACGATAGTAGGAAAAATTTAACTAAAATTCGGTCGATGTAGCTGGAATAACACTGAATCCGAGTCGCTATTGCGCTGCGTGTCGGCTGTATTTTCATTTGATCTATAGGCAATTCTTCAGGTTCCAGCGCTGCATCACAGACTGAATGAACGACGCTTTATTTCAGGTAAGAGATTGACGTAATAGTATCGTTTCTTGAAGGAAGCGATAGAAAGATGAAGAGGACGGAATTCAACAGGTCGTATCTTGTCACACCAAGGAATCTAGGAACAGTAAAGTGTCTTTACTCTTCGAATATCGCTGCCATACAAACTCTCTCTCTCGCTCTCTCTCTCTTGCTCTCTCTCTCCCTCTCTCTCGCTCTCTGTCTCACTCTCGCTCTCTCTCTCTCTCTCATGTATGTTTATGTGAAGTATAGACATATATTTAAATTTTATTCTTTAAAAACACTTCGGCTACTGCATTCTATCTTGAACCTGTATCCTTCAATGATGAAACGCATGCCCTCTTAAATCAAAGATCAATATTTAAAAAGAATAAACCAATCAGTCGAGCAGACTGACAGTGGTCAAGACATTACTTTAAAAATATTACAAAATAAGAAACATAAAATAACTAAAATTCATCTAAAAAAATGAAATCAGTGATAGTTATAAATCTACAGTAAATTGTGGCATAAAACTTAATATTTGAATATTTAAAACTAATCCCTGCTTCATAAAACCTGATGGAGAAAAATGAGTTTGGTAATTTTTTTCCTCGAGCTGATTGTTATCGAATCGTTTGCGATTGATTCTGTCAATTCCATTGGGAGATTCAAGAAGTTTGATTTGTGTCTCTTAACTTCAGCCACCATTGCCATTATCTTGCGAGTAATACTTTCCCATAACCATAAAAGTGTTTACAAATTTATACATGATCTATTTTCCCATGCGTACACATGGCTATGATAAAATACATACACATGGCTATGGTAAAATGGCTATGATAACCATTCTTACGACTGGCAAATGGTGATTATCTTTTCAAGCAAATTCTAAACTCACAATATAATGGCTAGTTTTAGTTTAATCTGACGGTCTGTTGGGCGACTGTCGTACCTCTTATATTTGCTGGACTCCGAATTTTACTCGGTGACGGAAGTGTCAAATGAGTAAATATATTTCAGAGTCGGTGGCTTCAAGCATCCACTTCAGGTTTTCTTCGGGTAAAATAATCGTAGTCAACCAATCAGAGGATTTCCCGCTGGAAACCAGCGTTCTGAGTTTTTTTTCTTTTTATCCACGTGGACAATAAAAGAAGAGGAGCTGAGAGGGACTCTGAGAAACGAAGGAGACATACAATCCGCCTCTGGTTGAATGATCAGCAAGTTATTGTCAGTGATTGCTTCGCGATTGTGTCTTCGGACGTCACACTATAATAAACTTTTACTCTTCATCGCTATTTGTGTTTTGTTTTTGTTTTTGATTCATTCATAATTAAAATATCATTTCATATATTGGCAATATTAAATGTCTCTTAATATAGGCAGCAGATCACTGGAATGAAGATGTTTGGTTCGGTAACCAGCGTTTGGTAGGATGCAACCCGGCTCTCATTAAGCTGTGCACGGAGATTCCTGAAAAGTAAGCCTCACTTTAAGAATGTTATGATTCATGATGATGATATTTCATCATTCTCGAAATAAAGATCCGAAGCCTCATCATTATAAAACAACCTTTCTACCACAAGCAGGTGGTAGTAGCAGTAGTAAAAAAAGCAACACGGACGTATCTCTTTCGCTCCGTGAAAATCCATAGTTGACAATTATTTTTATTTTTGCAAGATTTTCCAAATTAATGTGTGTTGCGACAAAGAGAAACAAGGTTTTTTAAATCAAAATTTAGAATATTCTAAAAAGATGGAAAAATTTTTAAAAAATAATTAAAAAAAAATATTTAGTCTATCCTCTTCATAAAAACACAAGCATTTTGACGATAAAATTTTGTTTTCATAAACTTTGGCGTCTTTTTCATCAGACTATGCTCTATGTTTTAGCGATTCCGTGGAGTGACTTAGGTTAAAAAACCCAGGTTGTTTATGTATGTATGTGTGTGTGTGTGTGTGTGTGTGTGTGTGTGTGTGTGTGTGTTCCTTTATATATGGGATCGGATTTCTTACATTTTTCAGCCGATAAAACAAACATCCACTTTTTTTTTCGGCAGGTAGTATTTCTTATTGTCTTGCACACTTTTTTCTTTATTTACATTCAGAATGCTTTAAAAATTCCATTTACAAGACAATTGTTTATAATAAAATTCTATTCACCAATCGATAGACTCATAACGATTGTAAACAATGTTTTTCTTTGAATTTGGGTTTGACCAATTCGTAAAAAAAAAAAAAAACTAATTAAGACATGCGTGTCCGTCAACCTTAAACAATAATCTTTGTCAATTTTATTTTTTCAGTCTTTATGATGGTCGATACTTGATCTATCTCTTATTGTTACATCCCCGGCAACGCCGGGCTCTACTGCTAGTATATATATATATATATATATATATATATATATATATATATATATATATACACACGTGTGGCTGTGTTATTTTATCATTTTCTTTAATAATGTTCACAAAATACAAGATCCAAGTGTGTGCCACAGTAGAGTATTACTAAATGATGTTGTTGTATGAGAAAGAGGTAAGAAGAGCAGTTTAAGAGGATATGGAGGATAATGGTTAACCCTAGACTGAAAATGTTAAAGAACCGCTCATGATAGAGGATTACTGAATGAGGTTGTTGTATGAATATAAGAGGAAGATGTAAGAAGTGCAGTTTATGAGGATATTCAGGTAGGATAATGGTTAACACTATCCTTTTAATAGGTTGAGATTGTAGTGATCGATGAAGCATTCTCTTCGGAGTCGGTTCCACACAGTAACGGTTCTTTGGAAGAAGCTGTTGTAGTGGCACTTCCACCTTACTAATGGAATACGATGGGAATAGTGATAGTCGTCCCATTTTACATGGTATGGTCGGTCTTAGTCATGATGGTCTTAACTGTTCGAACTAAGGAATGGAACTCGCCAGAACATTTACCATAGAAATAGCGATAGATTCGCAAGAGGCGTGTGGCGTTTCGTCTGTGAACCTTGTAGAAATATTCAATATAATTTAAATATTTTCAATTTCAGGTTTTCTTGCCAACTGACAATGATTATGTATGGTTGATGGCAAAACTCTGGTACAACAATGCCGATGTTGCTTACCACCAGTCTGTCGTTCATCTTGGTAAGTCAGTCTGTCTTCATTTTTAGATCATTTCATGTCGGGCGTTTTTTTTATTCGCATTTCCATAAACGTCGTTAAACAGCAAGATATATACAGGAAAGAAATTCCTTTATAAAAACGAAGATTGTGAGTGTGAATCTCTCTATGTTTGGTTAATAATCTCGTCTCGTATATCAATACTTTTGTAGTGAGTTCGAATATGCATGGCTGTCTTCATGTCCGCAGTATTTTGTCAGCCTAAGCCTAACAAATACCCGTATAGCGCCTGCTTGCTAACGGATACACAACGATCTAATCGATCTGTGTTCGTATCTGAGAGTCGATTCTGTAATTGGTGTTCGAATTTAGCTAAAGTCCGGGATCTTGAATGTTGGTTTTTCAAGGCGGGTTGACTCGCCCCACTTAGAATATTGCCACAACGCAATCTTCCTTTCTTTTTGTTATATCAACTTCATAAATTTAAGAGTTGTACTAGATTGGCAGTTGTCTCCTCATTGAACTGTTGAAATTGCTAGATTTAAAACACTCTCCTGATTTCTAGATTTTCCTGTCAACTACGATCTTCCAACATTTAGATCCAAGCCAATCGTCATCTCCTGACCCCTCAAATCCTGTTCTTTTACTATCCCCTCTCTTCAATGGCGTTTTTTCAGATTCTTTCTCTCTCACTAACCCCTTGCAGCTTGGTGGCTTTATTGCCTTACTTGGAGTGAAATGATTAAAACAAAATTATATTGATCTCCATCCTGTCAAGAAAATGTTAGAAACGACGACTTACCAAAGAACAAAAGTATTTTATGCTGATGATTGTTTTGAGAGGAACTGAAAGGCAAACAACAAAACTAGGTTGGATTTCGTGAAGGGTTTTGGTCGAAAATTCAGTTTAAGAATATTGGCAGTGTATTGACACGATGTTCCTTGCAAACAGCATTGGTTTTACTGTAAGACACTTTTTATTAACACAACCAAATTTTAAGGTCGTGTCTTAATACATTCCGCAAGCCTTTATCATTTGCGCAAATACTATTGGGAAGGTATGAATTCATGTATCCCCCTAACTATAGGTTAAATAGAAGTTCTGATTGGGCTTTTCATCCTTGGTTGGCAACCAGTCTAGGAGAAGGACAAATCTAATTTTAAAAATGAATGTTGTCCTGACGAATGTATTTATATTCTGAACTAGAAAAGAAAACATTCGTTGACTGTTTCACTCCTTAAGGAGGATGCATACTAATCTTGACGTGTCGATGAGGCTCTTAACGATATAAATATGCAAGTTAAAATACTTAACGTTAAAAAATCGAAGCCCCGAATGATGGTAAATCCGAAGCTGTAGTTTATCTCATTCATAAATCCGTATTTTTTATTTCATTTTTTTTAACTGTACTGACAGTCGAATCGCTGGTAGTCCCCATTCTCTTATATGAATGGGAAACGTGGAAACTGTTGGAAAAAACAGGGTGAAGGATCCGAGTGTTTGAGTAAAAATGTATGAGAAAAATATTTCGCATATTCTATTGGGAACATAAAATCAATGAGTTTATGCGCAAAAGGGTGGAGAGTTTTGTGAGCCAACAGGAACCTCTTCTCGCCACTGTCAAACGGGGAAAAATGGCGTGGTTTGGACACGTTACAAGACACGACAGCCTGTGAAAAACCATCATGCATGACACCGTTGAAGGTGGACCTAGAAGAGGACGTCAAATCAAAAACTGGTTAGACAATGTCAAACAATGGGCAGGTATGACTATAACAAAATTGCTGATGGCTGCCGTTGATAGGCTGTTGGGGAGGAGATTTAATGTGGCTTCTGCATTCGAACCCCCACCCCTATGTTTAAAAACATCAAGATGGAGATGATGATGATGATGATGATGACTGATAGATGAGCATATAATCTTCTCTTCTGTTTAAGCATACTAATGATCTGCTGGAAGAAATAGATCGAATGTGCAGTGTTCTGAGTTGCACACTTTAAGAATTTTTTCTTCAAAATAGTTTTGACAGGTGTGCTTCTGCTTTGTATCTACAGATTCTTGACATAGATCCAAATAATCTGCAATGCTATGGCTCTTGACCTGGCATCTCAATTGCAATCACTTTCCCACCGTTATAGTGCAGCTTCTCTGTGCTTTTTTTATAAATCTGAAACTGAAATTTTCAATGCATGATAGTTGATAGATTTGATTTATGTTTAGCAATAAGTAAGATTTTATTGAAAATAAAATATATTTGTTTTTAAAAATAAATGCTTTTTATGCAATATTCCTTCAGAATTTCGGCAATCATGGCTCTGTATAGATTCCTTTTTATCATCTGTGAATTGCTATAGCAACTTGGGAAAAATAATGGAGCAATTCTCGTTACCTTCTCTATGATTTTGTAGTCCTCCTTCTAGACTGGCGTCCACCCAAAGCTAGAAATCTACTTAACCAATAGATCAGATAATAGAAAATACTGATTCATTCTCTGCCCAAGGACATTAGTGCGAAAGTGAATGCAACAGACTAAGTCAGAATTTGAACTCTGTGCACCGATTACACTTTCTGCGCTGACACCCTCCCCAACTTTAAAATTATGTAAACCTAAACAATAATTAAGAACGAGGAAAATGACTAGCATTTTACAGAAGGAAAAAGATAAAATTTTGCATAATTTCAATGACTTTTACATGCCTTTTTTACTTCATTTACTAAGTATAACCTAGTATGGCACAAGGCTATACTGGGCATTCGTAAGGTTCGAAATTTACAATGTCACTTCATTAATTCTTTCAAGAATGGGAAAATGTATTTGTATGTGTATAATAAAAGTTTCCATTAAAAAATTCGTTTTTTAAATGCCTATTCACTCTTCATAATAATAATAATAATAATAATAATAATAATTATTATTATTATTATTATTAAACAGCTATGGAATATTTGCACAAACCTTATAGTTTTCCTCGTGAAAGTTCTCGTGGACTATTCTCGTTTTGCTTAAAACGCTGTTTCCGCGTATTCACTTTCTACCATCAGTAATTTTCTAGCTTTAAAAAATATTACATAAATTTCCAGATGCCATTTTATATTTATTCTTTTAATATTTTTTTTTATTTAAAGGTCTGACGCATCTCCTGATGGAAGGGGTTATTCTGTCCATGCACAGAAATATATCTGTTTCCCATCCGATCTTTAAGTTAATGGCTCCACACACACTTTTCCTAATGGCTATCAATTCGTAAGTCATTGTAATTCAAATCTTTCCCGTTATAGTGTTTCCTTTTCGCCAAGCCTTTGTTTAAATTTCCACTTTTTTTTATTAATACACACTTTATCAGTCGATCAGTTTTCAGTATGAGCGGGTTTCATTCACTTTCTCTTTCAGTCAACGCTGGGGAAAAAGATGTGAGGTTATAGCTTATTATATTAGGATATCCGAAAAGTAATCACGTTTTACTAGAAAAAAAAATGTATAAACAAATGCAACTTAAATTCATTTGAATATTAGTGAAGAAGCCGTCTTTCCGATGGACATTATGCTAGCCTCTACAGCGGGTATTGTTTTCGGTATTTACCTTCAGCGTTCTTTGTTATAAGAATTTAGAAATGATAAAATTATTTTATCTTTATTCGACAACTTAATTCGACATAATCTTTCTTCGTATACACAACGGATCTCCTTAGTTTGTTTACATTTATTTTGCGTGCATTTTTTATTTTCTTTTAAAATGACTATTCTTTACGTTCCATTTACATAAATTGACAATTAAAAGACATTAGAGAACCCGAACTATGTAATATTTCGAATACGTCACAGTACGCGCGGTAGAAAAAGTAAATAAAACATGAGCAACGTACCGTGCCCCGCTTAAGTTTTAATTATGGTTTAATTAGACGATATCAATTGCAATTGTGACGAAAAACGAAATTTAAGCTAAACCTTTTAATAAAGAACTGTTTTTAAACTTTTCAATCTGTTCCATATTTAAATTTAACATTAAATGAGTTATTTAATTTTTAATCGCGTGTAACTACAACAGTTACTACCTAGGTTATTTATTATACGCCGTGATCGACAAACGGACGGACACACGTACACTGCGCTTTGTTTATATTGAAGATTATTATTTATAACATATGTAAATATCTTCATTTCCAACGCCTGCAGCTCAACAGGAGGAGGGTATTTTTTTATTCCGTTCTACTGTTAACGAAATCTGTTTTCTCCGAATAGTCTAGTTCTTTCAATTCACTTACACGTAAAAACCTTTTGGGAAGGTATAACTCCATCTATTCTCCCCTCGGCTATGGGTTAAATAGTAGTTTCTTTATCTCTAAAAATCTCTATCTAAAAAAATTATTAATGCAATATTAAATCGCCTAAATAGAATTGTTCCCACAATGCAAAATGTATTACGACTTTAAATAACCCACAGAAAGTTAAGCCGTAAAAAATCATAACGTTGAAAAACGTAATTAGAACACTCTTGTTAAATAATAGTTTATCAGACTATTATTTTTAAGGGGAAGTGGATCTCAGCTCCTACTTCCGTAGCTTGTCCGTCGGGATCTGATATAAGACATACAATAAGTCGATTTTGATTGGCTGAGCTAGCGTGGATAGATAGATAAAAGTTTTTCAGCGATTTCTTACTTGACCATCAAGCGATGTAGATGTGTTCTCTTTCGTGTCTGAAATAGCTCCCCGGTAAAGTGGGGCGACCCCCACTGGATGGTTAGTACACGTCGACATTAATAAAAATACGTAAGTTGCAATTTTCTGTGTTGCCGAACCAAAACGATTGGTGATAACCGGCCAAGAGAAAAAGCCGAACCGAGAACATTCACTGCTGTCATGGCATGCAAAAAATGAAACAAAAATGTATGAATATAGAATGTAAAGAAGGAAAAGTTTAATACTGTGGCGATCGGAGATGACATCCCTCGAGACTCTGTTCTATAAATTAGCAGTTCTGAATGCTGTCTGAATGAATCTTCCTTCTTAATAATGAAACCCGAAGGGAATGGAGACGATTCGTGTACATAGCATGGATGGTCTTATCTATGTAGGTCTGAACTGGTAGAACTAAGAAATGTAGCTCGTCAGAACATTTGCCGTGAGAATAGCGACAGAGTAGGGAAATTCTTGTGACGCTTCGTCAGTGAAATAGAGGTTTTAGAGTGGAAAATAATTAATTACCCACAAGGACGCGTAGACGCTTTTGCACCCTGTAAAAAGAGTAGAAAGAGAGGATTATGTAACTCCAGCATAGATATATTCTATTTTTTGTTCTCATAGAGCATGTCGGGTGGAGTCAGCTACTTACTAGAGCGTTACAAGTAACTAAACATTTTTTTTCACGTTAATGCTTTCCCTGTTAGCTCTTCCACAGATCAGCCTAACGTAAAATTAAAATAAATCGAAAGTATGAAAGAAAAATACCAAGAACAAAAAAATAAATGTCGGAATCAAATAAAAAGGAAAGGAAGACAAAGAAATAAAAAATAAAAATAAAAGCGTAGCAAACAGAATGATTAAATGCAATTTACAAGAACAAAATAATTGTGACAAATAAAATTATGTTCTTTGATGCATGTTAGCCCCGACCAGAGCTGTGTCGCGTGTGTCGAGCATGTCAACCTTGACCGGAGCTGTGTTGCGCGTGTCAGTCACAAGCGGGGTTGCGTTGTTCTTTTCTGTTTCCTGTGTCATCTATACGTTGATTTATGATGGTTCTTGCTGGTATGCCTCTTGATTTTCCCTATTTCTATTATTATCAGCTGAATTATTAAATAACTGAAAGATTTCGTTAGAAACAAATAAAACACTACGGAACAGCTATGTAATATCCGTCCTTCTATGGAGCTGTGAATGCTGGACAATTAAAATGTTAGTTCGTGAATTTGGTGACATTCCTGGGTTGGAGCAGTGTGTACTTGGACTCAAGGGAAACAAGCGATTAACTGAGCAGTACTAAAAATAAGAAATAGGTGATGGAATGAGTCTCTCCTCGTAGATTGAATAAAGTGTTCAGTTCAGAATTTCCTGTAGATCAAAATAAATATCGATATTCACCTGAGTAAGGCCGGAGAGCACAACGGCCGAAACGTGATAACAACAACAACAAAAGTGAGGACAATAGTCTGAATATAAAAAGTGTAAATAAGTTTTATTACCTTGTCAAGAAAATAGGCGCTAAAAAAGTAATGGGAAATAATACGTAGATCCTGCTGAAAAAAAAAAATTAATCAAAATTTCGAGCATGCTAGAAAGGATTAAAAATTAAATAAAATAACTAAAATACTTTTAATAATAATATAAACGTTTTGACGATAAAACTTTATTTTCATTAATTGTGAGGCATTTTTTCCTCGTGCTATTATTTTTATTTTTAGTGAAAAAGTGGAGATACCTATGTTAGTGTGGATTGGTACAATGGTTGATTTCAGCATACCTTATTTTTTCTGAATGTTGCCCATCCAATGTTTATTCGGTTATTATTTTTTTCCAGTAGTTTCTCAATTGTTCTTGAAAGATAATTTGTAACCAAAATATACAAAATTTAATAATTTTATTATTATTTTTTTATTTTTTGAATATTAATTTGTAGTTTTATTTTGTTGTCATTGAAACAGACTTTGTTCAAGGCTTATTTCATTTTCCTTATTGAAAAGAGATTTCAAAATGATGTGACTTAACCGGAATATAACTTTTGTTCTTTCAAAGTGCTACTAAAATGTTCAGCAATTTTGAACAATATGTTAAATCATATCTATTAACGACTTCTTTATTTTAACCAAAAGAAAAAATAAATATTACGGTGATACTTCTTATTACTACTTCTGTTTGGGTGACAATTAATTTCAACTTCACACACCGCGACGCTAATGAGTCCGAACTTTTATCGTCGGTAACTCCAAAACGGTAGATTTCATCAAAATCTCTTTGTTATTTTCGAATTAAGCATCTACATTTACACCTAAATCGAACAATTGGGGAAATTCTTTATTAGAAACTGAGTGCGAGGCTTGAACTGCAAATTACCCTCGACTTGAAATTAGTTCTGACACCGTTTCTATGCGTTTTACTCCCCCTTCTGTGGACGTATTTATACATCTTCACGAAACTTCTATTACCTACTGCCGATGTATACGTAAATTTTCTAGAGGCGGTGAAATCTGTATTTGTTAATAACCGATTCGTGACGTATTTTTATTATATTGTGTGTTTGGGGATTACGTTTAGTTTAATCTCTACTGCTGAGGATCTGACTGAAATCAAAATGGCGGCAGCCAGAAGAAATCCTCGCCAGCGTTTTTAAATTCATTCCTCTCCAGTAAATTGCAATTTCATTTTACCTCATAATGTACCAGCGTAGCCAGACAACAATACTACAATAATGCATGAGGAAAAGTGAAAGAACTTTCAAATATTTCCTGGGTTTATATTACTTATATGTGCAGGGTGGTCCGAAAGTCTTGTCACCCTTTAAGAAAAAGTAATGAGAAAAATAGAACAAATAATACAGTAATACAAGGCACATGTACTGGATTCAATGTATTCCCTTTCATTCAGGCTATCACCCATCGAGAAGGTCTGTATAAACATCAATTTTCGTGTCAGCTATCTGAAATAGAAAATTATATTATTCAGGGGTGACAAGATTTTCGGACCACCCTGTAGTTTACTCCTGCTTAAATGACATATATATGAGATTGGATTTTTTTCTACAAAATCGCACCTCCCCAAGAAATGAACTTTTCTTATGTCTTTTATATCAATATCAATTAAGCTTTCCAGATAACGAATATATAATTTTTTTATAAATTTCAAGAGGCGGAATCAGTTTGCAACGTAAATTCATAATAAAAGAATACCATTAAGAAAGCTAAAAATAGTTTTTTCTTGTTTTTCTTGGCATTGATTCCAAAGCTCTTGGAAATTACATAATTATCGTCTTGTTTCTTCAGTTCCCACCAAATTGGATCAATTATATTGCTATCAGGGCTTTGTGTTGGTCAGTCAAAGGCCTGGCCAACACAAAGAAAACAAGAAACCTTTTTGTTGCACGCGATGTGTGGCAAGAAGCAATATCTTGCTGAAATAAATTCTCCATCTTCATAGTCTGGGAGAAGATTAGACCGTAATAAACTAATATAGTATTCGCTATTTATGTTTCCATCAACTTTTACCAATTTTCTACTGCCATCTCTTGTAATGACAACCTCACACAATAACATGTTCATCACCAAATTTTACCATCTTTGTCGCGTATCTTGTATTTCTTTCTCCTGGTTTTCTTACACATTCTCTTGCATTGGAATGTAACCCTATTTTGAATTCATCACTAAAAATTTACTTTTTGCCACTTTTCTGCATCCCATATTAGATGTTCTTTTGACCACTTCAAGCTTCTATTCCGATGTGATTTGGTTAATGTTTTGTTTTTGTATTTTTTTCTTTTTGCTACTATATATCCATTCAAGTTTTCCATGTCATAATTTGTCAAGTAAATGTTGACTGTTAAAAAGAAAAATCAAGGCTAGCCCCGTTCAAACGAAACAAGCTCGCCTCAGCCACCCACATTTCGCTGAAGACTGTCGAATGCAAGCGTTTTTTATCACTTCTAATCTTCATCTTGAGTTGATACTCAAAGAATCGGATCAGATCCTGATGAGAAAAACGATTGCCTGGCAAGACTTCCTTCTGTCGCGTCGTCCAAATCACCATTCGGGCCATGGTCAGCAGCGTCAGAAACATCATTCGTTTCACCCCAGAATACGTGGGCGATACTTTGTCAGACGCGTATGCGCGATCAATAAGCACGAGCTTTTCGGGAGCGAGACGAGCCGTCAACTCGTCGACATGGTTCCATAAGGGGCGGGCCCGGGACAATGCTAGAAGGCGTGCGAAGCCGTTTCTTCCAGACCAAGGCCACACCGTTCACAGTCTGGCAAATCCGCCAAGCCCCATATGAAGACCTTGTCATTGAGAGGCAGCTTATTCCGAGCCAATCGCCAGGTAAGCGAAAACTCAGGGTTTCTGAGATAATCCGCCGCTGGCGCCCAAGACCAGTAAGGGCGAAACTCCTCCTCTGACAAGTCGAGCCACTCACGTAGAGAATCCTTCGTGACCCCCTCCATTAGAAGACGATAGAAGACCTTCCTAGGCTGAGAAAGGTCACTGGACCAAGGAACGGCCAACAAAGCCGACCGACACTCACGAAGGAAATCCGATTGATCCTGGGGCTTAGGACGGCGCTCAACCCGCTAGATGAGTGGACTGATAGTAAGGAAAGAGAACGCGCCCCTAACAATCCCCGCCATAATCGAATCTCCTGTCAATGCGCGGCGTAGAAAAGCCAACCTCGAGGTGAGTTTGTAGCTTCCCAATGTGGCATTCCCAGCACTCCATGACGCGCCCTCTCCATAAAATGGAGGTTAGCGAGCGATCGAGCGGCTTCCTATGGTCGTCACAGAGAGGAAGTACGGACAATCGATAAAGGACAATCAGGAAAACGCATGTGGCACACGCCTCCGCCCTGCCCCTCACAGACAATCTCCGTCGACGCCAAGTCTGACCGGCCGCATCGACCTTTGCTTGTACTTCAGACCAATTTTTCTCCAGCTTGAGGTCGAGTTCAAACCACACTCCAAGAATGCGGACAGGACTGTCCGTCCAACCGATGGGCCCCGGAAGGTCGACCCCCTTCCAAGCACCTAACTGCAATCCGGACGACTTGTCGCGGTTAATCATGGCCCCTGTCACCTTTTCGTACCGATCAAGCGCCTTCAGTACCGCCTCAATGTCGCTGCGAGGACACGAAAGCAGACACATCATCGGCGTACGCGGAAACCCTGGCTTCAGGAACGACGATTCCACGTAGGTTCGGACTGTACGACCTGTCCCCCAGCCGGTGAAGGAGAGGCTCCAATGCCAATGCATAAAGTAGGAGAGACAATGGACAACCCTGAAGAACCGACCTAGACAGAGCAAAAGCGCCCGACAGCTTCCCGATCACCTGTACCACAGCACACTTGCGATACAAGATGCTAATCAAGCGGCAGAAGTCGGGTGCGAATCCGGCTGCCTGCAGGAAAGCAGCAAGGTAGCGATGGTCAACTCTCTCAAAGGCCTTGGACTGACCCAAATTGATCAGCGCGGCCTCATCGTTGTCTTTTACACCCTCTATGATCGTGCGGATCAGATGCAGGTTGCTTTGAATTGTTCAGTCCCTCACAGAACAAGTCTGCTCCGGACCCAACAGAGACTCGGCACCTGACTGCAAACGCTCCTACAGAATCTTAGCCAAAATTTTTAACTCTGTATTTAGCTATGGGCCTGTAATCATAAAGTTTTCCCCCCAACACCCTTGCCCTTTTTCAACAACGTGATCACAACTGAAACTCAGCTCTTCTATTCCAATTTCGAGCCATTATTCATTATACCACACGTATACCTAAGCTTACAGTACCAGATATTCTGAAACCGTCACCCATCTAATAATGACCAAACTCGACGTTTCCTGACCTCGGTGATCGTACGAGAACTGCTGTTTCAACGTGATATGGCCGTAAACCCTATTTTAACTTTGATATTTTGTAAATAAGAATATGCTACATCAGGTGGTATAAACATTTTTGTTGGTGAGGAGGTTGCATAAGGGAGATCAATTTATAATAAATTTGCATAACAATACTTTAAATTTAGAAAATTTTAAAAAGATATATTTGCGATCTGAAAGACTTAATCGATAGTTATATGAAAAAGAAATTTCTTGGAGGTGCATTTCTTTAGAAAGCTTCAAATCTTTCGTTCTTTTTCTTCAGGCTTGCTCATAATTATTTATTATCGGATGGAGGATGGGTTGACAAAACTATGGCCATTGGCGCCAAAGGGATGTATGAGTTGGTAGGTCGATGGTAAGTTTTCTTTTAAAACAAACATGAACTCGTTTGCTAAAGACGTCACTTCTCTTTCTTTTAACCTTTCCATTTTTTTAACTTCAATTCTCACAATGATGTTGACATTCTACACTGCTTCAAAAAAAAGGTTAGGAAGAAAACTGCCATCCATACTGGAAAGAGCAATAACAATTACTGGATTTGAGAAACCTATTTTCCTGAAAAATTGTTTTAAGAAAAATATTTTATAAATTTCAACCGTAAGTAGCATTGATTTCTCAGGCAATGAATGCCGAGTGTTTCTTTCTTTAAATAGGAAACATCTAATACCATTAATATACAGTGTAAATATCAATAACACTGTGCAAATATCATAAGTGACGACCCAAAACCCATAGCACCAGGAAATCAACATTATCTTCACAGTTAAAAGCGTAATATCAGCTACTGCAGGTAGAGACAAGTGACGAAAAAAGATCGAAAAATTGCTACAGTCTCCCTTTCGTCGAGGGTGCGTTGGGTAGGATTAAAAACATCTGCGCTCTATACAATATCGAGGCAATATTCAAATAAGATTCAACATTACGAAAACATCTCTGCTGAATCAATCCTCATACGGAGGGAAACGAGCAAGAACAGTGAGTATTTAATCCCTTGTGGCAAAGAATATACACGGACACTAAACGTAGGGAAGGAAAAACCGCAATTAGGAGTGAGACAATGAAATTTATCATATTTAATCAAGGATTGAGAGAAAAGGTTGCTTAACAAAACTGGCCAAATGAATTAAAACCACTAGGTAAGAGAAGATAGAAAAATCAAACGTCTGTGGGAATCGAAGCATATGCTAGACTATGGTGGCCTCCTCAGTAAGCCTAGCATAGTTATAAATACCATGTGGGAGCCATTGATTCAGAAAGATCATGATGCGCCAGAAATATCAGCAACTAATAACACTAGGACAGAGCATATAACCTGGTCTTTATACTATACCAAATGTACGTAATAAAGAGGAGAGAAACGTTGGTGGAGGAATACAAGCTTGATAGCAAAGTTCTGAGAAAAGAACGGCTAGACTATCCGCACATATATGATTACAGTGGTGAAAGATTGTAAAGAATCAGCCACAGTTTTTGGAAGAGCCGAATACAGAGAACTAATGCCCAGCAATCCCTAAACAACTCTCCTTGAGTTTTGAATTCAGTGTTGTCCTTCTCCGAAACTGGTTGCTACCCCATGTCTATAAGATCCAGTCTTTCCTACTCATATGAGAGATGGATTCATAACTTTCCCAACGGTATTTGAACGCAAGTGAATATAACGAACCCGACCAAAATTGGAACTCAGATCAACAAATCTATTATTCCATATATATATATATATATATATATATATATATATATATATATGAAGAAATATAGTCTTAAGATGTGCTATATTTATGGGATAAAGTGCTCAATATCAGAGATAGAGGGTGTGTAAATATAAAAGTGAACATAGAAGTCAACATTTAGAGGCGACAGTCTATTAATAACATTAGTCATTGTGTAATATTTTATGCTTATAAATACATGTATGTCTGTATATGTATATGTTTTCAAGACACTGTGAAATGGCGGTTAATAGTTTTGTTATAAATTAAATAGCGATTAGTACTATTTCCAACATTCTAGCCATATAGCAGCATACAGTACGACCTGTTCTGCGACGTCTTTGTTTTTACGCTGTACGTTAGGTTTGTCGTTTAGCTTAGTTTATACTGCAGAATATCTGATCGAAACTAAAATGGCAGCACTGAGAAATCGCCTTGAGCATTATATAGTAATTTATTTCCAGTAATCAGCAGCTTTTCCCAAAGTGGGTTAGAACAGCCAGATAACAATGCAGCAAACAAAGCGTTAAAGATCTTTCGTCTACTTAGTGGATGTAGAATCTTACTTGTAACGCTATTTCCTAATAAATGTAGCAGCTGTATATTTCCAACGAACTCTATGACCAGTGTTCGATCCCAAGTGAAAGCCAACATTTCAAATACAGATTTTTTAAACATTTCATATTCTTGACCTTTAAACTGAAATGTACCTTAATTTAATAAGACCTATTTATTTTTATAGAACCGAGCAAGCTGGCTGCAGGATTTCTATTGTAGTAATTTCAATAGTAATACCTATAAAATCATAAAAACTGATATATATATATATATATATATATATATATATATATATATATATATATATATATATATATAATTTTGTTATGCTATCTTAATGTTTTGTCAATACGAAAATCATGAAAACCTTACAATATATATTGCTAATATATTGCCTTCTTGTTTTTTTCCCATTTAGCCAAAAAAAATGGAGGTTTGATTTACAGGGAACACCGCCAGCAGAATTTAAATCAAGAAATGTAAGTACAATATCTGTCTATATTTCTGAGTTGATGTATTGTAATTATTTACACTATTAGCATTGTTTTGATTGTTGTCCTCATCTTTGTTGCAATTTTCACGATGTTTCGGTCGTTGTACGCTCCAGCCTCCTTTAGGTGATTGGAATTTCGAACAACCCTTTATTTCGTCCACCGGTGTAGATTATTCTAGTTCCATGTGCCATGCCACTTCCAGGTGTCCCAGCATCAGTTATCTTCTCTTAACTCAACCCTACAAGTTGTTGTTTTGTTTTTTGCCTCCGCTGTAGCCAAGTATTGAACTCACAACTCTTTGAGCCAAGTCACTGGATTCAACCAATGCTTTTATCTACTGGGTCATGTGTCCTTGGAGAACATGCCAACAAAGATAAGGACAACAGTTCGAACAATGTAAATAATGTAAATACATTTCAACTGTAAGTGCATTCACTAATAACTAAAAAGTGAAAAATCCTTTTTGATTAATGTTACTGCTCTCGTAACTTGATGTGGTTCTGCACGACTGATCTCATCACAAACGGACTCCATTTCTGACGATGACAGTGGGGAAGAGCAGGAGTTTCCTACTGTCTGTTTACTGCTTTCCCTGTTATCTCTTCCTACCGGTCGCAAACTTGTTGTCTTTGCTCCAGTGACTGATGGCCAACGCAATCTTTGTTATACCAGCGACGACCGAGCCGGCGACATCATTGGTATTTTGCCGTTCATGCAGCGTGATTTAGACGGGAAACACATGGTGGAGATGAAACCTCTCCAGGCTTGAGTACTGTCGAATTCCTCTCACCAGGTGGTTTGCGTTGATTATGAATATGTGGTCCTTGTAGCTTACCTTGACCCTTCTCCCACTTGCTGGTGCTTCTGACATGGAAGTCATACGCCCACCGATGTCACATTAACATTGTCACTCGAAAGATAATTCTGGGTTACATGATATCAGTAAGAAGAAAAATCCCTAACTTGGTTATAATTTATTCGCTATCTTATTCAGCCCTATTGAAGAGAAACCTATCTTTTTTTTACGCCATACAAGTCTAAATATACGTGAGGGGAAACAATCCAATGGTATAAAATAATTGGACACATAAGAAATTGGATTCTTCCCCTTATCGCTATTTCTTGGATACCTTGGTGGATGTAGGAGTTCTAAATTTACAGCCGACCGCTATGATCCATGCTCGATCCCAAGTAAAAACCAAGATTCCAAATGTTGACTTTCTTTTTCAAAACAGTTCGATTCACAAACTTCCTCATAGCATGCAACGTTTATGCCATATAAAAATAGTATTAGTAAATATCCATATAATATTTATGCTCACGGTGACATCACGTCACGTTGAAACACTGCTTCCAGTAAAATCACCTAATTTAAGCACCGTTGAATCTGGTCAGTACAGAGATGGGTGACCAATTAAGAATACAAGCTTGGTGGTGTGGGTAGTTGTTATAATGCTCGTATAAGTTCGTAGTTTCTGATTAATAATATTGTAAGGAAAACACTGAAACAAAAGATTAGTGAATAAAAGATTTTATCACACAAGGGACATCGATTAATGATACAAAAATAGCGAATACTGTAGTTTATTGCGGCAATGCGTATGACTCAACGCTACGCCTTGCAACCCACTTTGGGATTTCTGTTCCTCATAGTGAATGGACCAGTCTATGTTCAGCAATTAGTGTAAAAAAGTCAGTCGTCCTTCTATACTATAGTAGTCTAATTGGTAATGGTTCGTAATAGTTAATTGAAAAGTCGAGTTCCAATTCACATTACGTTCTTTATATTCACTGAGGCACAACCCGCCCCCTCTTAGGTCAGGTATGAGTCTAGCTCTTTTCCATCCAGCTCTTATCACTAAACCATTATTATCGCAAAAAATTCTTACAATCTAAAAATATTTTGGGGGTTGTAAATAATCTGCAGAAGATTGATAAGATGCATAAAACGAATCAATCCTATAATATTTAGATAATATAACTGAATCATGGTCGACTATGTGCGTATCTCCTCATTGGTTCAAGTCCATGTAAAAAGCCAAATTTTCAAATGTTCGATTTCCAGAGCAAACCGTTTTTCCAGTAATACAATTCTCAATCAAGTGAATGACTACAAATCTCCGACGTCTAATATTTTATCTTCTGAAAAGACTTTTAATATCAAGAAAGGCATGACTTGGGCCGCCTCGAATGACATGGCTAAGATCTTGGTCTCTGACCGGAGAGTTGAGTTTAACCACTTTCCCGACGTTGACGTGTATATATGTTTTTACACGTCTAAAAATTTAAACAAAAAAGTCTTTGCTAGAAACAATATTCTTCAAGATAAAATTATCTATGGCAACTTATGTATTATCCAAGATGCAAGGTTAGGTCCGATAACATCATAGCTCCTGCTATATAGCTCAATATTCTTAAAAGAATTTTAAAAAACCGTCTGTAATATTATAGGTCCTGACTAATTGAATACTTGTTTTAAAAAAAATTCAGGGTCTTGATTACTAGCACGGTATTGTGGGCCCTGCTATCTGGACTGAAGTCGAAGAATCATGCTACTCCAATTTCATATATCTCTTCTCATTTATCCTGAGTATTTTATAATTTCAGCTTAATATCCTTCTTCTTAGATATATGTCGAAAGAATGTCATATAATGTATTGCTTAACAATTATTGATGATTGTTTATTTTTCTTTAATTTGGTAACAGGTTGAAGATCCAAAAGTCCTTCCCAATTACCATTTCAGAGATGATTCATTGCTCATCTACGATATTATCCGCACTTATGTGACAAACTATGTAAACCTTTACTATGGTAAGAACTTGTTCATTCTTTATTACAATGATTTTTATTAAATATAAGAAACCTATTAAGGAAACGATCCTAAAGCACATCTAACGCATTTTCAGTGCATAAGACCCCAAAAGAGGCTATATCATCCTCTTTTGTATAAGGTCTAAATGATAAACAAGAGTACCCATTGTGAAGAAAACGGTTTCATTTTAACAATAGTATGTTTCAGCCAGATCTGGCCGAAAATGGAGTGCCACATTTGGGCGGGAGCTGCCCGATACTCAATTTCCTCTCTCTCACAAACACGTCGCGAATAGGGAGGGAGGGACCCTCCAATCTCTCTCTTTCGGAGATAAAACAAAATCATTTATCTTATATATCACTATCTTTTGTAATAGGTCTAAAGAATAAACCCACCATGGAGAAATAAGTTTGCTTGAAGAAAATCAGACTTCAGATTTTTTAACAACAGGCAGATCAGTTTAGATCTAAAACTTTGTGCATCCTTTGGTCAGTTAAAATGCACACACACACACACTGGGCCAACTTTACCCCGGAAGTTCCGGAGGTAAAAGTATAGTTCTGAAAAAATTGCAATGTACATCCTAATAGTTAAAAATAAACATATATATATATATATATATATATATATATATATATATATATATATATATATATATATATATATATTGTTTCATAATGTTTTTGTTCTGATAAAGAATTGTATTGTATACTGTTTTTTAAAATAAAATAATAAGAAAACGGATTATAAATCTTACTTTTATTTTTCAGTATTTTAATATATATATATATATATATATATATATATATATATATATATATATATGATATCATACATTGAGTACTAGTGTTTTAATATGTTTATTGCCCAGCGTAATATATCAGAGCTATTAAGTATATATTATTAAATATACATTATTTCTTACAGGTAGCACAACTCGGAGTTTCATGCATAACGTAATCTTCAGGTGTTGAATTGAGATGATCGTTACATAATTTAAATTTTAATAAATATATCTGGTTAACTCGGAGTTTGCTCGACGTAATATTCAGGTAATTTTGACACAGTCTATATATTATATGGGGATTACTGATTTTTTTAAAAATTTGTGTTTAAAATAAACGTACCTATAATAATAAAAAAAATTCTAACTTTTTCTTTGTACTGCGACGGACGGAAGAGCTAATTCAATCTGCATTATGAATTAGATTATAATGAAAAAGGCTTAGGCTATTTTGCCTTTATATTTCGCATTCAATTTCGCTACTGTTAGTAAAACGGGTATTATACCTAAAATGATTTCTTTCATAGGATGCTTGAAAAGAGTTACTGAGTAAACATGAAATAAAATCAGTAAAGTCACCCCTTTTTGCAAAATTTCACTCGTTTGTTTTTGTTTTATTATTGTTGTTGTTGCCATTGTTATTAATGTAGATGATGATGTTATTAACATGGATTATGATGTCATTATTAATATAGATTATGATGCTGATGTTGTTAATGATGATGTTGATGTTAAAAATTATACTGATGATGATGTTGATATTAGTAAAGATGTTGTTAATGATGATGATGATGATGTCAATGTTAATAATAAATAAAATATTTATTCCAGATAATGACAATATGTTATTAGATGACTGGGAAATTCAAAACTGGGCACAAGAATTGGCCAGAAAGAAATCCGAAGGCGGGATTGGCTTGGCAGTAAGTTTCTTTCTATTACTCTTCTGTACTGTAATGCAAGTTAGTCAAGAAAATTCATTAAATGACTAATACACAACAAAGCTGAAAACTATTCAGGTGTATCAAAAAGATTTTCGTTTCTTTTTTTCTTAATGCGATACAAGAAAATTTAATCCTGCGAAGTATGATAACAGCTGACGGAAAGATGTAATGCAAAAATCCGAAAGCCCTTAATTTGAATGCTTCAAGAAACTAAGAAGATTATTACAACTGAGAAAATCACAGAAATAAATGTGCTAAACTGCTATGTAATATATTAGTGACTTCTGTTTGTTCGTCCGTCACACCTTCTAAAATAGCCATACATTGACTGATCGAAACCATATTCTGGGGAGAAGTACAAACAGGTAAGCGGTTGGGGGGGATTACAGTTGGTTTTACGAGCGTGCGTAGTTTAGTAGAATAAATTTAGTAGAATAAATTTAGTAGAATAAATTTAGTAGAATAAATTTTCAATCATTTTTTTTAGTGGGGAGGATTAAAAGTTTTATTATTTAACATCCAAAATATTCCCACTATTTTTAAAATCAATTTAATTATTAAAATAACAAATAATTATTTAATAAAAATGCAATATTGTTTTTTGAATATCTTTTCTTTGAGTTTTTATACACAAGAAATCAGTTTGCAGTTCGCCCTGCATTTGCGAAATCTATAAGCAAATCACAATGTTAAATGCTTCAAAATGTTAGAATTTGACTCTAGAAAGAAATATTTACGCATAGTCAGTTGTATATTGCATGCTCACGAGTAAAAAATCCTAAGAATGTATTTTTCGCTATTAAAAAGGGAAACAATTTGTAAAAAATATTATTTATCATGAAATCCTATAAAATTAAAGAAATTATTAACCCGCGAAGTAGGGTTTTGTCAAAGTATTTTTTCCAAACAAATCAGCTTTATTCAAATTTCATCGTTTGGTTTGCGAAATTGAACGAAACGAAGAGTTTTTATATCCACACAAAAATGTTAACGGTAACTTCAACAATATTAAACACGGTGAGGATTTCAAATAATTCAAGTATCCTATATGGCAGTGAATGGTTGACACTTTCCTCGCATATGAAGTGATCTGTGACGAGGTCCTACTGATGAATGCTAGCAAATACAATCGACAGAACACGTGAGTAATGAGGAAGTTTTAGGAAAAGCAGGAACAATAATGAAACTGATTTACTATCAGAAGGAGACAGTTTAAAGTTCTAGGACACAAAATGAAGAAAGATGACCTAGAGAATTTAATACCCACAGTGAGTAGCTTACTTAGTTTAAATGTGGGTAAATGACCGAAGTTACTTAAGTAGGAATGGAGAGCCATGAAACATTAAAAGGACTTACCAACTGTAAGAATGGGGAGTTGCTCTTGTATGACCCTTGTGTTATGCCCAATATGTGGTCTCTCTCCCATGATCGCCAACATCCTGATTAGGAAGGACTTCCCATGTCCACCTGATCCCAACTGAAAAAAGAACTTGAAACTGGGGTGAAAAGCATTATAAAAAGTGTAAAAATAGGTTTTAACACCAGAAATAAAAAATTATTTTTTTTAAAAAAAACCTATTACCAACAATACGTTTTTTTTTTTAAATTACCGAAAAAAAATATGCGAAATAGATTTTGACAAAACAAAATATTACCAGGAAAAAAAAAACTCGTCGACCTTAAATAACACATTGAGGCTGTTCGATAATTTCTATTTTGGTGATTCGACCTGTTCTGTTTGTTGTCTACTTAGAATTTTAAATTATCATAATCGGCAACTGATGACGATCCCTTTTTTGTTGTTTATTTTAAGGAAGAAGTTTCCACCCTTAAAATGTTTAAGTCATTTGGGGCTGGTATGAGAAAATTTCATTTCTTTCTTGAGTTTTGCAAACATTTTCAGTTGCTTTCATGCCTAGATTAAAATGCTTCAAAATTGTCAGAATCGACAATGTCGCAAGCCTCTCGATACTCTATCGCTATTTCCATAGAAAATGTTTGGACAAACTATTTTACTCGGTACCACCAGTTCTGACATTCTCGGCTAAGACCCACTAATCTACGCACATTGTAGCAAACCAGCCTCATTCCTTTCGTATTCCATTGGTGAGATGTTAGTTCCACTCGAGCAGCTTCTTTCCACGAACCGCTGCTTTGTAGAATCGACTCCCAAAAGGCTGTTTTGCTGTACACTACAATCTTAACATGTTCATGTCTAGGGTCAACCATTTGACTTTTACTCATTAAAAGAAGGCGGTCTCTGCCATCTCTCTCTTAAATCTAATTTTATGCGTGTCTCACATTTTATTCTATAACAATTTTTCTTATAAACTTTAAATATGTATCTATTAAATCCATTTGTCATTTGACTGACGCCCTTGCATGTGACAGAACATTTCTTTTACCTTGCTTTAATTTCGCGCTCTTTTTTATTTCAGGGTGTCCCTGAAAGAGACGGCAAAGCAGGATTTAATAGCATTGATGATTTAGTAATAGTGCTATCTTCTATCTTGTACACGTGCAGCGCAGGCCATGCCGCTGCTAACTTCCTGCAATATTCCGAATACGCTTATCCGCCCAATTATCCATCACAGATCCGAGGAGAAGTTATCAAAGACAAGGTGATTTGATTTCATTTCTTCCTTTGTTTTTTGTAATGATGTTCACCCTGTACAAGGCTCAAGAGCCACTCGAGGTAGAGGGTTGCAGAGTAAGAGTCACCACCCCAAGCAAGGTGATAATGTCACCAAGATGCAAGCAGGCCACCGGATGTGAAGAAGTAGGAAAATACTCTAGAGAGAACCAGAAACCCAATCCTAAACAAAAAACAAGGGATAAACCTATCATCATCATCATCATCATCTTCCTTTTGACTTTTGTAATCGTGTAGGGTGGGGATCCGAATGCAGAAATGATATTAAATCTCCTCCACAACGGTCCATCAACGGTAGCCATTAGCAATTCTGGTATAGTCATACTTATCCATTGTTAATCTTGTCCGAAGTCGAATTTCGCAATTGACCACTGGCAGTCAACGCGTTAAGCTTGCCCGAACTCGCATTTCGCAATTGACCACTGGTAATCAACGCATTAAGCTTGCCCGAACTCGGATTTCGCAATTGACCACTGGCAGTGAACGCGTTAAGCTTGCCCGAACTCGGATTTCGCAATTGACCACTGGCAGTGAACGCGTTAAGCTTGCCCGAACTCGGATTTCGCAATTGACCACTGGCAGTCAACGCGTTAAGCTTGGCCGAACTCGGATTTCGCAATTGACCACTGGCAGTGAACGCGTTAAGCTTGCCCGAAGTCGGATTTCGCAATTGAACACTGGCAGTCAACGCGTTAAGCTTGGCCGAACTCGGATTTCGCAATTGACCACTGGCAGTCAACGTGTTAAGCTTGCCCGAACTCGGATTTCGCAATTGACCACTGGCAGTCAACGCGTTAAGCTTGCCCGAAGTCGGATTTCGCAATTGAACACTGGCAGTCAACGCGTTAAGCTTGCCCGAAGTCACTGGATTTCGCAGTCGGATTTTGACCACTGGCAGTCAACGTGTTAACAACTAAATTGACCACTGGCAGTCAACGCGTTAAGCTTGCCCGAATCATTTGCCCTGATGATCTTTCCCGAAGTCTTTTAATGACCAGAGCAGAAAATCGTTTTTGACCACTTCCTCTGACGGTATCGGCAGCTTCCTTTAGAATAAGTCGGTATTTTTATTATCAACTGTTAAAAACTGATTTTTTGGTAATATCTAACTCAGATTTATTCTCTCAATTTAATAGAAACCAAAAGTATTTTATGATATCAATTTTTTTACTAAAATCATTGATTGCATGTCTGCTACCGCTCACATTTATAAGTTATAGATTTTAATCTTAAATTTTATTTAAATTTAAAAATAAAGAAACAGAAAATGTATCTATAAATTATATACAAATTTACCAGATTTTTATTTTATTTTATTTTTATTTTTTTATTTATTTATTTATTTATTTATTTTTTGCCGGACCGGAGCGGAAATAAAAACTGCTTGATTAAGTCCATATTATCATGGTTCTACTAATGATCTCTTTATGAACTTTTCGCAGAAACCCAGGACAGAAAAAGATGTTTTCCAGTCTCTCTCCGACCGAAATGTCACCCTAAATGTAATGACGGTTACCTATTTGCTCAGTGCAAAGACAACCAACTCATTGGGTGACTTTGAGACTCAGTATATATATGATCCAAAAGCACTGAATGTTTTGGCCAAGTAAGTTGCAACTCTTTCTCTTTGTAAGTACAATTTTTGCTTCGCAGCCATTTAGGCCCCGAAGATGGAATTAATCAATTCATTGAGTATACGTTTTCCTCATGTTTAAACTCATCCAGGCGTCTCCCCAAAACAAAAATTTAATCATTGATTTTATTTTTATTTTTTATTTATTTAGGCGTTTATTTAAAAAATGAAGTGAAAATGACAGAATTGGACTGAATTTCTGACACTATCTGCATTAATATGCACAGGGATCCACGTAGGATCCGACCTGCTTTAAACCTCTCCGCTACGAAGTGCGTCGATGAACAAGCAAAGTTTAATTGTGCCTTATTAACGCAAAGACTTTCCCGATCCAGGGGTGTAAAGCACGTAGGATCTCACGACGAATATGGTTTTCTGCCCACGGGGGACGCAGGTTTGGATATTGCCGGAGATCGCATAATGTTTGTTTAATAAGATTTATGGAATATTCAGGCCGGTAGACAAATAATAAATAAATATGTAGTTTAATAAATAAATGGGGCGTCTACTCAAATACAAGAATCCACTAAAAAATAACATTTAAATAAAAAAAAACCTCTGCCGGAGTGATAAATACAAAAAATACACCAATTTTTTTGAATATATATATATATATATATATATATATATATATATATATATATATAGCCATATTTTCATTCAAGCATGTTTGGTTGAATATTCTAAGCCAACTATATGGTTTAAGGTACGTAGATGACACCTTCATACTCTGGTCACACCAGGAAGATGTTCAGGTTCTACTGGACCATGTGAACTCAATAAGACCTTCGATACAGTTTACAATGGAGAAAGAGAGTAACAACACACTCCCATTCCTGGATGTTCTAATATCTCGAACAGAGCATGGGTTTAAGACACCCGTATGCCGTAAACCGACATTCACCGGACATTACCTCAATTTCAACTCCCACCATCCATACAGCGTAAAGAAAGGGATCGTCCGTTGCTTACAACACCTAGCAAAAGTGGCGACCCAGAGACGTTAGATAAAGAATTGGTCAGTATAAGTAGTACCCTACAACGTAACAAGTCCCCTGGGTACATGGCAGCAGTCCCAAAAAACTGGGATAGGCAGATACAAGAGGAGGAGAACAACAACACTCAGAAAACAGTCTGCCTGCCTTATGTGAAGGGGTTATCAGAGAAAATACAAAGGATCTGCGGTCCATATAACATCACGACAACGTTCAAAAGCTTGACGACACTTCGCAGATATCTCTCCCGAGTGAGACCCCCCCCCATAGAGGAGAACATGACTAAAGACTGTGTGTACGCTATCCCGTGCAGCTGCGGAAAGGAATATAAAGGAGGGACAGGTCGACCCCTCAAGGTAAGGCTTCAAGAACACCAGAAAGCTGTAACATGAGAGGAAGTAGAAAAATCAAGCGTGCTGACCACATATGGAGAGAGAAGGGAGATCACCGCCCTCTGTGGGATCATACTGAGATCATAGACACCATTGGAAAATTCGTAAATTTAAGAAATCAGCACATATGCTAGGCCACAAAAATCTCCTGAGCCGACCAAGCATAGAAATAAATACAATATGGGAACCAGTAATAAGGAGTGCCAGAGAAAAGCAATGATAACAAAAAGTTGCAATATGAGCTTTGGTAAAAACATAGATGATAACAGCAAAATTGCAATATGAGCACTGGTAAAAATGGTTGCTGAAGACATTAGGTTTATAATACCCAGAAATTCATACTCAGATGTTCTCAAGGATACATGGCACAATGGATAAAGGCATTGGCTAGATCCAGTGACAGGACCCAAATAGTGTGAGTTCAATACCCGGTTAAGGCAGTGGAGAACTTTCAGAGGGAAATTAGCAGGAGATAACTGATAACTGACATCCATCAAACAGTCTACCCCAGTGAGCGAAATAAAGGGTTCAGTTCGAAATTCCAACCGCCTGAAGAAACGGCCGAAACGTTGTGATAAATATGGCGACAAAGATGAGGACAATAGTCCGAATAATATATATATATATATAAAAAGAAATATAGTTTTAAGGTGTGTTATATTTATGAAATAATGTGCTCAATATCAGGGATAGAGCGGATGTAAATATTAAAGGGAACATTGAAGACAAAACTCAGAGGCGACAGACTGTTTCATGCTTGACGCAATCATCAGGCTATATGTGTTGTGTTTTTCTCAACTGCTTATATATATGGGTCAATCTTGCATACGTGGTGAGCCATTCTAACGGTTATTTTGGGAGTGGTTTGTTTATTTATTTGCATTTATTTTGCTTGTTTTTCTATTTTATATATTTACTTATACTTTTCGCTTTTCGATGTTTTAGTAACGTCGTAACAAAATTTAATATTTTGATCGTTTATTTAATAGTTTGTTTTGATCTGGGAAGGTAATTAAAGCTATTTTTTCGTCCATTATTTTGGATAGATTGTAGTCTATTCTAATTGTTATTTTCGCGGGAGTGGTTTGTTAATTTGTTTATTATATTATTTATTTATTTGAATTGATTATTTTTACTTGCTTTTACTTATTCATTTGTTATTTTTATTTTTTCTAACGGGAGCGGTTTGTTAATTTGTTTATTTGTTTGGATTAATTTATTTTACTTATTAATTTATTTATATTATTTCTATATAAAAAGTCGAGAAAAAACCAACACATTAGTACAATTTTTTCGTATGTCTTAACCTTTAATCTTGTGTTGTCAGTGTAACCTTTAATCTTGTGTTGTCAGTGTTCAGACTTTTAATTTTTCTATTTCTCAATTTCCTAATCAAATAATGATTTCTTTACTCGTTTCCCTAATAACTCGGATCAACATGTTTCTTGACTGGAGTTGTTCCTTTACCTCATCTCCGGGGTCTAGTCTAGTATCGCAACTCTGTCTTCATGACAATTTGGATCATACCCTAATACAGGGATGGGTGATTAACGTGCCGCTGTCCGCGACAAATTTTTTTGTGGCCCACGGAAGCATTCGGAAAAAAATCTTCTAAATTAAAACTTTTCGTAAACTGATCACGGTGAACTGCGTGTGTCGAGGCTAACTTGAGCTGAGACTTGCTTCCCTTGTGTCAAAGAAACTTACCTCCGGAAAAAGCTTACTTATAGTATGATGTAATATGTAATACAATACATTAGTTTTAGTATGATTTTTAATAAACAATGCAAATTTAAAATATTTTATCATATAATTTGTGTCCAGCAGTATTATGGTGTTATATACACTTTTATCTGTTTTTCGTATTTATTGTGATCTAACAAATCTTATTCATTGAGCAGCCTTATTTTAGCAAAACAGAAAGTGACTGCAAGTAATCTTGCAAAAATTAAGATCCATTTGCTGAGTTTGAAGGATAAAGAAAGAAATGAAAGATTTCAGAACTTCAAGAAAATTGTGCCTGAATTCAATTTTTTTATCTTATCCTTTCAATGTTGATATTGATACAGTGCATGAGGAGGTGCAGCTTGAACTAATTGATATGCAATCAAATCACACTTTGAAAGAAATGTTTAATCCTATGACATTGATAGAATTTTACAAATCTCTATCTACTGACAAATTTCCGTGTGTGAAGAAATTTGCTGGTAAAAGGTTTTCTATTTTTCAATCCGCATATATTTGTGGGCAAAGTTTTTCTTGCATAAAAATCAGCAAGAATCAAAATAGATCCTCTGTGACTGACATAAACTTGCAGGCAGTGATGAGGATCGCAACAAGCAACCTATTTCCCGATTTCAAAATAATTGTAAAAATAGTTTGAGCGTTTACATTTCTCTCATGAAATTACTTGCGCTGGTTGATGTATAATTTGCACATCAATAAATTTAATGAAACCTTTTCCATGCAACACTATTGTTTTAGCTTGATTTATTACTAGATTAAAAGACGCGATTGCAGAGGGCTCTTGAATGGACCTTCATCACAATTGGTAGGGAGGAGCAGATATGATGGGCAACAATAAATTAGAGAACTCATAATTGATCACTTCATTTAAATACTGCATTAATATTTAAGCTTACCTTTTAAAAGTTCAACGATAATTGTTTTGCTCCCACTTAATTTAAAGACAGTTTGATGTACGTAGGTCCTTATTTTTCGTACAAACAATTATTTTTATTTCGTGGGTGACTTTCACAATATTTCGCAATTAATTTTGATTATTCCCAAATTTATTTCCAAATTATAAAAATTGTTATCGTACAAAAAAATTCGTCAAAAAAATCAAGTAAAAATATCGCCGAAAACAATCCCAATAATGAAAATTTTGGAATCCAGAATTTCAGGATCACAGGCATCAGACCCGGAATGGTTTTAATTTACTTAGAGAGTCGCTTTTATTCCAAAATGGTATGTTGGGCTACGGCCTCCAGAAGTAAAGTTGAAATCACGGACAATTTTATTTTAAAACGCTCTAATTTGAGAACCGTATTCTTTTCATTTGAACATGACCTTTTGAAAGTTGGAGAGTTGTGTCCCTTTAATTGTTTTTATCAGTATAAGCCATCATGTCGGAATCGCAGTAATGAAAACTTGGAAATCCAAGATTTCAGGATTGCGCGTTCGGATCCGGCCCGGAATATTTTTAATTTGCTCACGGAGTCGGCCTGATTTCAGAATCGTATGATGTGTTGGGCTCTGATCTCTAGGATTAAATTTGAAGAAGTGTGACACAATGATACACCGATATTCGCAATTATTATATACATTGTTATGCAATTTTCACTTCGCATTAATAGAAATGTAATGTTAAGTAATGAATATATTTTAGAAGATGCGACCCTCCGATAACCACAGCGCCCTAAAAGTAGCACCCGAGAAAAAGCAATTGCCCACTACTGCTCGAGTATCAGTCATTTTTTTAAACTCATTTATTAGACGTGCTACTCCTATTCACGTAACTTCTGTTATCGGCATGCTGATTAGAATTTATTGTGTGTTTTGTTTTTTCATGGCGCCCATTGGAGTGAAGATTCTAAACGAACTATTGAAAATTGTGCACTTTGTGGATAAAAGCCGGCATTTTCACTCGTTATATGATAGATACCTCAAGGCACATCCAAATAAAGAATTGAGAATCTTGCCCCTTGTATCGCTTGAAGATTGTGAGACATGCGTATAACAAGCTTGGTGTCCACATGAAATTTTAAGTTGCGAAAAGTCAGCAATATTTTAATATTGTTTCTTTATATTTTTAGATTGACTCTGTCTCTATATTTTTTTATATTTGTTGTGGAGTGATTTCACAGTGGAGGCTTGTATTTGTACTAAGTCGGTCCTAAAATAGGTTAGACGTACAAAACGTTAGGAACTTGATATAATAGGTATGATGCAGAGTAATCTAGTTGTGGTCGCTGATACTTTAGTGTTTGACTAACTGTCGTCCGACATCGACTGACTGACTGAGCCCCTGACCCACTACCTCGTTACTCTTACTACTCCTACTTATTATAGGTGGGAGAGTCTATTAACAATAGAATAGGTGTGTTCCCCTATAACAGCCCCTCCTAAAACTTTACTCCGTAGGAGTAAACAGTTTTATTTATTGATTTTTTTTTTTACAGGAAATATGAAGAAAAAAACAAGAAAAAACTTCATTTTTTTAGCAACATTCTAGCGTATCTCCGACGTTTTAGATCCACTTTTAAATGATCTGTTGCCTCTCTTTTTCTCCTGGATCGGCGTAACTCAGATAAAATCGTTGCAGGCGTTGTTAAATCAAACGTATTCAAAATCACTTCCATCAGCGTTTCTTCCGCGGGACCGCTGTCACCCACGTCTGAAAAACGTCGTCTGATCTGGTTACTGCATGTGAATTTTTCGCCTTTCACCAAGTACATCATATAGCCAATCCGCTTTTCTATTTGTTGGTACCTCCATAATGTTACCAGAAACAACCTTCCGCTTTGAGCTTCTTAAGGATGGTGTCAAAGTTTCTGTAGGTTCTTCTTGTGGTTCTAATTGTTCAACCTCTAGCTTCCCTTTTGTTGATCTTGTGCTTCTTAACGTTTTCTGTGGTGACTTCAGTTGACTTAAATCATTTAATAATACTGCATGTCCTTGGCTGCGGGTAACACGCTCCCTAGTTTTTCTCGGTGTCGGCTTCATCTTTACTTTCTGGGGTTTTTTTTCACGTATATCGTCGGTGTTACCCATTCAACTTTTTTAAATACACCGGTTTTCGCTAATCTGTCCAATTCATTATCTATCTGTTCAATTGAAGCAAACAGCACATTCCTTTTCTTTTTGAATACCGCCTGAGCGTTTTCTTTTAGCTGTAATTTTGCCTCCATCTTGGTACACGTTCCCAACCCTGGAGAAAAAAAACAGTAGGAAATGTTCCCTTAAGTTTCTTTACTAATTTTTGGCTTCATAGTTTAAACTTGCTACCTTGTAACAGAAAGAATTTATCGGTAGATCCGATAATTGGAATTCTGTTATCCAATTCGTACCAAGTAAGTTCGTGGTATTTTCTATGACAAATAGTTTAGCTTTTCGCGTTTTTTTTTTTATTTAACGTGACGTTTGTAACAAATTCTCCTATAAATTGTATTTTTTCTCCAGTCACTGACCTCGCGATTTTCTTTGTCTTCATTAACGTTGGTTTCCCAAACTTCTTCCACGTATGCAAATTTACGATAGATAGGTCGGAACCAGTGTCGAGTTACATGTTTATTTGTTTTTATTACTTATTTTGACAGTAACAAATTTTCTGGTTATTCCATCGTTCACCTCGTTGGACTTTAAGTTTCTTATTTTATTGTCTTTATTTTTTGACCTGCAGTGCGAGCTTTTATGACCAACTCTTTTACAGTTGAAACATTTTTTATTCCTAAAATTGCAATATCTGTACCAGTGTAGTTCACCGCAAGCAAAACATGGCTTCGGGAGTTTTTGTTTATTTTTCTCTGGTATTTCATTTTTTGCTTGATAATCCACAATTTTAGAATTCTTTTTGGTAGACTGACTTTCTTTTTTGTAGTGTATTTTCCTTACATGCGAAACACCAGACTGTTCTATCTCATTTTAATCTTTCTTTACGCTAACATATCTTGTGCAGTCTTCTGCCAACTTGTGTACCGTAACACTCGGCTCGGTTTCCAATTTTGCCAGTTCTAATTTTCTCAGCTCTGCGTCACTTTCCGATACCAGTCCCTGAACAAACACCAAGCACTTAAAATTGTCAGCGCTTAACTCTGCCAGCTTGAATTCTTCACAATGCTTATTCACATTGGCTGCGTACGTTATATAGTCTTGTTCGTCATCTTTCATCAGATTCAAACATTTCCACCTCTTGTGAAACAAAGATGTCTTTTTACTAAATAATTCACTTAATATATTTGCCGCCTCGGTAAATGTCAACTCGCTAGTTTTTTTCGGTAAAACGTAGTTTACCAATTTGTTATGCTTAGCAGTTCCTAATTTGCTTAAAAGAAGCCTAACCTTCTTTCCTTCAGACCACAAGTGGCAGTCCTCGTTATACACGTCCATATATTTTTTATAATACTCCTCAAAAGTTATCTCTTCATCTGGACTGTATGTGAATCTTTCAATTGAATTCCATATTGTATTCTCTGGGAAAGAATCATTTTGTAGATTTTTTCTTTCCTCTTCTCAGTTATTTCCAGAATTTTGTTTTGAAACTCCCTATGCATCTGTTCCATTTTTTGTTGAAATTGCATTTGTCTATTAAAAGTTTCCTCCTGTAGCTGCATCTGGAATGTTCTCTGTTGCTCTAATATTGTCATCTGTTGTTCCGACTGGAACTTAAAAAATTCCTGGAATATATTTTTGCATTCTTCCATCTTCGCAAAAATTTACACAATGCCTAAATACTGTAGAGGAGGGGAAATGAATTTTCATTTCGTGACCTATTTGAGCAAACTGTATTATCGATAAAAAAATCTTTTCTCAGTTGAGAATACGACAGATTTTTCGTCACTAATTTGACGTCTTGTCTTTCGAAAAACTTTGCCATGTTTTTTTTTTTTTTTTTTTTTCAAGTGTGAATCCGAGATTTTGTCGCCGAAATTATTGTGAGGAGCAAGTTTTTTTTCTTTTTCCTCCGTATGAGTACGAATTTCGTCACCAAATAATATTGTGGCGAGCGAACTTTTTTTCTTTCTTCCACCGTATGAATCCGAATCTTCGTCGCCAAATAATACTGTGGCGTACGAAATTTTTTTTTTCTTCCACCGTATGAATCCAAATCCCTCGTCGCAAAATAATTGTTGTGGAGTGATTTCACAGTGGAGGCTTGTATTTGTACTAAGTCGGTCCTAAAATAGGTTAGACGTACAAAACGTTAGGAACTTGATATAATAGGTATGACGCAGAGTAATCTAGTTGTAGTCGCTGATACTTTAGTATTTGACTAACTGTCGTCCAACATCGACTGACTGACTGAGCCCCTGACCCACTCCCTCGTTACTCTTACTACTCCTACTTATTATAGGTGGGAGAGTCTATTAACTATAGAATAGGTGTGTTCCTTTATAACAATATTTTAGTTCAATCATTGTTCGTATAGCATCCTTATTTGCTTTACTATACATTATATATACATATATAATAATAATAATAATGGACTCTCCCGTCGGTTTCGACGTATGAGGATCTGACAGCTTACTTGTTTCAGTTATGAAATTTTGTGCGATATTCTTAAGTGGCATTTAAGACCCGCTAGCGATTTACAAAGGAGGCCGCATATGGAGCAAGTGTGAGGGTTGTGAGGTGAGATCACTGTTAGGTTGGCTGACCTTTTAGATCGCTTCTTCAAGATGATTCAGACAAGCAGATTGAAAAGTTCTGAGTCCACTAAAACACGTTGATCTCCATTCTACTCACTCCAAGGCTAAGCGCTCAAGGGTGTTATGCGGTATATTGACTACTGACAAGTTGCTTTTCAGCTTGTCTTTGTATCTTAGCCATGGGCATTGTACATTCCTGTAGCCCTGATCTAATTGGCTGTACATTAGGATCTTGGGTATCCTGTCATCAGACATTCTCAAGACATGACTAGTCCAGCGTAACTGAGACTGTATGATAAAAGTCTCGATTCCTCCAATATTACACCTGTTAAACAGGTCTCCGTTTGATGTCCTATCTTGAAAGTTAACTCCACAGATTGCACGCAGACAACTTTTATGGAAAACATCTAGCTGGCGTATATATATATATATGTGTGTGTGTGTGTGTGTGTGTGTGTGATACAATATAGTTTTTAAGATTTCGTTCAAGTATAAAACAGACTGTTGCCATTCGCTATTGTACTCTCTATCCGCACTGATCTTATATATATTCTGGTAGGATTATACTCAGACTATTGGTAGTTATTTTTACTCATGATTGGAAAACAAATGCCACAAAACGGCTGAGAAATACGAAATATATTTGAAATATAATGCAAAGGAAAAGACATATTTGTAGAATTGCATAATATTTCACATATTTTCAGTGTTTACATTCAAGAAAAATACGTATAATATAAAATACAGAATTCAATATAAACAAAATTAACAGTGGAAAATAAGTCTTAAGAAACGATTAGAAATTGATCTGGAAAGGATTGAATGATTTTAATTCCTTAGTTTTATTATTTTACTAACCGTTATATTATGTGCCTAGTCCTCTGTTGTTCATAATATTGTCTTGTATCTGAATGTACTCTTAAAAATGGTTTCTTAATATCACAATGTCTTCCGTGTCATCGCTTTTCTTATAATTCTGATTTTCTTTTTTTTTTAAAACCAGATTTCAAGACGACCTCAAGGCAGCATCTATAAAGATCACAGAAAGAAACAACTTGAGATTTCCATATGAAGTATTACTTCCAGAAAATATTCCCAATTCAATTAGTATTTAATTAGGATATCTGTTCAACTTTTGCGTTTGGTATACTTTATTTTTATAGATACAAATATTTAAGTAAATACTCTGTTTATAATAAACAATATTAACTAAATTTACTGACCTGAATGTTCGAGAAATTTCTTAGAAATAGTATAGCACATCAGACTATATAACGGTTCCGTGTTATGAAATAGACTAAATCCAACAAAATCGGGCCTGTATCCTACAGGCTCGAATTTGTCGGATTTAGTCTATTTCATAACATATAATGTCATTTTTTTACGTTAAGATACGCTTCAAGATTTCGAGAATGATCATGGGAATTTTTTTTGCAATTTGAATTTGCAAACCAGACGCTTCCTCTGTAGCTAAATGTTATAGCACGTAAGGCTATATGAAGATTCCGTGTAGGAAACAGGTTCGATTCTTGTCGGTGGACACATATTTTCTATGAAACTTCTCGAAAATTCTGACCGGTAAATGTAGTTAATACTGCTTATTATATAAAGGATTTACTTAAATATCTGTATCTATAAAAATATCGTATGAACAGAAAATATATTAAAATAACTGCTGGATTTAATCCATTTCATTATAAACATATATATATATATATATATATATATATATATATATATATATATATATATATATAAGTTCTAGAAAATGCCAGAAAGTCATAATACTACTATACTTATATAGCATTTTGGAAATTTGGTGTTGGGCGACATTTTTTAAATAAATAAAATTAAAAATTTCTTCATTAGTTAACAAATATTCATCGAATTATGATACAGGAAATCAGTTATTTTGCGAAAAATCATAAACCTTATATATATATATATATATATATATATATATATAGATAGATAGATATATAGATATATAGATAGATACTGACAGGTAAAAAAAAGTGAAATAAAATAGTTTTTTTTTCTTTGTTTTTATTATTTTTTTTATTTTTTTTTTTACTCTACTTTCTTGAATACAAAAAGGTGCATATATTTTCAGTGGTGGTTTTCTAACTACTGCCTATAGATGTATAAAATCTGGTTCCATGCATGTAGTATTTTGTGCAAAAATGTATTCTTGCATTAAAAAATTCTTGGTTGTTGTGAAAAAATTTCTCGCAATAAAATGCTTTTTTCTAATTGTTTGTCTTAGTTATTAGTGAAATTAATTTTATCTCAATTTTGTATGATACAAGTTCAATTCCAGTCGAAAGCTACTTTTTTTTAATTACAGCTTTAGTTGAAATAGGGGTCATAGAGTAAATACTCCACTTGCTTACCTTGTAACTAATAAAATAATAATCATTCGAATACTTAACTTAAAAATCAACCATAGGATGCAGTGTAATTAGTAGTAACTCTCGAAATCTCCAAAGTTAAACTACGTCGATCCTGGTTAGTACCTAGATGAGTAACCGTTTAAAAATACCAGCTGCAGTAAACTTGTATGTGCATTTCAACCCTGACCACATTAATCATGAATTGAAAAGAGATATGATCGCCCAAGCGTCTCACATCTCCCCTTACCAACATGCGTTGGGCCAAGCGCGGTAGGGTAATAGGCCATTCCTCCCAATGAATCAGGGAAGGCATACTCCCAGTAAAGAGACCTTCAAAGGGTGAGGAAAAATAAAGAATACTATATCTATCCTGAGTATTCTTAACCAAAAACAAAGTACAAGAGCCACTCAAGTTAAAGAGTTAATGAATGCGGTTGTCGTGAGTGCGTAAAGAGAGGAGATATGAGAATATAAAGGATAGATGATGGTTGACTTTAAACATCAAGTGTTTAAGACTAGTGATCGGGGAAGCATCCTCTTGGCAGCCTGCGGAAGAAGGTCTATGAGGAGAACTTCCGCCTTAACAACGAGAATGAGTTAACACCGTGTACGTGACAGGGTGAGTCCTAGCTGTGAAGGTCTAAACTGATGGAACTAAGGAATGTAGCTCGTCTGAACATTTGCCATGGATATATCGATATAGTAATGAAATGCTAGCAACGTTTTTTTCTGTGGAAAAGTGGTTTTAAGGTGGAAAATAATTCATCACCCACAGGACTGCGTAATCGCATTTGAACTCTGTCATCGCTGGACAACACCCAGATACGGCAGCAATAGTCCATTCATTCATCAGACCTAGACTCATCTGGAGTGCAGGACGACTCATCCCCGACGACTCAACATCGCTGACACAACACCGGCCATTTCATCTCCGTGACAACTCAACTCCAGGACAACTCACCATCAGCCGACTCTGCGCCAGGACAACTCAGCGACATGCAACCTATGAAATTTTTTCGTCGACTTTTTAAAAACAAATAAAAGTAATTTATGAAGGATCATTTTTTAATAGATGACTTTATTTTTAATTGAAAAACTTGTTGAAAATTATATGCAATTCCCCTTAAATATTCAGTTAGAAATGGATATGAAAAAGAAGACACAATTTGAAATATTATTTCATCGGCTTTTATGCAACTCTTCAAATTAGGGGGAGCGGGATGACACCCCCCCCCGCACACACACAATTAATTGCTCGAAAAATGCATCTCGGTTTCTTTGCACCCTTTGCAGTCCTGTAATGAATCTCCATATTGTGGATTGCTCCTTCCCCAGCTCCGTGTGCAGTCTTCGATTTGCTTCAGCATGGTTATTTGTCCGATCTTGAAAATTTACCACCAGTCAACCAAACAGGCTGTTGTAAATAATAAATCACTAAGACAAATGACCAAACATTCATAATCTCTACGACTACATTTCTGATAGAAAGTCTAACACTGAAATCGAAAGGCGGATAGAAATAGCGAAAGATGACTTTCAGAAACTAGGCTAAATATTAAGAAATTGTTCTTAGGATTTCAACACTTTGTTTATATGTAGCATTTAATCTCACTGATGAAGAGATTAAGCCTCTTCATCATCGACGGGTTTTTTTCTACCGGTTTAGAATGCTTAGAATACCATAGACAAAACAAAAACGCGGAGGTTTTTTTTTAAGAAAATACGAACTACAAGCAAACTTATACCAACAATTAGAAAGATTTCTTGGATACTCAATGTTACAAAATCTTGGAGAATTTAATACTCACAGGGCATATTAAGAGCAATAGATGTACAAGAAACAGTAAGTAACCTATTTAATGATTTAAATTGAATAGATGGGTAAACATGCACAAAGAGACATGTCTTAATTAGTTTTTTTTTGTTTTGTTTTGTTTTTGTTTTTTTTTACGAATTGGTCAAACCTAAACTCAAACAAAAACATTATTTTCAATCGTTATGAGTCTACCGATTGAATAGAATTTTATTATAAACAATTGTCTTGTAAATTGATTTTTTAAAGCATTCTGAATGTAAAAATAAAGAAAAAGTGTGCAAGACAATAAGAAACACTACCTGCCAAAGAAAAAGTGAAGTTTTGTTGAAATCGGTTGAAAAATGTAGGAAATACGATCCCATATATAAACGAACACACACACACACACACACACACACATTCACACACACACACACACAAAAACAACCTGGGTTTTATAATAAGTATAACTCGATATGAGTTGTCCCCCTTTCATTCTCGCGACAGCGATGACTCTTAATCGTGTTTTCAAATTGATTTCGTGCAAAAACAATTGTATTTTTTCCAATTTTGGGCGCTGTCAGAACCACCGCAAGGTAATTTTACGTAGTCCTGTGAAGTTTTGTTGAAATCGGTTGAAAAATGTAGGAAATCCGATCCCATATATAAATGAACAGACACACACACACACACACACACGACCTGGGTTTTATAATAAGTATGATATTCCTAGAACTATTTTTGATATGAAAATCAAAACAATTCTCGAATAAAAGAGTAGTAATGAAGAACGGTTGATTAATGAACTAAACTTTTTAAAATCAATATGCAAATTAGTTAAACCTGAAGAGTGATGCTGCCTATTTTCCCATCTTTACGCTATATTAATTTTATCGTATAAATTGTCCTCTGTTCGGTTTTCAGATTATTTTTATTTTTTAGATTTGAGGATACAGGTTATTCAATTTGTATCCATTTAATTTTAGCATCTCTAAAATGAAGCAGTTTGGGAATGGAACCCAAGCATAAACACAATATTCCTTGACATTTCATAACACAGCTTATACATATACACTGACGGTCGGTTTATATAAATAACATATACTTTGAAAGTAGTTTTATTTAAAATCTAATGAATTTTGTGTACATACAGATACAGGTAATGATACTAATCATGTAATGCTCACATGGGTTTTTCACGTAAAAATAATGTTTTGTACTTTCTGTACTGTACGTCTACAAAAATCATGTTCGCTGTTTATAAAAAATATATAAATGTAGGATTTTTTGACATTTTGATAATCTTTACTAAGCACGAAACACTTGGTAAGTCATCCACGAACAAAGGTGTTGCTGTGACGATCGTTAGCAAAAAAACTGGCGCCAATGTAGGCTACGAAACTGAGGAACCCCTCACTGGGACAGATGAGGTCGCTTACAACAATTGAACATCACCTGAAATGCTTCGGTTTCTGAAATTTTTCATTTGAATTGAAATTTTAGATAATGGATACACAGCCTGTATTATGGAGTTAAGCTAAGCAAAAATACGCTTACGACGTCTGAGGAAACATTAGCCAATCAGGTACTTCAACACAGCTTATAACACCCGGGGGTGATTTTGAACCATTTTCTGAACAGAATTTGATGATATACCTTGAAATGCAATAAGAACAAATATTCGAGATCAGTCCAGAAATGATCCAGTCATATAATATCAATGAAAAGGGTAGTCCATCTAAGATATTGACACTTTAATACTGTTTTAAAATACCTCACTTGTGATCTTACAGACATATCGCTGAGATGTTCAAAAAAACAAAAGAACAAGAAACATACAAGAATGAATTGTTGAGATATTCATAATGGCTGGATACTTTCCGGATGGATCAAGCATAAAATTAAGTATTTTGAAAAATTCGCAAGGAAAGCGGATACGCGATGAAAAAAATGTCCAAAACAAGATAGAAACATTTTATTGTCAAAATGTTTGTGTTACTATTAAGAGGAAATATCAAAGTATGTCTTCATTTAAAAATTATTTTTATCCTTTTTAGAAATTTCCAAATTTAGGTTAAAAATTTCCTGGCGTCAACGCGGGATCATAAATTTGTACGGAAATTTGCGGTGAAAAACATTGATTTGAAAATTCTTGCAAAAATCTGATAATTTTCGATTTGCCATTAAACTTTCAGGAAAATTAAGGAAATTATTTTTGAAATGTTTAATATTTTTTTCTTTCTTTACATCTGTTACCTTATTCACCAACTCATTTAATTTTATGAAATTTCCAGAAATTATTTTTTTGTACTCAATTTTTTTTTTTTTTTTGTATTTTAGTCCTCTTTTAAAATACCACACTTGTGATCTAACAGACATATCGCAGAAACGTTAAAAAAACAAAAACAAAAGAACAAGAACGATATAATCAGCTAATTTTCGGATTGCCATTAAACATTGAGGACATATTCAAAAATGAAGGAAATTATTTTTGAAATGTTTTTTTTTTCATCTATTACCCATTCACCAACTCATTTAATTTTATGAAATTTCGCAAAATTCTTTTTTTTTTTTGTATCGCTTAATGTTTATATTTTATATTAGTAAATGTCCTCAGAGTATTTAAATCATCAAATTATTTTTGGCAAACATACCTCAATCAACTTTGAATCGTAAAATAAAAAATGCAATAAATCTAAGACATTATTTAATTAGAATTTTTTTTATTGCTTTGATAAATGAAATAGAATTATTTATAAACTTTTAACGCTAACTGTTCTGTCAATGAATGTCAATTGTTTCTTGCATGAAAACGGCTATCTTCACCGTTATCATTTGTCCCCGTTCTGTCATCCATTTACACAATCTCGTTTAGTAAGTCACTCGATGTTTTTTCCTTGCTTCTTTTGTCTCCATTCTACCTTGTGAGTGTTAGATTATCCAAACTCTCTTTTTTCATTAGGTGTCTCGGATTTCATCTGTCTCTCTCTGATTATAAATATCAGTTTCCTTATAATTCATATTTTCTTAAGACTTCTTCATTGCTTACATGTCATGTTTTATCTCTCTTTCTCTTTTTTGTTTTTTCTTGACCAATACTCATTGTAATTCTTCTTGTTCATTAAATGCCACTCTTGGGGTCCTTGCTATCCTACTTTTCATTACTAATATCAGATCATTAAATGAAGTCCCAAGCAAATTTGACGGTCGTTGACGACTAAGATTATACATTATCTTATGCCTCTGCTCTACTCTTACACGTCACCTGTATCTTCTTATTCTCACCCTTATCGTTTTCAATGTTTCTTATTCATCTATTTCAATAGATGAATGATGCAAACATGGAATGCACAAATAGTGCCTAATGGGTCCTCTCTTTTATTATTCTTTTGCTCTATCCTTTGCCATCATGTATTTAATGTATCGCATTTTTCACCTTTCCATCCCAAACCCCTTCAGTCTATTACTCATTGTTTCTTTGGTTCTAACTAGCAAAACTCTCTTTCGACATCTTTCTTTTATCTCCTTTCCCATCTCTTCATATACAGGTATTTATTTTTTCCTTTCGTCTGCTTTCATGTCAATTTTCTTTTAATTTTCTCGAGTTATTTTTACACAAAATTAATGAAAACTCAAAACCGTCTTTGAAGTTTACTCAGCTCTTTATTGCGTGTGTGATTAGCAAAGTGTGGTATATTGTTTAATTGCCTTGGGGAAATTCAGAAACTAGGAAAGTGAGTTGCAAATGAATGTGGAAAAACAAACATCAGTCAGTATTTAAATTCTTATCTTTCTCTTTTTGCCAAACATGGAAAACCGTCCGGTTTGACAAGACAGAATCTGGCGATAAAATCGGTACATTGTGACAATCCTGAACAAAAAAAAAATCAGAATAAAAGTAAAATAAATTATTTTAATGAATCTTAAAGAACAAAAAGCTCTGTGTTTTTCTGCGCTTGGTGGCATTCAAAAGGATTCTAAAAAGTCATACAATTGTATTAACAACTAATGCAATGCAATATTTATCATTTATCAATTGATAAAGAAATAAACATGCAAACAATATTTTTTAAAACATTTACTAAATTATTAAAATATGTGAACTAAGTATAAAGAAATCCTTATTTATCATTTTATAAAGTTCGAATCGGTTGTCAATTAGTCGATGTTTTGCCAAACATTCCAATAAATAATCTCATAAATAAATAGTTTAAATCATTGGTTTCTCAACGTGGGTCAATGGGGACAATGAGATATTTTCAAGAGCGACAACGGGGCGCAGAAAATTTAAGACTCACAATATATATATATATATATATATATATATATATATATATATATATATATATATGGAGTATTTTGTAGTTAATAATTATTATTTAAAATAGAATATTAGATTTATCATTAAATTAAATATTAAATTAATCTAAGCAATTTTGTTAACGTAAATATTTATTTATTGTAATTTTTTTCATCTGATCTCTGCAAAATGACTGTTTTTAGTTTTCGATTTCTTAAAACTTAAAACTCATAATGTAAAGTTTAAATTAAGGTATGTTTTCACCAACTTGTCTTTCAGTTTTGGAAAGCGAAATGTCTTGAACAAAGAGCCCCAAGGAAATATCTCCACTCTGTTTTCCTGCAAGGAGTCAATTAACGCATTTAACGAGAAACTAAAGCCGTTTTGGTAGATGGGAGCTTCCTTAGCAAATATATCCACCGAGTTGCATGCAAAAGCGCTCAACCACTTCTTGTTCACCTATACCACCGCACTGGGGGAGCGATGCAGGAGGTTAATCCACTTGCAGAAATCGGGTTCGAATCCGGCGGCCTGCAGGACAGCAGCCAGGTGCTGATGGTCCACCCTGTCAAATGCCTTGTACTGATCCAAATTGATCAGCGTGGCCTTATCGTCGTCTTTTACTCCCTCTATGATCATGCGGATCATATGCAGATTGCTTTAAATTGTTCGACCCCTTCCAGCACAAGTCTACTGGGGTCCCAACAAGCTCGGGACGACTGACTGCAAACGCTCCGTCAGGATCTTGGCCAAAATCTTTAACTCTGTGTTTAGCAGAGTTATGTGGCTACAATCATCAAAATCCCTGCCAATACCCTTGTCCTTTTTCAACAGTGTGATCGCACCCCTGGAAATCCGTTTGGGGATGGACCCCTGCCGAACCAGTTGTTAAACACCCCTGTCAAAATCGGGAAAAAGATGTGCGACAGCCTCAAGTACATTTCATAGGGCAGACCATCAAGTCCCGGCGTCTTGCCTCTGCCGACCTTCTTCGGTGCCAAGTAGACTTCGCCCTCTGATCTCTCCCTTGCAGCTAGACGCTTCAGCCGGCGAAAGCCATGGAAAGTCAGCCAAATAGCTGAGAAACTCGTCGCCACTGAGACCAGGCTCCTTGGTAAAACGGCTCGCACATGTCCTTGATCGACCTCAGAGAACGCCCCTCCGGGGTAATGACCTCACGAATGTATCGATCAGAACCACGACGGATCTCTTTCTTGCGCAATTCTGCGCCCATTGTTCACGGCCTCATTAGACATCTTGTTTAACCTATGTCTAACTAACTGACCCTGATAGCACTTGCTAGCCTCACGCTTCAAAGCGTGCCTAGCTTCAGCTATCTCTAGGGAATCCCCCCAGCCACCACATGGGACAGACTATCCTCTAGAGCCTTCACCTTTTTAGCCTTATCTAGGGCGAGTCGTTGGATATATTCAGTGGTGAAGGACCTAATTCTATCCTCAAACCTCTCCCACCACCTACCCCTAATAACCGCTCCCCCTAATTCCCACTGCACTAACCTAGTCAGCTGTTACTGAAACTCCCGCCTGTCCATTAAGAACAGATTGAACTTCCAGTGTCCAGTCATTCTAGGCCTACTGCCTATCACCATCCGGGCACAGACGAGTCTATGATCCGAATAGATTACGACCACATCACGTTGAAACACTGGTTTCCGTATGATCACCGACGTTAAGCACCATCGAGTCTGGTCAGTGCCTAGAGGGTAACCGTTTGGGAATACCAGATGATGTGCGGGTGGTGTAATGGAATTGTTAATTGGAGAGGCAAGTTCCAATTCACGATGGGTTTCATCCATTTACGTGCAAATACCCTTACGAAATGCATGAATACACCCCTTTTCCCCTAAATATGGGTTAATTAGTGACTTGCATTACTAAAAACATTATTATCTAAAAAAAATTCTTAAAATCTAAAAATATCTTTTCCTTTAAGTAACCTGCAAATGGTTGATAAACAGTAGAAAACAATTAATCAATCAAATACACTTGAGAAAGGTGTGAATTCACCACTACTCTCCCTAGTTACACTCTAATTAGTTGGATTTATATCAGTAAGTCATTATTATCTTAAATAAATTCATACAATGTGTATAATAAATGCTACCGTCAGTGTGTCACTGTGTCACACTTTTTCAATTTTGCTCCTAGAGGCCGTAGTTCAACATATCACACCATTTTGGAATCAGGCCGAGACTCCGTGAGCAAAATAAATAACATTCCGGATCCGGACCCGCAATCCTGAAATTTTAGATTCCCAACTTTTCATTATTGCGATTGTTTTCGGATTCCGCCATCTTGGCTTATACTAATAAAAACAATTAAAGGGATACAACACTCTAACTTTCAATAGCTCATGTACAAATGAAAAAAATTACTGTTCTCAAATTACAATCATTTCAAAATAAAATTGTCTGTGTCATTACTGCGAGTGTTTTCAGCGAATATTTTATGTGATTTTTTATGACGAATTTTTTGTACGATAACAATTTTTATAACTTGGAAATGAATTTGGGAATAATCAAAATTAATTGCGAAATCTAATGAACGTTATCAATAAAATGAAAATAATTGTTTGTACGGAAAGTAAGAACCTACGTACATCAAACTGTCTTTAAATTAAGTGGCGACAGAAGAATTATCGTTGAACTTTTAAAAGGTAATCTTGAAAATTAATGCAATACTTAAATGCAGCGATAAATTTTGAGTTCTGTAATTTATTGATGCCTATCACATCTACTTCTTCCCACGTATTGTGGGGAAATCCCAGTCAAGTGCTTTCTGCAGGAGTTAGCTTAAATGGCACCTGATAGTGAGGCTATGAATCTACTCTAGAAATAATTTATGTTTTTAAATAATCGGCAAAAGGTTGATAAGCTGTAAAAAATTCTTTCAGTACACGTGTTTTCTTTTGAAGAGAAAGTACTATGCAAATACTCACAGGATCAAACAGTGAAAATTATTGTGGCGGAAGGTATTGTGGCGTTCTTTTACATTTGTAAGATATGTGAGTTTCATATTGGTGGGTGACCGCATCAAACAAATTAAATCCTTTTTACATATTAAGAAAGGCAGAAATATTAAAAAGCTCAGCACACGGCAGACTTACCAACACAAAAGATCTCTTTTTCAGTTTTTATAGCTCCGGGTGTAGAAAAAAAATCATTCAGCGGTAAAAGTCTTAACCTAAAAAATTTCATTTCTGTTTATTTTTATATAAAATAAACGCTTCATAATTAGTAGAATCACGACTTTCCATTGAAACTCACTGGTGTGTGAATTTCATCTTGTATAGTTAAATTAAACTTGAACCGAAAAAGCGCAGAAAAATATGTGAATCGTCTGATCCCAACACAATGGAAAATACTGTCATATTTGTAGCTTTCTACGTCAACTAAACCTCCATTTTTATGCGGGTTTTTTATCCATTATTCGGCTCAGTTCCAACGATACTTCCCGATCAGACAATGCTTTTCCCAAAGGAGATGATTAAAGTTAATACCTGGCTTATCCCAATTAAATAATTAATATAAATATGATATAATTTAAATTATAAATCTAATATTTAAATATCATTAATATTGTATTGAGATATTAAGATTTATTATATTTAAATGAAATTAGTATATTAATAATTTACTTACCTAATTTTCAATATATATTTTTACTATATAATTAAAGTATATAGTATTGAATAGATTAATATTAATATCTTTTATAAAAAAAATTTCTACAATAATTATCTAATAGTATTAATTTTATATTCTTATTTCCATTTTATAAACTCTTAAACTCTTCATTAGAATTTTTTATCTCGTCTTTGGATTTTTTTTTCTTTTTCATGTTCCTTCTTCCTTTTTGTACATGTGTTGATATATTAAATTTATGTCAGCGTTCATCTTCAACCGTAGAAAAAAATAGAACAATTTTCACAATATTAATAGTCAATAGCATGACCTCTCATATTTATAACTTACTGCAATCGTTTTCTAAAAATTTTGATGAGATTTGAGCAAGTCTTTTCTGGGATTTTCTTCCATTCATCAATGGTTACACGTTCTAATTCGTGAAGGTTTCTTTGTTGACCGACGGTTTCTTCGAACTTTCAGTTCTTGCCATAGATTTTCAATAGGTTTCAAGTCAAGAGTCATTGAAGGCCATGGCAGAACTGTAATCTTCTTTTTCTGAAGCCACGTAATCACTGATTTAGACGTATTTTTGGGATCCTTATCTTGCTGGAAAGTAAATCAACGATCTAGATGATGATTTTGCATTGACGGTCGTAGATTTTCATCCAGAATTTTGACATAGTCTGCATTCCTCTTGTAATTAATTGTCCAGTCCCCATTGAGCCAAAACAACACCAAAACATCATCGAGCCGCCTCCATGTTTTAATGTTGCCACTGTGTTTTTTGGGATGAAAGCCCCATCTTTCTTTCGCCAAATCTGTACAGCTCATTTTTTTTGTTTCATCATTTCATAGAACTTGTTCCCAAAAGCATTTTTTTTTTGTCCAAGAACGTTTTGGCACAATTAAACTAAGCAATAATGTGACATGGTTTGTGAACAGGGGTTCATCATGGTTGGTTTCCATAAAACTCATTTCTATTTATACAATGTTGCATTGTGCGAGTATTTATGTATCGTATACCCATCGTATTCAAACTTTTGGCAACGTCTTTCAAAACAACTCTTGGGTTTATATTAACCTCACGACACAGTTTTCGTGCAGTTCTCAGTGACAATTTGGGTTTACTTTCACGTCCAGGCAAATTCTCTGTCGTACCAAACTGTTTAAACTTTTTCTTATAACGGCCTGTACCGTAGTTCTAGAGATAACAAACGGATTTGAAATAATGCTCGATTTCCCGATTTGTGGAAGTTAATAATTCTCTGTCTCAAGTCAATGCTAAGCTCTTTTGTCTTCCCCCATCGTGTTGTTAACGTAAGAATAACAATAGTGACACTCTATGCACCACGTGATATTCTTTGGTGGGATTATCACAAATATACTTACGCGAACCAATTTAAAACGATATTTTCTACTGTACAAATAATTTTGTCTATTCCTGTTTTGCATAATTCACCCGTCAAATTTATTGCATTTAACCTATTGTTCTGAAAATGGAGCTTTATATTCCTTTTTTGTTCTCATTAATATATCAAAAAAATTGGCATCATACGGAGCTTAGATTCTGAGAAATGGATAAAAATATTCAAAATTGATGGGTGTATGAATAATGTGTGTGTGTTTTTTTTTTTTTTTTTTTTTTTTTTGTGTGTGTGTGTGTGTGTGTGTGTGTGTGTCCCCGGAAAATATTCCATCATTTAATATTAACTAAATGTAGCCTCCTTAGGACAAGGTGACATAATTCTTTTAAAGCATAACCTTTGTGACCTCACACATTTCAAGTTGAATTTCACCTTATTCTGCACCTATCTAACTTTAACAAATATCCAGATTCCAGAATTGGTTTTGCTGTATGCTCTACTAAGGAAAGCTTAGCAATACTCATTAGGGGCATTTCGCCTTATGATGTGCTCATCTAAACTTCGCAAATATCAAGTGTGATTGGCCTTATAACATATTCAATTGTGTGTTTTGCCTTATGCTGTACTAAGGAACGTTTAGTAAATATCAAGATTTTATTTGATTCTATTTGGCCTTATACAGTCAAATAGAACTATTCATGATTCAAATGTGTGTTTTGCTTGGAAAATATCAGGATTCTGTTTGGCTTTATAAACTACTCAAGATTCAAGTTTGTGTTTTGCCTTATTCTATACTCACCTTGCCATATATTCTTATTCAAAAATCTATTAGTCTTATGTTAAATTCCGCTAAACTTAGCAAATCTCAAAACTCAAGTATGTAGTTTGTCTTAAGCCGAATTCCACTAAATTTATCAAAGATCAACCTTTATTCATTCGCTTTGTAAACATCTAAAATTTAGACCCATTGCAAGCTCGTAGGGGAAATGAAAGTTGAAAAAAAAATGCCACACTTTGAAATGAGGACATCAACCCACTTTTCAATGTTTATTTCGATCATTCTCTTACACGACCTGGGTGGGTAGGTAACTGTCACTTGGTCAACTTCTGCCACTTCTAACACCTCAGACCAATAGATAAGCTTCCCATCTAAACTTTTCCCGCTATCAACTCTGTCTATCAAGCTGTGTGGCTGGCAACTCTGATGGACGACATCGGAACTAACCTGAGGGAGAGCCAGTCCCTGTTAACAAGCACTCCACAACTCCCTCATCCCCAAATGTGACTGTTATTATAAGCCTCTCACGGGAAGTTTTCAACGTCCATTTTGTTGTCACACGTGCCTAAAAGTTTTCATTTATTCATCTGTTATTTTATCGCCTTTTGATGACCATGTATCACAGACTTTATCGCTGGTCATAAAAACATGAAATACTCAAGAGTGAGATAAAATCATATACTATCCTCTTCTATATAAATGTCCAAGTCATATTTTAGAAAACGTGCCCGAAAAAAAATCAATGTGTCAAAAGGACAGTTTTCCCCTTGACACCGGCATTATTTTAACTACCTTTACTCATCTGCAATGTTTATTGATTTAAAAAGTGATGATTAGAATTGTAATAAAACCTAATCATATGATGAAAGTCAATTTATAACAGATGAATAAGTAAGTACAAGGATAGAGCGTTGGGTGTGCAGGACGATTCATCACCGCCAACTCAACGCCGCCGACTCATCACCGCCAACTCAACGCCGCCGACTCGACACCGCCAATTCAACGCCGCCGACTCGACACCGCCAACTCAACGCCGCCGACTCGACACCGCCAACTCAACGCCGCCGACTCAATACCGCCGACTCAGCGACTTGCAAACTATGAAATTTTTTCGTCGACCTTTTAAAAACAGAACAAAAGTAATTTAATAAGGATCATTTTTAAAACATGACTTTTTAAAACCGAATAAAAATAATTTATTAAGGATCATTTTTTTAATACATGACTTTATTTTTAATTTAAAATGCTTTGTTCATTAAAAGTTTTGGTCTCAACTCAAAATGTTTATGTTGTTGTACCTTTTACTAAACTTTCCAAATACAAATAAATGGCCTTCGTATGCAAATTTTTCTTTTCCTTTTTGACTAAGAATTTATTTTCATTTTTAGTGTGATGAAAAGTTTGAAAATTAAACACCATTCCGCCAAAGAGACTGTTATAACTAATAAATCACTATGACAAACAGCCAAACTTTTAAATTCTCTATAACTCAAAGCCGATCTAAGAGCTGTTTACACTATGGCAGCCAACACTGGTTGGCCGTTAGTGAGTCAGCGGTAATGAAATATCCCCTTCCGAGTCCTGAGTGGCCTCAGCATTAATGCGAAAGGATCTAGAAGAGTTGCCGTCCAACATAGCATTCATTACATATATTTGGGCAGTATCGAGACTGTGTATACAGATATATTTTATATATATGGGTCACGGGGGGGAAGAAACCGTTCTTTCCCATTTTTTTCTATTTCTTTAGGGTTAATGCTTTAGGCTATTTACGGTCATGACCTTTAATATGGTTATTTTAAAATAATAAATAAAGATGCAAACTAAAGGTCATGAGATAGAGTATGATCCCTGAACAAAAAATATGGAAGATCCTGTTTCTTCCTAAAACCTACAAATCGGGTAACGTAACTTAGTCTGATAACAGAGTACTTTAAACTCGACCTTGTCTCACATTCTTCTCAAATGGAAGGGTGAATAAAAACTGTTAGTCTGATGATCGCTTATGGAGTAAAACTGACAGTAACCATACAGTATATATATATATATATATATATATATATATATATATATATATATATATATATACAGGGTGTTTCAAAAAATTTGATATCATTTGAGATGTAAATATCACAGAAAGTACATGATTAAGGCAAATGAAATTAAAAAGTATTAATGTTGAAGATCATAAGATTTATTCTTCCAAATTTGAATGAGAAATTCAGAAGCATGTGGATTATGTGAACGATTTCACAAATGTGAAGTTTGTGGTCGTCCGGATCCTTTTGCTCTGCACAGACAGCCTTCCTCTTTGAACTTTTATGCCATCTCCAAATCTGCATTCCTATTGGTGACTTTCTAGAGAACTCTCTCATAAATGCACGCTGCACAGTCTTGTTTGACTGTGTTCTAGCAAACTCCAACACACAAAACGCCTTTTCTCTTCTAGTAAATAGAATTTTTATACCTGTAAAGAAAAAAAATTAAGGATTAAAGAACATAAAAATACAAATAAGAAAAACACAAAAACATAAAGACATAAAAGCATAAAACAAACATTAAACATAAAGATGCTATTAAAATTTGAAGTCATTTGAAAAGTTATTAGATTGCGAAATGATATCAAATTTTTGAAAAATATATATATATATATATATATATATATATATATATATATATATATATATATAATTCATCTTTGCTGTAATAAGGAGTTTTGTTGGTCTCCGGTTCAACTGATCCCCACACATAACAATCAAGAGAGTTACTGTCTGGAGAGTTAGGCGGTCGGGTATAGGGGTGATGTGGTCGCAGAAATTGTCTGACAGGCATGACTGGGTTCACCTGCTTGTGTGTCATGGTTTAGATTCCTGATGCCAAACATAGGGTCTTCCAGCGGGCACCCTCTTGACCCAGGGCAGCACTACCTCCACAAAGCACTTGATGTAGGCTCTGTGTTGAGTCTGAGGACCTGTAGTAAGATGAGTGGAGGCATAACCTCACCATCACTAGTGATCACAACAAACAGCTTCGTAATCACCATTAGATTCATCCAAATCCTTCCAAATCCTCTGCACTGTCAACAGATTGACACCTAAACACCCTGAAATGTTCGTATTGGAGCTTCCGGTGCGAATTATATATATATATATTGTTTCCCCTTTTTTAGCGAGATTAATGCTCGACAAGCATACACATAAAAATTTTAAAAATTTTAGATCCTAATAGAATTCTTTTCATTTTCTTTTTCATTTCAAAATAATCACAAAAAAAAAAAAAAATTTTTAGGAATACGTTTTGAAAGCGTCGCCCATGTGACGACAACGTGACCATGTTAAACGGAAAGCTGATCATTTTAAAAATTTTCAGTTATCTGTTTTGGATAAGACTTGTTTTTTATGTCCATCGTCTTTATTAAATTGAACTGAATTGTATTTTAATGAATATTGTCTTGAAAAAGGTTTATTAAACCGAAACGTCAGACGTCGACATTTCATTCATTTTAAACAACATAATTGCATTTAAGGATTTTTGTTTGTTTTTTTTTCCAAATTTTTTCTTCATTCTGTCGGATTTATATCCATTTACATTTGCTTACATATATATATATATATATATATATATATATATATATATATATATATATATATAAAGACACTGACTCGAATTCTAGCTACGCTTAACAGAGAACACTCAGAATAAATGCTCCTATTATTATTCAAAACAAGCCCCAAAATACATCTTCAACATGAAGAGAAATTAACAACACCGAAACAAAACCCTCTTGAAAATGGCTAAAGAAGTGGCCAAAAGCGCTTAAGACATTGGATAATATGGACAATTTTTGCACTCCCTTACTCCCACCAAACGGAGAAATATAAAAACACTGGTAAAGCTAAATGAAAACTTACTTAAATGTCCCTTGTCTGTCACACTTAACGTAAGATGTTTAAAGAAAAGGTTGCTGCCCGAATATAGATAGATAGATGTGTGTGTGTATTTATATAATTAATATATATTTTATTTTATTTGCGCATTATATTTATATATATGTTTTATTAATATGCGCAGTATATATATATATATATATATGTGTGTTGTGTGTGTGTGTGTGTGTGTGTGTGTGTGTGTGTGTGTGTAATTATTTATTATAATTTTTACATACGGACAAAACAACTTACTCCCTACAAAGATGCATTCTTGTTTCGATGCGCATGCATCTCGTCTCAACTGGTGAGAATTAAAAATGGTTATGAACAATTCTATTTACACAGAAACCGCTTATTGAACGTCACTTCATTTTTCATGATTCAAACATAGGGAGAAACGCCTTAAGTGGAAACAGAAGGGCAAAGAAAAGGAAGAAAAGAAAAGAAAAGAAAGCGACAGAGTAAGACAATAGTATTTGTTGATAGAAGTTTGTAGAATAAGTATGGATATAAATCAATTTACCTGGTATTATTGCCAGTATTATATATGTGCAAAATCAATGTAGAATCATAATTTAAGATAGATCAATAGAAAAGCATATAAGAAGGTAGAAAATATAAAAAAGAGGTGAATTATAAATTTAAAATTTAGCAAGATTGCAAAGTTAGATCTTAATGTGCCTACAAAAAACAGTAGTTTCAGATCTTTGGTTTAATAATTGACTATTATTCAAAAGCTCAATAATACATATTTTTCCTGTAGACATAAGAAAACAAGTTTCGTTATATATATATATATATATATATATATATATATATATATATATATATATATATATATATGGGGGAGAGATAGATAGAATAAGGAACAAATAGGAAACGTTTATAAATTTACATGTTTCGTTTTTATTTAAACTTGTTGCAAATGACTTATGGAAGAGAATTTTCCAGCAGATTGAGTTCTGAATTGTTTGTTTTTAATTCGTGTGGTAAACATTCCTTCTCTCCCCCTGCCTTACGTCAAAAAATCGAATGTTCCTGTTTATAAATAGTTTTATTGTACTAACTATTCTATTGTGCAGAATAAAGCTTAATTTGATGGCGTTACTAGTTATTTCTATTGAACTGCTGAAACCTGTAAGTTGAATCGTTTTTGTTTTGTTTTTTTGTTTTTTTTTGCATTTGTGACCGTGTTCTTTGTCCTGTATTGATTTTTGTTGTATCGTTTTATTTGGAACTTTTTCGTGTTTGTATACTGTGGTGAGGTGATGACCAAAATGGCCGAGTTTCCCCAGCCAATTGTTACTGAAATGGAGACACCATCTTCAAGTCCATCTGCCTGAAATGCAAATAGGCAAAAAGAAAAATAAGATGCAGTCTACTATAATTGAATGAAACACGAATACCGCGATTATATTAAGGGTAATGAGTTACTCACTATCCCTGAAACATTGAATACGGTAACATCTCACTTCTGACACCGGATGTCAAAACCCGAAAACTGGGGTCGTTGAAGAGGCATTACAATACCTCAAGATAGTTCCGAAGATTTTGGTGAAACGTTCGAATGCGATGTGGGATTTACTGCTAGCTTCAGAAGAGGAAGCTAAAAAAACTAGGAAGCTAAAAAACCTTATGACGAAATCGATATGGTTTTAAACCGAGTATATGGGTACCCGTCGGACAAGAGTACCTTGTAAGGTACACCCATGGATATAAACGAGGACCATGTAGGAGCAATCATTGCCATGTATGGGAAGGTGGAGGAAGTCGCCCGAATGACAAGTAAAGTGTCATCCGGAGATTTTGCGGTACAAGTGATCCTGGACAGGATGAAGTTTCAGGTAATTCTTGATATACTTTTATGCAGAAATAGGAAGATTTTTGTTGTGGTTGAGGGGAGAAGGCCGTGCTGTTGGTTGTGTGGCACCGCCGGTCACGTGGCCTAAATGTGTCCCGGCTGAAAACCAGTGACTCAGCCAGCTACATCCAAGAAGATTGTGACGAAAGGCAAAGCCGCCAAAGACCCTGACGGTTCAGGTGAATGGAGGGAGGCGGTTACAATGAGGTTTAAAGTTGTTGCCCCTTCTCCCTCACCCCAGAAGGGAAAAAGGAGCAAACAGAGAAACACTTGGAGGAGAGTTAATACCAAAAACAGCAGCAGAACAAAGAACAGACAAAACAGCAGGAGCTGTCCAAAAAACAACAAAGTTCATAGACCAGCCAAAGCAGCAGCAGCAACAAAAAACAGTTGTCGCAGCTGGATAGCGACATGAAGGCGTAAGACATGTCACCACCAGAGGCCTCTCCTTGAAAAGAGTGAGGGATGAGGATGAGGAGGAGGAAGAGAAGAAAGAGAAAAATGCTGGTCGAAGTAGAGCGGAAAAATTTGATGAAAAGTACAAAGAAAAATCTGCCTCTACTTCGCCAGCAAAAACCCACGATACTGATGCCACAGGTAAGACAAAGAGCCTTTCCACTTCCCCGTCTAGGGCTCCGACTTCTCCTTCCTTCCTTCCCCAACCCGTCCCTCAACCAATCCAAAAAAAAAGAGAAAAAAATCATTCCCCGTGATGGTGGGGGGGAGAAGATTTGCATCGTTGACAGGCAGGCCCTTGAAAGTGACCTGTCTACTTCAAAAACCCCTTTTTAAGTGTACCTCTGTCTAGGAACTTCCCACATGCCCTTGGTGGTATTACTTTTACCTATAAATATAGCATACATTAAAGTCATAATTTATATTATATATATATGTATATAATGTTTAAAGAAAATAAATTATACACACACACACACACACACACACACACACACACACATATATATATATATATATATATATATATATATATATATATATATATATATATATATATATACGAGGACTGACTACTCGCGTTGAACGAGGACAACCACCAGTATAGGCTGCAGTTGATGTGGTGTGTCCCCACAACCTCCGAAAACCTAATGGTATCCGTACGATTGTTCATTGTCATTCACACCGAGCATATGATAATTAGAGACGCATATGATTCGGGTAGACTGATGGTAAATCCCTGGTGGGGTCGTTAATGTTCAAACCATATTACGATGTATTGACCTATGTCATTACTTTACATTAACAGGAAGCGGTCCCCCATCTAAATAATAACCAGGTTTGACACTGCTAATCTTTTGTGATCTAATTGCTTAAATCTCTTTAAAAGCATTTAACACAAATATATATATATATATATATATATATATATATATATATATATATATATATATATATATATATATATATATATTAAATAAGAGAAAGGACAAATTAAGAATCTACCATTCTTAGCTGGCATATTTTTATGATTTTGTGTAGGTAGAGGTAATTTAATTTTTACTTTTGTTAGATGTTTTTAGTAGATTTAAGCATTTCTCTATAGGGACGTTTGCGTATAGAGATTTTATATCTAAACTAACCACATAATATGCCAGCTAATCACCAAGCAATGTTTCTTTACATTTGATGACCAACTTCACAGACAAAAATTTGGTTTACCAATTGGATCTCGTCTCAGCGTCGTTCTTGCTTGTCTATTTTTAGAGTTTTTAGAAAGTGCCCCTTTCAAAAACATTCTCCACTCCCAAACTCTTCCTATTTCAGATACATAGACGACTCACTATACATATATCCACAAATTACTAATTTAACAGATCTTAAAAACTTTGAACCTACAATAGACTTCACGTTGAAACTGAAACTAACTACACTCTTCCCTTCCTAGATATCATGTTACACAGAAACAATAACGAACTCAATTTAATGTTTACAGAAAGGCTACAAACAAAAATGACCTGATCAGTTTCTACTCAAACCACTCTTCTAAAATTAAATCGGGAATTATTATAGGTTTTTATTTGAGAGCATTAAGAATCTGCAGCCCCCAATATTTACCTAAAGAAGAAACATACATAGAAAACATATTCAAAAACCTACAATACCCATATCTTTTCATCTACAACGCAACAAGAAAGACATACAATATATACAACCGAAACAAAAATAATAACATAATCCGTAATAATAAATTACATGAAAACAGATGCATAATGCTATCGACCAACAACGCCATGTCCTCTATCCAGAACAACCTATCCCATCTAAATAATCTTAAACTGATCACAAACATTTCCAAAACCATATAATATAATCAGTCCCTCAAACACTAATAGCAATAATATTTCTGAATCAGGCATTTATAAAATAAATTGCCAAAACTGTTCCTCCCAATATATTCGAGAAACAAGCAGAAATTAAAAAAAAAAAAAACAATCTACGAATCTCATAAAAAAAACTTAACTGATGCACTAGTCATACATAGAAATAAATTCAACCACAATTTTCATTTTAAAAATGCTATCTCATAAAAAAGAAAATAACGCACTCAGAAGGAAAACCCTCGAGAGTTCCACCATTGAATATTATCCAAATATTAATCTACGCCCAGGTTTTTTTCCCAATATCACCTTTCCTAGCAGAATTACGACTCTCCCAAGCCAAAGTACACAACTATATCAAGAAATCAAACGAGAATGGTTTGTTGATTTTGTTTGTTGTTAATAGTTACTTTGTTTTCAATAAATTCATTTCGTTTTAGCCTTTGAAAAGTGCACATTAGACGAAACGCGTTGGCTAAAATTACAGTTTTTCTAGGCTAACTCTGATAATTTTTTCATAGATCGATAGATAGACAGATGCGTGTGTTTACCGGAAATGTTTAATGCAGTGCTAACCGAATACAGTACGTGGCTTTTGACTTTCAATATTATTCTTAAAAAATGATGTGCATATAAATAAAAACGGATTCTTTTGGAAGGAAGTGTTTGGATAGATAGTATCAAATTACTCGCACGTTTGCTTGTAGCATCAGCTATGTCACAGAAAGAATGGCGACAGTTGACATCAACGTCAATAAAGCAAATAAAACAGGTCACCTGAATTTAGCAGCGTCAAAGCGAGAATAAATATTCATTAAAAATGAAAAATGTGTCCTCAAATTGTTGAATTTTCTTTTTCTTTTTTTTTTTCAAAATTATTTGAGCACATTTCATCGACTTTTACCTTCCATGTTTCTGAATTGTAGCTCACATCATGCGTGTAAATTCCATTATATATATTGGCGATACACACATGTATGTATGTATGCATGTATGCATGTATATATATATATATATATATATATATATATATATATATATATATATATATATATGTGTGTGTGTGTGTGTGTGTGTGTGTGTGTGCACATAGACATACACACACACATATATATATATATATATATATATATATTTTCATTTAATGGTTACATATTAAATTTTTCATGGAAGCTTACATTTAATTTTTTTCTGTTTTTCTCTGTCTATCTATCTATCTATCTATCTAGCCTAAGTTCTTTTTCTATCTATCTATCTATCTATCTATCTATCTATCTATCTATGTGCCTGCGTGTGCATATATGTTATTTTCGTAGTATTAAATCAAGCAAAAGTTTCATGTTGAATAAATAAAATGACATTCGAAATAACGTTTTTTTTCACTTTTTACACACACACACACACACACACACACACACACAAAACAGTTGACATTTAGTTTCTAGTTGAGTTCAGGGGCATTTCGACATGGTGCAATGGTTAGCAAGCTTGTCTCGTTAGATCAATTACGAATGAATAATGAGTTCGATCCTCACTAGGTGCCTCATGCTTTCGGCTTTGTGTCATATCTAAGCTACTATTAGAAAATCATCATCACGTATTTTAGTACTGGCACAAGTATAGGGCAACCTGTGAGAATCGAACTCGCTATTCTGGTGAAATAATTTATGAGATTCGTTCGTTAATTAATCTCGGGTCTTGAATAATAAGGAAAAAAAACTAGAATTCACATACATGCAAATACTCTGAGGCGATTATGAATAAAAAAAGGCATGATCGCCAAAGCCTGTCACATCCGCCTCGACCAACACGCACTGGGGCAAAGCACGGCAGGGTAATAATAGCCCATGCCTCTCAATCCGGGGAAGACCTACATTCAACAGAAAGGACCTTCACAGGCCAAGAAGAAAACAATTTTGCTGTCTAATTTTTTACCGCAAATAAATAACCTTACAAAGCATGGTGATCATTTATTTAAAATATTTTTCAAGGAAGTTTACTCTTAGATAAATGACCGGGGTTGGGTGGGGGTCAAAACTTAATAAACACTGAGTATGATCATTACAGCCTCTCCAACTCCCCGAGAGTCGCCTCTCAAACTTTGTCGTATTATATTATTGGGGGGGGGCTATATATTTATCTCCCTTTTCTTTCGCCTGTGCTCTCCTCTTCCTCCTCTTCTTTTCCACTCTTTCTCTCTCTATTTTAATTCTCTCACTCCTTCCTGTTTTCATTTATCATTCACACCGTTCCTAATTTTCTTCTGTCATTCCTCCTTCCACTCTCTTGTATTTAGACATTTCTAGGCACTCACTCTTCCGCTTGTCTATCGTTCTCTTCCCGTCACTTCTCTAGTTTCTACAACTTCCTCTCTTTATCACTCTTACAACATTACGCTATACATGTGTTACTGCATCGAAGTAGCGAGAAAAAAAAAAAAAAAAAACAGACGACCAATTAGCTTTGTATACGAATCATTACTCATAACTGAAATTCAGCCACCGCGTCTCTTGCTATTAGATATCCAGTATCAGTGACTGTATTTCATACTGCAGGATAACCAACACCAGTGAACCGTCCCAATAAGTCACGTTCACGGTATATTGCCAATTTGCTTTTCAATCCAATTCGGACTTTGACGAATAATCTTGTAAGTACTAAAAATCTATTTGCATTCTATTCTAATGTTTTGTTTTCCTAATGAATGCAGATAAAAGTAAAAACGTATTCACTAGAAAAATTCCCCAGTGCTTCATAATTTGAAATCGTTTTTTAACTTGTTGTTTTTATTCCCCTCCCCCCACAGACAATATTTGTATATATGGGGACTATTTAGGATCTTCATGGAGACAATGAGGTATTTTGGTGGATGTAGTAAGAAAGGTAAGTATGAATGTGTTGTTTTGGTGATAGGAATATTGTTTTGTTTAAGTGGGTCAGTGGTTGTGGCTATCTAAGTTATAAAATTAAGACAGATGATGACCGTCCTTTCTCAATCCCCTTTTTAGGCCTTGTGCCACATTTTCTGTTATTTTTACGGAAATAAATATCCCCAGTGCTTCATTTTCTCTACTAATTATTAACTTTTTTTTTTAGTTCACGTGTATGACTTTCATTTGAATGTAAAAGTTGGAATGTTGCTTTCCCGATTAACATACCGGTTTCGGATTTAAGCTTCTTCACTAACTATTCTTCTTTCTATTAAAAGCGAGTAATTACGTATAGTGTTCACCTACAAATAAACCACATGGCAATAAGTTTGCAAACATCTATTAAGAGATAGCTGTCAGATGAGAAGTCATTCTTAAAAAAACCCTTCAAATCGATAATAAAAACATTAGATTGACTGCTTTATTCCATTCACTACTTCATAACCAACATATATCAGGTAGGCAACATGGATTTATTGTATATGACTATATATTTACATGTATTGTTATATAGCTCGTCTCGTTGGTGTCGAATGTTAGAGTCACTAAAAAGAAGTTAGCTCTTGCGGTAGCGTCATGGTTTGGTAAGCAAATTCGCTTTGAAGACATTATTTGTTGTTGCATACATGTCGTCTTCTGCTTATGCTTTTTGTTTGTATATTATTAATAAAAAAGAAAGCTATTAAATCAGTGGGCAACAAATACGCTACAGGTGATCATAATAGAAACAATTTCTTTATCTTTCTCAAAGAGTAAGCATGAAAATTAGCAGTTTTCAAACAGACAGCGTTCAGCATCCATTGATCGTATAATTAACTTTACTATCGCTTAAAAATTTATAAAATCATTTCTTTAAAACAGTTTTTCAGGAACTTATAATTCTCTGGCACACAAACGGTTACCTTTCTTTCTAGTATTGACGAGAGTTTCTTTCCAAACCTTTTGTGTCTTTGGTAGTGTGAAAACCTAGATAAAGTTTATAGTACTAAGCATCACCTGCCCGGCATTGCATATATTCTCGCTTCACTGTCAGCGAGTTTATGTTACTGGACGAACTTTACAACCCACTTTAGCCCGTTAGTACCTTTTTTTTTTTTTCTTTTTTTTTTAAGTCATAAAAGATGAATCTGTAAATGTTTGGTGGTCCGGTGTTGATCGGTAATGGTTCAATTTTGGCATCATTTATTTTTGCTGTTCACTTGAAATTCAAAGCGAACACGAGGAGCGGGATATACAAAGATAATTTTTTAGGATAAAAAAAAAATAAAAACTAACTTTTTCTAGTTTTTCTATTGAGTGTATTTGTGACCATAAATTATGTATTTTTGTAATATTGTTGCTTATTTAAAATAAAAACAAGAAAAAAACAAAAATTAAATGAAAACTCCGCTCATAAAATCCTCTTTACCCTTTGGTACCATTTTCAAGTTTTTATATGGTATTTGTTTGATACCCCGAAAACCACGTATCAGATTGAATAAAGCCTTTTTAACTGAAATTGGGTAAACAAGACTGTTCTTGGGCCATCGACAGTTGTTTTAGCACAAAATCACAAGTCCGAGGATTTGAGCGTACGGGCCTTGTTCAGCTCATGACCATGCTATACTGTGCTCTCTCACCCAGAACTGTAACTAAAGAATAGCATAGTTGCAGTATAAACTACAGGTTGGCTATGTGGGCGTTGAAGAAACACAAGTGTGTCTGAATAGTCACCTGCAACAGACATTCTTCTTTCTTTTTATGTACCGTGTCCTTTCAGAAAGTAAGCGATCATGACTCTCCACTTCTCCAAATCCCTTGTAGCGTCCCTCTGCCATCTCCCACAGACCACGGTCTGTCACCACTTGCGTAAGCCCGTCAGGTATAGCATGGGTTGTTTTCCCTTGTCTCACTTTCCCTCTATTCGGCGTGTGAGTATCAGACACTCCAGGTCCTCCTTTCTCATTATGTGTCCCAGAAATTTCATCTGCCTCTTCCTGGTGTCAAGTATGAGCCTCCTCCTCGTTTGCATCCACTCCAAGACCTCATCGTTGCTCAAACGCTCGGTCCATTATATGTTTAGCATTCTTCTCTAGAACCACATCTCCACTGCCTCAAGTCTCGTCTTCATCTTTGAAGAAACCGTCCAACATTCACTGCTGTATAGGAGGACAGAGGTCACGTAGCAGCTCGGTACTCTTTTCTTTGTCACCAAAGAAATTCTCCTGTCTCGCAATACTCTGCCCAGTTTTGGAATGCACCTTGGCCATTCCAATCCGTCTTCGGATCTCAGCGTCGCACTTACAGTCCAATTCCCAGATATTTAAACTTCCGCACATGCTTAATTTTAGTGTCCCCCACCTGCAAATCGCATTTCGGGCTCATCCTTTTACTGATGACCATGCATTCTGTCTTCTTGTAGTTTATGGTTAGTCCTTTCTTCTCGCTCTCCCTCGCTACCTTCTGTAGTAGGTTTTGTAGTTTCTTTTCCGGGTCTGCTATCAGCACTGTGTCATCTGCGTATATTATGTTGTAAAAGATTGTGGGCGCCAATGCTAAATCCCGATAGGATTTCCAATCGCGTCGCTGTATATGTTGAATAAATGTGGCGAGAAGACGCATCTTTGCCTTACGCCCCTTTCTATTTTTGTATATTCGCTGAACTCATTCTCAATGCGCATGCATGCCGTTTGCTGCCAGTACAAGTTCTTGATTATTCTAACATCTTTCCTGAATATATCAAGGTTGCCAAGCAATTCCAACAGTTCATTGTGGCGGACTTTGTCGAACGCCTTTGCATAGTCTATAAAACATAGGTGGATGTCCTTCTGCATTTGTATTGCTCTTTCTGATAACATTCTAAGTATTAATATCGCCTTCCTTGTTCCGGTGTCTTTAACGAACCCGTACTGTTCTTCTCCTGACTTTGGCCCTATTCTGCTGCTGTGCTCTATTAATCAGAATACGGATGATGAGTTTTGTTACATGGCTCATTAGGCTGATTGTTCGTTGGATCTCACATTCGTTTGCTCCTTGTTTGTTACGTACTGCTATTAAAATAGATCGGCTGAGAATTTCCGGTATGTTTACACTGTTGTAGATTTCATTTATTATTTCTGTGATTTTTTCTATGCCAAACTCATCTAAGGCTGTCAGCGTTTCCATTACAATTCCGTCTGGCCCTGCCGCCTTGTTTCTACTTCGGTTTTTAAAACTTCAGTTCGGTCGGTAGTTCTGAGTATTGCTGGCTGTTCTCTTTCGTCGTTGAAGAGTTTGATTTTAAGAAGCCTATTGACGAGCATGTCTTCTGTCCTGATGGCTGCTTTATTTGTTTGTGCATATCTCCTTTGTTGATGGTACTCAATCTCTCTATTTCTGCACATTTTTTGTTTAGCCACTCTTCTTTAGCCTGCCTTGGTCCTTATTTCATTGTGTAATTTTCTGTATTCCGTGCCGTATCTTGGCAGAATTTTCTGTCTCATTTGCATCATGTCAATAATCTCCTGTCATCCATTCGTTTTTTCTTTTTCGTCCATTCTCCTTTGGAATGACATCGTTTGCGTATGTCACTAATCTGTCTCTTAATGAGTCCCATTTCGAGTTTCCATTGTGTCCCTCGTATATTCTTTTCATATTGTCCGTATATTTTTCTTTCATATACAGGTCGCTCAGGAGTTTGTTTTATTGCAATTTGGGTGCTGCGTTAGGCTTCCTTATTTTCCGTAGTTTCACTCCTAGCTTACATATAACCAGACGATGTCGGCAGTTAGGTAGGTTTTGCAGTGAACGATTGCATTCTTGAATATTTTGTTGATAGTTATGTAGTTTATTTGGTTTTTAGTGTCTCCTCATGGGCTCCTCCATGTCCATAATGGTCTCGGATCTTTTGGGAACCATGTGTTGGCTATTACTTTAATCATTGGCCACGCACCATTGAATCCATTTTTTTCCACGTTCATTGCGGGTTCCTAGTCCGAATTCTCCGACTATATCCCCTGCTCTCTTGCTGCTTACATTGGCGTTTTGGTCTCCCATGATAATGATGACTTCCTGTCATTTCCAAAGAGCCTTGTCATTGTTTAGCTTTGAGTAGAAATCTTCGATTTCTTCTCTATTATTTTGCGCTGTATCACTATCATGATAGATATTTTGAAAGGCTTTCCTTTCAGTTTGACTACCAGAATTCTTTCGGATAGTTGTTAATATGCCAGAACGCATTTCTTAAATGTTTTATCTAGTATTAATCCTACTCCTTTGTCGTTTTTCTTTCCGCCGATATAAATAATCCTATACTCGTCGCTGAAAAAATATCCATTGTTTGGCCATCTGGTTTTACATACACCTGGGATGTTGTTCATTTCTTGTTTCACATTATTTAGCTGACCGCAGTTATTCAATGTCTGAACGTTCCATGCCCCGATAGTTATTTTATGTTTGATGCGAGCAGCCGCAGGATAACGGTCCGGGCGATGTTCCGAGAAATGTTATCCCCTTCACGCCGTTTATGCAAGCAGTCGCTGGATGACGGTCAGGTGACACCGGTTGCATCAGTCTGTTCTTACCGGGCGAGGAGTTAACTCCTATAGACTTAACTCCTTGACGTCGTTACGCCGTTACGTTTCAGATTGTGTATATTGTTCGCCATAATATTGGGATTGATAGTGGAGTGGTTTCCCGTTGCCTTCTCCACGGTGATTTATGAAGACACCACCACTAGTTAGCTGGCCGTTGACTCACTGAGAGTTCTTCCACCCTTTGTTAGGTCTTATTTTTGTCCTAATGGCTCGCTAAAGCCGCCTCACCCGGAAGAACTTCGAGTGAGGTAGTCGGTTTAATCGCTGACATTTCGACTGCGGAATACTTACCATATATATATATATATATATATATATATATATATATATATATATATATATATATATATAAGAGAGAGAGAGAGAGAGAGAGAGTTACCCAGCCCTAGGAATACATATTTTTTAAGTTTTACCTTGGTATAAGTTTTTTTTGACTCGGAAGAACTTCGAGCAAGGTAGTCGCTTTAATCGCTGACATTTCGACTGTGGAATACTTACCATATATATATATATATATATGTATGTATGTATGTATGTATGTATGTATGTATGTATAAGAGAGAGAGAGAGAGAGTTACCCAGCCCTAGGAATATATCTTTTTAACTTGGTATAAGTTCCTTTGACGCCTATTAAAACAAAATTGCACTTATTTTTACTCGCACTGGTTACCAAAACCCGAAGTTATATAGCTGATCTGAAAATTAAAATTAAAATTTTAAAATTTTTAAAAATAAATAACAATATATCAAGACTGACTACTTGCAATTCCAATTTCATGTCAATCTTGCTAACCTCGAAGCCATGGTCATTTAGTGAACAGTGTGGCTGACTTCAAATAAAAAATGTCTTCATTTCAAAAACCAAATGCGATGTGGTTGGTTAGGCTAAGAGGTGGAAGGACCAAACAGCATATCGAAGTCACTTTGGCGCGAGGTGAGGGGGCTTCTGAGATGCCATCGTGACCATCCGATTCCAAAACCCTGAGAATAGTGACTTTGCGTTTCAGATAAATAAGACAAGAAAAGGGAATCAGAACAAAAAAATAAAAACATTACTTTTTCGTTTTCCTCGTCTTCTCTTCTTTATTTTTTTATCTAGCAAGTAAGGTCCCACAAGTTGCGAAAAAACCCGAAATCACCCAGATTATTCATGAATAGTTTTTTTACATTTAAAAATTAACATAACTGGTCTGAAAATTTAAATTTAGAAAATTTAGAAAATAAATACCAATACATCAACACTGCATCATGGGGGAAAAAAAGAGATTATGACATTTCCAATTTCATGTCAATCTTGCTAACCCCGAAACAATGGTCATTTAGTAAAACGTCTGGCTGACTTCAAATAAAAATACGTGTCATTTTGTAGATTCCATCAGTCAGTTATGTGCCATGCGGTATACACGCTTAGGCGATCATGTATATTTCGATATATGACTGATGAGACAGATTTTTTCCCCGTAGTAGGGTGCCATTTCTTTCTGCAGTAGACCAGTTGCATCCAAAGCTATAGAACGCGGTCTGTCCTGCTATTTACCCATAGCTGGCGGGTGGAGAGAAGAGGATTCATACATTTCCCAAGAATATTAGCACGTAACTGAATTTAATGGATCTGATTGGATTTCGAACTCGGCTCCGATTCCTCCATCCGAGCCGCTATTCATTACTCCACCGTGCCTCCTATAGTCTCCTGGTACTGACAAGTGCCTGCTGTTACTACGACTGTATGCGTGTAATCTCTTCAAAATGCTTATCTGTGTCCAGTTGAGGTTGAGAGAATAAACTTCCTCGTCCAAGACCTTCCAAGGTAACGCTTCTAAAATAACACTGATTTGATTTCAGAATTTTGTTTGATTAAACAGGTGAACTGAGCAGATGAGCTGATTATTATTTTTAATCTATATAATAAATGCGAATGTCAGTGTGTCACTGTGTCACACGTTTTCATTTAAAGGGGCACAACTCTCTAACTTTCAATAGCTCATGTTACAGAAACTTTGGATCCCCATGTTTTCATTACTGCAATTGTTTTCGGCAATTTTTTTATGTGATTTTCTTTCTTTTTTTTTTGCGACGAATTTTTTTCTATGATAACAATTTATATAACTTACAAATAAATGTGGAAATAATTGAAAATAATTGCGAAATCCATCGAAACTGCCCATGAAATAAAAATAATTGTTTGTAGGGAAAATAAGGACCTACGTGCATCAGATTCTCTTCAAATTAAGTGGCGGCAAAAAAATATCATTGTACTTTTAAAAGGTAAGCTTAACTATTAATGCAATATTTAAATGCATTTTGAGTTCTTCTGTAGTTTATCGCATACGGCAACAGTATGTTTCATAAAAAGATATCTCTGCGAAGAGAGGACCAGATTGCAATCAAAAAAGCCAAGTCCGCAGCGAGGAAAGGAAAGTACCGTGCAAAAGAAAACCCAGATCAAACGGCAGCCAAGAGAACTTCCAGTTTTTAGTATGTTATCAGAAAGAGCAATACAAATACAGAAGGACGTGTACCTATGTTTCATAGACTACGCAAAGGCCTTCGACAAAGTATGCTCCAAGGATCTTTTGGAAATGCTCAGCAACCTTGATATATTCTGGAAAGATATCAAAATAATCAAGAACCTATACTGGCAGCAAACATCATGCATGTGCATAAGGAACAAGTTCAGTGAATATACAAAAATAGAAAGGGGCGTAAGGCAAGGATGCGTCTTCTCACCCGACCTGTTCAACCTATACAGCAAGGCAATTCTGAGAGAATTGGAAGCCCTACCGGGATTTAGCATTAGCGGCCACAGTCGTAACAACATAACATACGCAGATGACACAGTACTGATAGAACACCCGGAGCGACGGAGAGTGAGAAGAGACTAAGCTACAATAAGACCGAATGCATGGTCATCTGTAAAAGGATGAGCCAGTAATGCGATTTGCAGGTCGGGAACACTAGAATCGACCAGACGCGGAAGTTTAAATATCTGGGAAGCGTTTTAACAGAGGACGGTAAGTGCAACACTAAGATCAGTAGGGGTATTGGGATGGCCAAGGACACATTCCAAAAGCTGGTCAGAGTATTGCGAGACATTAGAATTTCTTTGGTAACAAAGAAAAGAATACTGAGCTGTTACTTGACATCTGTCCTTCTTTACGGCAGCGAATGTCGGATGATTTCCTCAAAGATGAAGAAGAGATTCGAGGCGACAGAAATGTGGTTCCACAGAAGGATGCTGAGGATATCATGGACCGAGCGTGTGAACAAGGATGCAATAGAGGATGCAAACAAGGAGGGGGCCTATACTTAGCATCGGGAAGAGACAGCTGAAGTTTCTGGGACACATAATGAGGAAGGAGGTCTTGGTGAATCTGATTCTGACAGGTTGAATAGAGGGGAAAAGTGACAAGGGAAAACAATGCATGACATACCTGGCGGGCTTAAGCAAGTGAATGACAGAACCTAGGCAATTTATAAAACGGATTATCGGCGAAAATTGTACGATTCAATTTCTTCTTTTTCATTAACTTTTTAGGCTTTTCAACAATAGTTAGTTACTTAATGGCAGAAAATTGTTATGGGGGACCAATAATAATTTACTGATACTGTTTAACCCATATCTGGGGGAGACCAGGTGTGTTCCTACGTTTCCCAAGTTTATTTGCGTGTAAGTATAACAAACCTGACTGGAATTAGAACTCTGCTCTTCGATTTTCAAGCCCGTGCCGTTATCCATTTCACCACCCGCACATCCGAGCTTACAACATCTGGTATTCCCAAGCGGTCACTTATCTAGATAGTGACCACTCTCGAGGTTGCTTAACTTCACCTGGGAACTGGTGATTCAATGTGATATGGATGTAAGCCTTTTCATTAAAAGCCAGTGAACACTGATTTCACTATTGTTATTCGCTAAACAGCTTACTGTTTTTTATTATCATTATTAAATTCTTTTCACTTGACTATTTTCATTTCATTGTAGGTTTCCCGAGTTGTTGCAGAATGGCTACAAACGACTGCACAATCTTTGTGCAAACAGGTGACAAGAGAGGAGCGTCGACTGATGCCAACGTCTTTATAATCCTGCACGATGAACACGGTATCGCCAATCCCCAATACAAGTTGGATAATTTCTTTCGGAACGATTTCAAGTGCGGCGCTATCGACGAATTTAAAGTCAAACTACCTTCCAATTTTGGCACGGTATCCATGATAGAGTTCTGGCGGGATAACGCCGGCATTTCTGCTGATTGGTACGTCGAAATCATCAAAGTTGAACAAAACCAACCGAAGACGACCAGCATTTTCCCAGTCTTCCGGTGGATCGAGGCTCAAAACAAAAACGGCCAGAATCGTTACAGGATATATGAACTAGATACTTTCTTGCCGCAGTTCGATCCCAACCAGGAGCAGCGAGAGAAGGAAATCAAACGTAAACGAGAACAATACGTTATAAACTATATGAAAGATATGCCGGACATGCCTGTTCTGGTAAGTGTATCTTCTCTATTAAGGTGGGTACGTATGTGACACTATTTAGCTATGGTAATTAATTAACTAAATAAAAATTGAACGAGAAAATGCTGAAAACAGAAAAGAAGGGTTAAAAATATACCGATCAACATCAGATGATTTTTTTCCAAAAACTCTATTTTTCTCAAGAAACCGAAGAATTGCGTCAACAATAATTTTACGAAAAGGCAATGTGGCGATCTCTGACAATTGATTGATGATGGTCGTTAAAAGTTCTAGTTAAGAAAGCACAACTATAATCGACGATGATATCGCTCGAGAGTGCATAGATGTTGTGTACACAGGTAATGCGAACGAGGAAATGGCCAGACGAGAGAGCCATGTGTTAATTGTACGAATTTTGGCTGAGCGCAAAGGATTTGCGTAAACAAAGTTCCAGTTGATAATTCTAAACTGCTCATGATCTGGGAACAGAATAAGAAATCCTGAATAAACAGTGGTGTCAAAGAGTTAATTAATGAAGCAAGCTCAGCCAAACCAGCACGACCTAGACGCCATTGGTCGTGTGGTACCAGTGGTGATAGGCGGAGGTAAAATATTAAGAGAGAGTTATTAACGCCCACCGAAAGGAATTTGTGTGAATTACCAATGTGAGGAGGAGGGAGTTTAGGAGGAAAGCTATTACGGACGAAGGGATCACTCCAGAAATAGGAAGTAATTAATTTTCCCAAAAATGGGATGTAATTAATTTTCCTGGCCAAACAACAAAAGGGACCCTTGTTGGAAATTGGGGATTCACTGAAAATCCCATGCTGCGTCTAATCCCGCTTGGTTGAAGTCCATATAAGCGAGCGCCTTCGGGCAGTTTGCGTTTGGCAGTTGCGGAGAGCTATGAGAGAGCTGACTGAGAGATTCCACGATTCCTGCCTCCGACTTCACCTTTCGACAAACAGCAAGTTATACTGACGAACGAAACTAAGCCAGCACTTAAAAACTAAACCAGTTGACTTAAAAGACCAGAATTTGCCTAGAAGTATAAAAGCGTCGCTCTCAGAAGAAACGGGTTGGGAAGAAAACACACTCCTTTATAGGACAGACTGATAAAAGATGATTTGCTTTCTTTAAACATACACGAACCTTTTTGGTTTTTACTTATTTCTTTTTGTTTGTGCGATGTCACCTCCAGTTTAGACTCACCTTGCACAATGGCCCCGGTGTCTGATTGATCTCATCAAACTAAGATTAAAATCACAACATGGGTAGGTTAGAATTGACATCAAGATAGTTACTTCGGTAACCAGTCATTGGAAGCGAGCTGAGAACGACGAAGCTGGTGTCGAACCGGTTGCATCTGGTGTGAAACCGTTACTTATTCGTGCCGTTAGAATCGACCGACCATTCCATTTGGTACCCTGAACAGAGGTTCCCACCTGATAGCGACGACCGCCGATCGACAGGGTCACATATTGGTGGCAGTGACTAAGAGTCAACCCCAGAACGCCCCAGTAGATGTCACACGTAAACCATCTCTTTTTTTTTAAATTTTTTTTTCGTATATAAGAAGCTTACCTCACTTGGTGCACCACACATTCGGCCTTGTGATATATCTAAGTTACATTTACAAAATTATTTTGGGTACATTGATGTGATGTAATGGTTAACAAATTTGTCTCCCTAAATCAGTGATTCTCAACAATCACCCCTTGCAAGTTTGTTCTACATTGTAACAGTTCTGGGTAAGAAGCTGTGTGATTGGAACTTACTCCTTGCTAATAGAATAGAAAGGGAACTTTGTATTCGTAGCATGGTGAACCCTGGATGTGAATGTCTGGATTGGTGGAACCAGTGAATGTAGTTTGTTCGATCTACTATGAAAATAGTGGTCGAGTAGCGAGAAGTCAGCAACGTGGGAAAGGAGTCGAACGGTGAAAAACAATTGATCACCCGTGCAAACGCCTTTGTACTGGGGGATAGGGGGGAAAAGAAGGATTTGGGCAGCTCTGGGCCGGTTGTTGTAGCAACATTCAAATTTTTGTTTGATCTGGCTTTGAGAGATAGCAATCAAGCATGATAGAAGGAGTCAGATACTTTCTGGAACAGTACAGGGAGCTGATCATTTTTCCTACGTCTTTAGATCACACACGCTCGCGCGCACACACACACACACATGGATAGAGAGATAGATATTATGTATTATTTTAATACCAATACTCTGACGATGTGAAAAAAACCCAGATAATACAATTTGTAAATAAAAAATATATTTGAACAAACCGATATCAAGTTAAAAAAATCAGTAAAAAAAGAAAAGACTAAAGATATTTGTGTTGGTCAAAAATAATCAATCAGTACCGCAATGCCTAGTCAAAAGAAAAACCATCGAAAGAGTAAATTAAGTAAAAAGGTAAAACTGACCAATACACTAAGTAGAACAAATCTAAAAAAAAAACTTTGTATTATCAGCATAGATATTCACAAATGATTCGAGTATATACTTGACTTGATCATTTATATAAAGTCGATAGAGAGTTAGACCACAGATTACTGGCCGTTAACAACTTCCTTCAGGAACCTACCCATTACGAAAGACTTGATAACTGAGAAGAGGTACTTGATTTTACCATTACTTTTTTGAACACTGTTTGAAATTATAATCGGATCTTCAGTGTCAAAATTATTCATATTGAAAGTTTCGTCTAGATTCTACAATTTTAGATCATGTTTAATTTCTTTCTTCAAATATTATCTGCTTATGTCTTAGGGGACTATTGTTTTTAATGATTACTGTTTTTGAGACTCCTATTTTTGTTATATTCTTTATAGGTGAAAGACTTGCCAATTGATGAGCAGTTTAGTGCTGAATATGTGGTAAGTAACGAATTTTCAGGCTTTCCACTTTCGATTAAATTTTAAAATACGATTTGCGTCTACGTAAGCACCTTAATAAGTTACAGACAAAACATTTATTTTATTTCCACACGGCAAATATTTTTCAGCATAATCTCATTCCTTGTTAATACACTTAACCCGACGCTTCACTACCAAACACATAAAGTGTCATGTGATCCATGCCAGGAAATATTGATCTGAAACGAATTTAATATCGATAAGGGACATCTTGAAGGTAACCTCATGGCCACAAGGTGCAGAATCGTACCCAACAGGATGTCATTGGCTTCCCCAACACCTAAACAGACGGTCGACCCAGCTGCGGTTAGGAAGTGCCCAGCCGGACAAGCGAATATCATGAAGATACATAAACGTTCCATCCGACAGGGTAAAATAGTATTTAATATCAATAAGGGACCTTTTGGGTCTAATTTGATGTGATAACCACAATATGTACTGCGCTAACCCTGACAGATAACAAAGTAGGCTTTCCACTCAGTATCGCATCAGAGTATCAAAGTGAATTAGTTGACATTGAAGGTATCATAATGACCACCTAACAGGATGTTGGTGGCTTTCGCAACACCTGAACAGGTGGTCGATTTAACTACGCTACGGAAGTGCACAATCGAGACAACCGGATGTCAAGGAGATATATCAACCTTCCACCCGAGACGGTAAAAATAGTCTTACATCTTCGTGGGAAGAAGAATCCATGTTCGGAGAAAGCCCTCATGAATTGGAACGAAAGTGGTGATAGCACCGACCCTGAATCCATTATAAAAATTCAGGATGCAGTATTAGTGAATACTAAACCCTTTAAATACCGCAGTGTATGGATTAGTTGTAACAAATGTAGTATGAGAGTTAAAGAAATTGAAAGTAGAACAGGCTGCACTAAGAGTTGTTTCACACAATACCGCCAATTCCCACAAAACCAAAATATTCACCTAAAAACTCGTCATCTTCTTAAATAGCTTCGTCAGATCGTGGTTTTCATATGGGTGCCATGAATGGTGCTAAACTCGTTCAGAAATATCGGATTTTATCACCTGTATTCAACCGCTTTCTCAGATCAATGGTTAAAAATGGTTTCCCGCTGCTGAAGGTTGTTGATCTTAGCGAGAATTATCTTTCTTCGAACCTTATAGACTGGCACTAGAGAATCACGTACAAATATAATAATAGGTAACCAAAAAGTCCGTTCCATTTTTGATTTATTAGAAAAAGAAAAGTATACAGCAAATATGAAATACTTTTAATCCTCAAAGTAATCCCCATCGGCAGCCAGAACCTTTTGCCAACGTGTCTCCACCTGCGCAATGCTCTGTTCATAAACATCCGGTGTCTTAGAGGCAAAGAAGTCTGTGGGTGCCTACTACAATTCTGTCTCATTTGCGAAGGATTTCACACGAAGGTTGTTTTCCAGTGATTGGAAGATGTGGTAATTTGTTGGCGCAAGTAAAATGGATGGCACAGTGTCTCTCAGCCAAGTTGTCGTATGGCATCCTTGGCCACCCGTACCACATGAGGCCTAGCATTGTCATGGGGGAATAGTACGCACTTGTGATTAACCAATGCTTCAGTACCTGTTTTACACATTCCAACTGCTGCAATGATGGTTTAGCCCGTTGGTAGCAGCACACCGCGTATCACTTGTCGACTAATCCACCAAATACATAGCCTGATCATGCATGTGCGGAGAGGTGGTTTTCTAGTGTGAGGCACGGGGACCCGTAGTGACAACCAAGATCTGGTACGTTTGTGATTATCATACAGGACCCACTTTTCGTCACTTGTGAGCGCTCGATCAAATATGGTTGCGTTGTGTTGTCGCTTGTTTTTGCTTGTTGGCTTCTGACAGTGCGTAGAGGATGCCTAATTACTCAATGTGTACGCCTTCTTTATGCAGTGCAGGTGAAGTCTGTCTGTTTCATCAGAAACCTAGAAGCGTTCAACATGTTCACCACAGGTTTGGCTGTTGTCCTCCTCTATGACCGCCATCAAGGCCTCATCATCCAGGACCTATTGCCGATCACAGCAGGTTTCATCACAAAGGGACAGATCTCCCGACATGAACTTCTGGAGACAATTTCTCGCAGTGGATTCACTCACAGCATTGTCTCCAAATACTTGACGTATTCGGCTACGTAAAAAGCCAACCTTAAAGTCATAGAACGGAAAGAAAGTCTTTGTTGTTGTACCATTTTTGTGTCTCTTTGTTGTTGTTTCGTATTTAGTGCTGCTTTGTTGTGCCTTTTTGGTCTCTTTCTTGCTGCGCCTTTTTTGTGTCTTTTGTTGTTGTGCCATTTTTGTGTCCCTTTGTTTTTGTGCCATTTTTGCATCTCTTTGTTGCTGTGCCATTTTTGCGTCTCTTTATTGTCTCTAATTTTATTTCTGTTTTTCTTTATTTAGTGTCTCTTTGTTGTGCTTTATTTTGCGTAAACCTCAACGCTTGAGAACTTTCAACAGCACAGCAAATAAATCTGACATCACATGTAACTTAAAGAGAAAATAATAACATGATCAAAATGTTGACACTCCACACTACATCAAACAAAATTCTAGCAATGAAGCTCCCATCTGAGAGTGAGAATAGTTACTCGAGAAATCTATTTTCCTGAAAAAATATTTTGAGTGAAAGATTTTATAAATTCCCATCAACAGCAGTATTGGCTGCTCATTAAACAAATACTGAATGTTTCCTTATAAGGAAACGGCTAATATTATTATTACCATTGTTTTGTTTTTTTTCTGAAATTGCTTACGGTATGGGGATAAAAACATTGGCTCTTCACAATTCCTTTCTTTAATACCTAGGAATTTCCTTGTCTTAGGCGATAGAATGGAATAGTTTTTCATTGTCTTCTCTACTGTTTTAGATTTAGTTTTCCTTTCCTTAGATTAGCTGACACTCAAAGTTTGATATTCCAGTCTACTATGCTATTTGACCTATTGCTGGAGTTGGGGTTGGAAAATAGATTCATGCCTTTACCCCGGGACATTTTCGCAAAAGTGAACCAATAGACGACGCGGGAATTTGAACTCGCGACGTCAGTCTCATTCCCCACGACAATTACCGTTATCTACCCGCACATCTACTGCTATGCCTAATAGTCTTTTTTAATTAGTAAAGCGAGAAGAAAGAACTAAATATCAATTGCAAGAAGACAGAATGCATGGCTGTTAGCAAAAAGGAACATGCAAATTACAAATTGGAGTTAACGAAATCAAATAATTCCCACAATTTAAACATTTGGGAAGTGTTTAAACATAGGTCGGAAGAACGACACAGAAATTCGAAGGCTCACTGGTATAGCGAAATATGCTTTCCAAACACTAAGCAAAGTATTACCAAACAGGAAAATTTCGTTAGAAACAAAGAAAACAATGCTGAACTCTTATGTAATATCAATCTTCCTATATGGCAAGGAATACCGGACAATCTCCTCCCAAATAAAGAAAGGACTTGAATCAACAGAAATATCACTACAGGAGGATGCTGAGGATGCTATTGACCGAACAGATGAGCAACGACGAAGTACTAGAAAAAAAAACGAAAAGAATTGTTATGCTTCACATCAAAAAGCGATAGTTGAAATTTCCAGAGCACATAATGAGAAAAGAAGGCTTGGAAAATGATACTCACATGATAGATTGAAGAAAAAAGGGACAAATGAGAACAAAGCATGCTACCAGGTGATCGTGAATGAATCGATGGTGGATGAGGGTTTGGGGGAGTTAACCAAAAGACAAGTCTTATTAAGAACTACTATGAACAGGAAATTGTGGAGAGCCATGATTGTCAAAGTCCTGAATAAGAATATATTTTTCTTGATGAAAATATCGGCAATTCATTTTTTACCCGTTGTGTTCGATTCATTTTTTAATAAACGAACAGAAAGGAATTCTACGGCATTCCACACAAGACCCTTCACTCTCCCTAAACGCACTAAGTATGGTGTTCGCTGTTTTGAAACACATCATCCAGTTGATTTCACAGCAGCCTTCGTTTCTCTTCCTAATATCACGACCTCTACTAAGAACTTACTTTAAAGTTGGGGTCTGTATGACGTATTATGCTGATAAGTCCATATCAGTTGATGGATTCTAAATTTCCATTGGCTGATGGATGCATCAGTTGAAATGAAAAAAAACAAACATTGTATACATTTAAAGTAAATATTGTTAAGCTTAATGTTTAAATATCTTGTTCCTGTTTGTACTGTCACGCCGGACTTGAGGTAAAAGTTGAAGTTTTAATTCTATCTTCCCAGATTTCGAAGAAATGAATACATATTTTGGTATTTTATTACTAAGCAGGGAACCTGTGAATAACTATTATTAGAATAATCTTCCTCATTTGTTTTAGAGGAATGGGCAACAAATTTTACTTTGAAAGTTTTATTTTTTTTTTTTTATAATTTCACCCCAAGTAAGGCAATAATGCTAATAATACGCAAAGGTTACGGAGTGTAAACGAATATAAGGAAAAGACAATGACTGACGTTGCATTTGAATTTTTGAAGATCAAAGTTGCTGGAAAGCAAGAATCCAGAAGAGAATTCCACAAACGAGAAGTGCGATAGAAGAAACTGTTACCATAGAACGGTTGCATCTTAAATTTTTTTTTTAAGTGTAAAATAATTGTTGAATTTTCTTTTTTACATTTGGAATACAGAGGAAATTAGGTTAATTTGGAAGTAGCATGACATGTCATAGCTGTCAAGGTCTGGACTGATAACACAAAACAATGGAACTCGTCTGAACATTTGCCATGGAAATAGCTGTGGTAGCGACAGGATTGGGAATTTTGCGTCTATGGGGAAAGAGGTTGCAGGGTGAAAAATAAGCTTCGCTCCCGCCACAAAATCGCATAAAATATGTTGAAATCTAAGACTGAAAAGTATTTTTTGTGTGTGTGAGTATGGTTTTCTTGTGTATGTGTGATTTTTTTTTAATAATTTTCGTGATTTTTTTGTGTCTTTGTTTTTCTTGTATGTCTTTTTGTGTTTTTTTGTATATATGTGTTTGTACATTTTTACGTATGTATTTCACTTTTGCTTTTCCTTTTTCTGTGTTTTCTTTTTTTGGTGTATGTGTGTTTGTGTTTTTTGCTTTTTTCTGTTTGTGTTTTTTCGTGTATTATGTGTCTGCATTTCTTGGCGTATTTCTGGCTTTGTTTTTGTTTTTTTTCTATGTGTGTTTATGCCTCTTTTTTGCGTATGTGTTTTTTGGGAGGATTTTTTCTTTTCTTTTTAGTATGTGCTTTTACATTTTGTTTTTTGAGTTTGTTTTTCCGTGCATGAGTTTCTGTGTTTTTCTTTTTATTGTGTGAATTTGTGCTTTTTTGCTTTTCGTGTATATGTTTTTTTTTTTTGTTGTTTGTTTTTTTCGCATATGTTTGTTTTTCGTGTATGTTCTTTTCTTTTCTTCACGTGTGTGTTTGTGTTGTTTCCTATGTTTTTGTGTGTCTGTCTTTTCGTGTTTGTATATGTATTTTTGTTTTGTCTTTTTTTGTCGTTTGTGTGTCTTTGTCATCTTACTTATTATAAAACGCAGGTTGTGTGTGTGTGTGTGTGTGTGTGTGTGTAACGTTTATATGTTGGATCGAATTTCCTACATTTTTTAGCCGATTTCAACAAAACTTCACAGGACTACATAAAATTACCTTGTAGTGGTTCTAACGGTGCCGAAAATGGGAAAAACACAGTTGTTTTTTAAGAAAATCATTTTGAAAACACGATTAAGACACATCGTGAGAATGAAAGGGGGGACAACTCACCCACGAAAATGTAAACAAAAGAGCATAGCATTATGAAAAAGACGCCGAACTTGACGAAAACAAAATTTTATCGTCTAATGTTCATATTATTATTAAAGAGGAAAGATCAAAGTATTTTGGGGGTATTTTTTTACATTTTTTAATTGTTCTTAGCATGTCTGAAATTTTTGTTAAAAATATTGTTTTTTTTTTTGGGTCAAAAAAAAGAACAATCATTATCAATCATTTTTTTCGATTTAAAAGATTAAAATCTTACTTTGATATTCTTTTAAAAATCAATTATCATTTTTTCAAAACTGATTTTAATAAAAACAGAAATTATACTGTTTATTTAAAATATTTTGAAACCAAGCTTAACTAGCTTCTGCGCCGAAAAAATGTAATTTGAAAATAAAACAAAGCAGGTCATAACCTTTCGCGTCGCTTGACGATTGACGAAAGGCACATTCATGACGTTTAGATAACTTACGGGAGGAGAATTCTTTCTACGGATGGAAGGAAGTGAAATTATTTAAGTGAACAAATTATTTACCTTGTTACTTTTAAGGAAAACTTTCAGCACTCTAATTTTAATTTTTTTTTTTTTTTTTTTTTGTACTTAGCTTTCCTTTTTACGTTTACGATGCTTTATGGAAAATATAAAGAAATTAAAAATAAGACTGTTAATAGTGAGATTAAATTTCATAAGAAAAGGTATCTAATTATTTTAGGTACCTTTCTTATGAAATTTTATCAGAAGTGTACATAAAATACTATAATTTTATGTACATTTATTACATTTTACTGTGTTATTTGTATTTCAATTCATTTTATTATTAATTTTGATATTTCATTTATGGAAAAATGTCATAACTGAGATTAATATAAAAATAAGATCATATAAATTAAAGTTTAGCAGTAGTTAAATTTCATAAGATGATACTGTTACTTGTAGGTACCCTTCTCAGTTGAAATTGAAAACTCAAATTAACTTCTCCATAAGTGTTTCGCAAAAGTAAAGGGCTTAAAAGCGGAGAACAATGCTGAACTCAAATAATGCAACTAATTGTATTCTGGTTGGTCTTCCGTACTTGATAATTACTGTCCGACTATAAACACAAAAATTACATTTCTTAATTACCATGGGTAATCTGATTGGTCCAAATTATACAATTTTCAAAGCGCTAGACAATGACAATCTCACACGGACATTTTGAAAGGTTGATGTTGCTTTTAAGTTTTAACTAATGTTAAAATATTTTTAAAATTCAATTTAAACATTTTTTAAAATTAAAAAATAAGAAATAATTGTATTAAAATTCAATTTTCATTGAAAAATTTTTTTGCTTTCAGAAAATATTGTCCATATTCATAAAAACAAATTAAAACAAATAAAAGCATTTGAAACTAAATAATATATTTGTTTTATTGAGTTTTGTATGTTACAATTCACAGCTGATTTTCAGGTACGTTGGAAAAAAAAAAAAAAAAAAAAAAAAAAAAAAAAACATGATTTGCATTCTTCAAAGCCTTGTGCTTTTAACTATTGTAATCACTAAAACCGATGGTCTCGAATTTCCAGAGTTTTTCATAAAATTAGTTATGGAGGTGTTAATAAATATAAAAAAAAATATTTCTGCCATGACTTTAATAAAAAAAACATATTTATAATAATTTCGATCATCTGTGAATAGTTTCTGAAAGTTTCATTAACATCTGACAATTACTTTTTTTTTGCAAGATTTTCCAAATTAATGTGTGTAAATACAAAAAAACGCGCTAAAAATTATCTATGTTATTTACTACCCCTTCTAAAAAGATGGAAAAATTTTTTAAAAATAATTAAAAAAAAATTCCTAAAAAATCTATCCTCTTCATAAAAACATAAGCATTTTGACGATAAAATTTTGTTTTCATAAACTTTGGCGTCTTTTTCATCAGACTATGCTCTATGTTTTGGCGATTCCGTGGAGTGACTCAGGTTAAAAAACCCAGGTTGTTTATGTGTGTGTGTGTGTGTGTGTGTGTGTGTGTGTGTGTGTGTGTGTGTTCCTTTATATATGGGATCGGATTTCTTACATTTTTCAGCCGATAAAACAAACATCCACTTTTTTTTCGGCAGGTAGTATTTCTTATTGTCTTGCACACTTTTTTCTTTATTTACATTCAGAATGCTTTAAAAATTCCATTTACAAGACAATTGTTTATAATAAAATTCTATTCACCAATCGATAGACTCATAATGATTGTAAACAATGTTTTTGTTTGAATTTGGGTTTGACCAATTCAAAAAAAAAAAAACTAATTAAGACATGCGTGTCCGTCAACCTTAAACAATAATCTTTGTCAATTTTATTTTTCAGTCTTTATGATGGTCGATACTTGATCTATCTCTTACTGTTACATCCCCGGGCAACGCTAGGCTCTACTGCTAGTACTTTATAATTTGCTTTCTTTTTTCCCTTCAACATTCTCATTCACTAACACTGCTAACGCCTATTTGTATTTCTTTCTTCTTTTCATAGAAAAACCTTCTTCTCAGTAAATATGAGCATTTGTACCTAAACTTCAAGGCCAAATTATTGATCCACGAATGGGATTCTTTTGACGACATAGATAAGATTTATGATGACGAAAGAAAGAAACCTCTCGTAAGTACAACATTTTCTTAATTAAGACTTATGTCAAAGTTTATTGATTAAAAGTTTACATGACTGCTGTCTTGGAATGTGGTCTAAAACCTGATTTTTTTTTTTAGCTGAAAAGTTGACTACAAGCATCTTAATTTCTCCCCAAGTAAAGTGTTCGAATTCTAAAATTTCAGTTTTATTGGTTGTAATTATTGTTTTATTTTTAGAGACTTTTCCGGAAAAAATAACTTTAAAGGAATAATATTTGGCATGACTCTTGCTGTGCTTCTCACTTCAAAGAATAAAAAAGCAATAATTCGACCGGTTTAAAGAAACTACTAAACGTATCTACCTTAAATCAATTTTCCCTTGTCGATAACGCTTTACGTTAGTAAAAAGAAGAATTAGCCTTCGCTAGTTAACTTTCCAAAATATGATGCATTACAGCTTCTCGGTGTTCCTTAAGTTTTTTTTTAGTCCGGAGAGAAGCCGGCCAGTCTGAAGCGTTTAGATTTATTGATTGATTCGTTTTTTACGACTTATCAACCCTTTGCAGGTTATTCAAATATTTTTAGATTCTAAGAATTTTTTATGATAATATTGATTTAGTGATACAGGTCATACTAATTAATCCATAGCTGGAGGAGAATAAGTGGATTCATACCTTTCTCAAGGGTATTTGCGCGTAATTATCATTGCCCTGCAATGCACAATCTCTCCATTGTGGCAGAAGACCGAAAGTATGAGGCACCCAGTGAGGATCGAAATACGCCCCTAAGTAGTACGTGTAAGAACTATCAGAATCAGTTGTCGGTGGAAACATCCATAACTTTATTGATTGGTTGATTAATTTTCTACGGTTTATCAACCTATTGCAGGTTATTTAAAGTCAGAATATATTTTTAGATTGTAACAATTTTCTTTTTGGTGATAATAAAGTTTTAATGATACAGGTATTACTAATTCACACATAGCTGGGGGAGAAGAGATGGATTCATACCTTATGGAAGAGTATTTGTGTGTAAGTGAATATTTTATTCTCCAGATGGCAATCTGAAACAAACTATAATCCGAGAACCTTTCATAGCTCATCTGCCCATTAGAAAGGCCCGGATAGAGAATCCCCCATCCACATACTCAACCGCAAGCCAACAATCTTATCGTGATTGATTTTGACCCCTATTACCGTCGTACACTCCCTGATTTCTTTAACGATTTTGTCAATCGCTGCATCGCTCCTTACACTCACAGATACGTTTGTATCGGTGGAGTATCTAATCAAAGTGGCAGTAAAACGTCATGTGAATATGCCTAAGACTATATTCACCTTTTAACTTGAGAAGGAAAATTTTCTACTCAAGAATATAAATCAGTGAAATGGAATCTGAAAAAGACATGAAAGGTTTTCACCGTATCTCATTCACTTTACCCACCGCACCGCGGAAGCCTCCAGAAATAAATGATCAATCTTATAAATTTGATCGACGCAGACTCAGTGTCGAGTTTTTTAATGATCAAGCGTACTAAATGAATGCTGTCCTGAGTTTTCCTGCCCTTCACAGTACAAGTCTGTTCAGGGCCAATCAAGCTATAGAGCACAACGTAGACTGCTAACTAAGGCCTTGACTAAGGTCTGTTAGAGGTCGAAAATTACTAGTCCTGTCCTTTTTGCGTTTATCTACGTGCAGCAATTTAATCCGACCCCTAGTAAAGCATTGGGATAGACATCCCATTCTTCAATCAATTGTTAAAGATCAAGCTAGCAAAAACAAAACAGACCCTGACGACTGGCTTGAGAAAAATTCATAGACCGTCCTGACGATAAACTTCATCCGACAGCAAGGTTTCTGCTCGGAAGGTTTTGAGGTGCGTTGAAACACTTATTAATTGAAATTGTTCCCAGGTGAGCTGGTCCTGATGAGCTGGGGTGGTAACATTGTTAGGATTAAAACACGATGAAAGCATAAACAATACATTTTTATAGTAAAAATACATACATTTTCATAGTAAAAAAAATATTACATTATTTTGTAAAAAAAAAAAAACTAAAAATACCAGCAATGCATTTTTGTAAATGAACTTACTAATGCTCCCAAGAAAATTAAATTTCGACATTAAATGACCCATGTTGAGTCGATATGCCGCTAAACAAGCAATTCATTGGAAAGTCATCTGTACCCAGGATCTTGCTTTGCTGGCCAGAATCAGCGCTTGCCATGTTTTATCCTCTGTTTGAATCACTTTGAGACGAACAAACTCTGCTAAATAGGCATCGATCTGAGCAGTGCTCAGTCGTGGCTCTTTGATAAAAAGCCCCTGAAAGTAACTTCGAAAAATCTCGCTTTTGTCTTGTTCTTTTTCTGGCAAAATGACGCTCGCCATTCAACACCCATATTCGTTGTCGCGGAATACATTCTTTTTAAATTGGCCCCAACCTCCAGAGTTTGGTCCGTTCTTGATAAATTAGAAGGTGAGCCCCGCCTTAACGATGGCTATTCTCCAACCATCCACGTTTTAATAGTCCTGTTTACTCTAGTTTCCCGTGTTGTTTGCTTTTCTAATCTAGGTTAAACCGACAAGAACATTTAACTGAACATTTAAAATGGACCCTCAAATTATTCCCAAATACAGCCTCCGTACATGTCCATTTTAGTATTAGTAAAAACAAAGTGGTCCTGGAAATGTTTGTCGATTTACAAGAAATCAGTCAACTTAATCCTAGGGTTATCTAAGTTTACACGAACCCTGTCAAACCTTTGGTCCGTATAAACGATATTATAAAAGCTGGGACTGTCTAAAAGCCCTATTTGACTCTCATAACTAAAATTTGATTGATGTAGCTAGAATAACATTGATTCCGAGTTGCTGTTGCACTGCGTGTCGCCTCTGGCTTCACTTGATCTATAGGCAATTCTTCAGGCTCCAGCGCTGGATCACAGACTGAATGAACGACGAACACTTTCCTTAATTTTTTTTCTCGCTTTATTTCAGCTAGGAGATATTCATAATAGTATCGTTTCTTGAAGGAAGCGATAGAGAGATGAAGTGGACGGAATTCAGCAGGTCGATAAACGGTGAGGCAGCATTACTCTTCATAGATCCCTGCCATACAGAGTTTGGGGAGATTTTTCGATTATATTAAAACTCTCTCATGTATGTTTATGTGAAGTATAGACATATATTTTTTCATTTTATTCTTTAAAAACACTTCGGCTACTCTATTCTATCTTGAATCCGCCTCTGGTTGAATGATCAGCAAGTTATTGTCAGTGATTGCTTCGCGATTGTGTCTTCGGACGTCACACTATAATAGACTTTTACACTTTATCGCTATTTGTGTTTTTGTTTCGGATTCATTCATAATTAAAATATCATTTCATATATTGGCAATATTAAATGTCTCTTAATATAGGCAGCAGATCACTGGAATGAAGATGTTTGGTTCGGTAACCAGCGTTTGGTAGGATGCAACCCGGCTCTCATTAAGCTGTGCACGGAGATTCCTGAAAAGTAAGTCTCACTTTAAGAATGTTATGATTCATGATGATGATGATATTTCATCATTCTCGAAATAAAGATCCGAAGCCTCATCATTATAAAACAACCTTTCTACCACAAGCAGGTGGTAGTAGCAGTAGTAAAAAAAGCAACACGGACGTATCTCTTTCGCTCCGTAAAAATCCATAGTTGACGGTTTCAAAGGCTTCCCTTAATCATGAAATTCTAGGAACAATTATAAACAAGTAAGCTCAAATTTTAAAGAAACAAAAAGAGAGAATTGCCCTGAGAACATTTAACACACACAAAACCAATATTGTAAATAACATCACGAAAAGAAATATACACATTCTTGTCATTAATTTCAATACGTGTCTCAATCTTACTGTTGGATGTTATTGTTGAACGTTTTATTCATTTCATTTGCAGTATAAAAAAGAAGAGAGAAATAATCCTTTATTAACTACGAATATATGTCACAAGGGATAATATTAAGTACTCTACAGTCGATCCCATTACAAGAACTTATGTGTATCTGTGTGTTAGCTAGTCATATTATCTGTTTGATAAATTAAAATTACGACCTCTGTTGCTGAATATATTTTTTTTTAAATTTAGTATATGCAATGTAATATTTTTTAACACTGTTCATGGTTTACGGGTCGTTTTAATTGGAATTTATTTATATGTTAATTCTAATTTTTTATTAGCAAGATGGATAAAAACAAGCCGTACAAAGAAAAGGTTGTTTCTTTGTGTTTTTTAGTTTCAGATAGACTGACCGATACGATTTACTTTGGGGAGGGGGATCCACCTGGGATGTCCTTATTCCAACTACCACTTTTTTAATTTGTACATTCAGAAAATTTCCTGCTACTCTTTTTATTCCGATCATCTCATCTCTTTGAGATCTGTGTAGTTAGTTCTGTTTAATTATTTTTTCTCTCTCATTCGATTTAAATTCACAAGTAAATTTTTGTTGGAATGGTTAACTGTTATTCTATTTAATCACAGGTTCGAGAGACATGGATCCATGCATTTTACAAGGACGTTGGTTTGAAGTCAATACGAATTGTCCAAAACAATGTTTGACCCACCCACACCTGATTCAATTCGCATTCACATTCTGCTTCTTTTAATTACGACAGTAGAAGGTTTTAATTTTTGATATTAAAATAAATAAATTGCAAAGCAATGCCTTCGTAGTTGATATAGTTTTTTTTTTCTATTTCTTGCCAGTGGATGTGTTTTTGAACCCTATCCTCTTAGCAAGCACCATCTTTCTTCTATTGCCTTCTTTAGACTTTCGTCTCTCTCACCTTCTTTTGACTTTCGTCAATTTCTCACCTTCTTTTGACTTTCGTCAATTTCTCACCGTCTTTAGACTTTCGTCCCTCTCACCGTCTTTTGATTTTCGTCTCTCTCACAATCTATTGTCTTTCGTCTCTCTCACCTTCTTTTTTGAATATCTGTTTTAAAATCTAGATAGCATTGACTATACGGCTTTCAAATCACATTTTTGCATTAATATTTCGCTAAAATTTTAACCGAAAAACGTTAATAATAAAACTCAATGTATTTTCTTCAGATTCGGCGTAAATGAAGAAATGATGAAACCGGTTTTGAACGGCAAGACCCTCGCCAGTCTCATGGAAAAGAAGCGACTGTTTCTAATAGATTTAACTATTACAGAGGATTTGAAGCATAAGGAAAACTTTAATGTTAGTAAAAATGTTTTAAATATTATTCAAATGTCTTCTCTAACAAGAGCGTTTATTCTGCAAAACTCTTTTCAAGAAAACTTTTGTTGAGTTTTTTTTTTACGGCTTATCAACTCTTTGTGTTATTTAACACATTTTGAGTTACAAGAATTATTTTATTTTTTTAGCGAATATGTAATCAATCTCAACTTTAGTCACTTTCTCACCGACGAGACGTGGCTTCCCTCTGTGCTTTCCATAAATATTTTCATTGTTCTTTCCACCTACGCAATTTCACTCACAAGTCATGGGTCAATTGGTCTTCAGGTACTATCCAAAGGTTACGCATGCTGGAATCGTCTCTACAGGCCAAGACCATCAAGAAGCCACCTTCCTGACAAATCGGCCATTGTTCTAACAATGGCACGCAGCCGCAAATGACATCACGATGTCCGTACCAATAACTACTACAATGCAAAGAACATAATTAGCTGCTTCAATTTTGATATATACTAAAGTATGTAAGCAAATATATGGATATAGATCTAACAGTATGAAGAAAAATATACTGAAAAAAAAAAACAAAAATCCTAATATGCGATTATGCTGTTTTAATGTTTAATGTCAACGTCGGACGTTTCGGTCTAATAGACCATCATCAGGACATATTCATAAAACATAATTAACATAGACCATATACAATTCAACATGAAAAAGACGATGGACATAAAAGCATACTAAAGTATATATACTATATATTACTATATAGTATATATCGTAGAATAGGTATATTGATGTTGACTTATATAAAAATACGTATGCTGGTGACACACTGAATGATTTTAAAACCTTAAATCGGCACAAAAGGTTACCGACCCCTGCTTTAGAAAGACATTAAATCAAATATAAACTTTGATCAAAAGCTGTAGAAGCAAATAGACGAATTATTCTGACACTAATAGTCGTTTCATTGATGGTATATCTGGTTTGTATTTTGTGTTGTTCACAGCCAGTGATTATCGCCATATGCTAAGAGTGAGAATTGTAAAGCAATATTCCACATTAATTGAACTGACTGTGAACGCTGTTGTCATTTCAAATTTATAAAATCTTTTTACTTAAAACAGTTTTTTCAGGAAATTAGACTTTTCAAGTTGACTAAATGTTATGGTTCTTTCTAATATTGAGATGATTTTCAATCCAAATTTTTTAAGGTCATGTGTCAAGTTAACATTCTTCATTACCGTATATGCTCGGCTTCATTGTAGAGTGCAACCGTTGAATTATTTCTGCTATGAATTTTAAGCCTTTCAGAAAAGATTTACCTGTGTATAGTGCAACCGGTCACATAAAATGCATGATTTTTAAACTCCTTAAAAAATTACCTGTTTATAATGCGACCCTCTATTTTTTTTTTTGTGTAAAAAAATTATCATAAAAGATCGCACTATACACTAGTATATAGGGTATGCCACTATTTTCCGTTCTCGTTCCATTTGTTACCTATTTTTCTTGTTGTTGTAAGTATTCGAGTAATGTTGTTTTGTGTATTTGGTAAAGCCTGGTGTTCGTGATTTGGTAGTGCCAGTCTTTAGGGCCCGATGAAGGATTGTCTTCTTTAAGAGCTAACGGATTCATTCGTTTGAAGCCATTTTTGATCATTCATCTGAAAAGAAAATTCCTTTTCTTAAGGACATTGCTATGTGAAAATAAACATCCCCGGCTTTTATTCGAACTCGGCCCGTCGATCTCTCTTTCTATGTTGATAACCGTTTAGCTACTTGCACTTCACTTACATTTTCTAGATCCCCACGTTGTCACCATCTTCATCGTGACTCTGCCAATGTGTCTGACTTCATTGAACGTAATATTTTCTCCAACTTTTCCCTTTGATCGCTTTTGATTTTTAAACGACTCTCTTCTAAATTTTAATCAAATCTATGTAAATAAAATTTTAAATTATTTTAATCTTGCTAATATAAATAAGATCGTCTACTCTTTGCATATCTGTGCATTTGTTTGTTTTTTCTTTAAATAAATCGCTTGATTAATCTAAGAAAAGGAAATGTTTACATAAGCGCTTGCAGACACAAAATCTTAAATTCTCTTAATTTCGTGGGACTTAACTCAGACTTCGTTGCATACAAAAACTAGTTGTAAATTTATTTCCTTTCTTTTTTTTTGTGAGAGGAATTCGTAACAAGCCTCATATTGTTCTGAACTTAATCTTGCTTTCAACATATTTTTTTCTTTTAAATCTCATTTTTCAGATATGCGCCCCAATGGCGTTGTTCATGCTCGATGACGAAGACCAGTTGATGCCAATTGCAATCCAGCTGAAACAACAGAAAGGACCAGAAAATCCGGTTGGTAAAAATAAATATAAATAACTGTAGTGGCGCATTACTTGTTTATTTCCAGTATATTTATATATATAAAAAAATATATATATTCATTAATTCTCATATTAATTAAGTATCATATTTATGTATATAAATATTTATTACTTGTTGATATTTAATTCTTCCGATTAAATTTTAAATTTCATGTCCCCTGATACTGATATTTAATGTTCACGATACTCAAAGTGACTTCGATTTCAGTGACATTTTCATTGACATTATGTCACGATTTCACATAAAAAAAATTCAAAATAAGGTTTTATATATACATTTCCTTCTTTTATATATATATATATATATATATATATATATATATATATATATATGGTTGGAATACAAATTACTGGTTCTTTTTCTGAGTGGAAGAGAAGGCAGCAAGTCCTGAAGAGTGAACATGTTGTCTTGACGTGCTCACGAAACTACGTAGTCGGCATGACTGAACGAACACCAGTCAGCTAAATGATAAACTTCTCCAAATCAATTATATATATATATATATATATATATATATATATATATATATATATATATATATATATATAGAGAGAGGGAGAGAGAAAGTCTACAGAAGTATGCTCAGAATTACATGGACAGAACAGGTTAGCAATAAGGTAGTTTTTAAAAAGTACTATAAATCAGAAAGAGACCGTTGAAATTTCTGGGACATATAATGAGGAAAGAGGGCTTGGAGAATTTGACACTCACATCTTGAAGGCAAAAGAGGGAAATAGCAAGTAACTCGCCTAATAATAAGCTTTTGTAAATGGGTAGTCGATTTTGGGACTGGGAGTAATAGTCAGGAGACAAATCTTGCTTTTAGATACAAAGAACAGGAAGCTTCGGGAAGCCAACTGAACCTATGTCCACAAGGAACATGCCACATAAAAGATACACTATATATTAGATGATTGCAAAAGTTTTTATTTTTAAAGCGCTTGTTACTTCTCCACCCGACTAAAAATTGTTGCGTACTTCCTTTGAAGTAGGTGATTACTGTTTGTTCAGGTCAAAAAGCAAGATTTTAAATGCTAGATTTCAAAACTGGCGGACTGTTGTCACATGAAAAAAATGATATAATACTACTTTAATCCCGTTTCCCAGCATTTTTATATCATATTTATCTAATGGGAAACGATATGTGAATCTCATCGTCCACAACAATAACTCAATTGCAAGATCTAAATTAAAAAGAACTAATATTATTTACGAATTCATAAATAATTATATTGGATATACTACAACATACTTAACAAGAAGACTCACGTTATATTTCTCTGACCATAGCTTAATTAGGTCTCGTTTAAATACACACGGAGACATACCAAAGTCCATTTGCAACGTACTCATTGACAATACAAATGTAATAACTTCATTCACATGCAAAAAAGGTTAAAACATAAAGGAGGCGCCATTAAGAAGAAAAAAAAAGAAAATGCCAACAATAAGATCAACCATGAACGCTGCTATAATAAATAATATTCAACCTGTACAAGGCTTTATAGTCATTCGCGGTAGAGGCATACAGATTAAGAGGTAAGGGACACAATTTATGAGGATACGTGAGGAACAGTTTCCGGTTCTAGTGATTGGAGACACTTCCTCTTGAGAGTCGGTTCCACAAGCTGTAAAAAGCTGTTCAAGTGGAACGTACAAGTGTCTTTCACTAAAATCTCTCTAAGTTACGGGTAATTTTTTTTCCATGTAAAAATGTGCTATTACTCGAAATTGAATCGTCGGCTTTGTCTCGTATCCAAAAATTTCATTTCTTCTTTGCTGATCGCTTCCTTTATGATGACGCTGATGATTAAGTAGACCAATTCTTACATGGAAGTTGCATGATAATGTTGATTGAGGACGAAGTTTATTTTGTTGAGTCTTTCTCTCTTGTCGTTTGACTTCTTCATTTTTTTCTTCTTCTGGTAACTTCGAACTTTTTGGTTCCGATGATGATGGAATACCACCAGTAGATACGGTCTCTGGATTGTGTTTTAAACGACTTAGAGTCAAGTTCAAATCGATTAGACAGCAATCATAATTTAAATATTTTCAATTTCAGGTTTTCTTGCCAACTGACGATTATTATGTATGGTTGATGGCAAAACTCTGGTACAACAATGCCGATGCTGCCTACCACCAATCTGCCCTCCATCTTGGTAAGTCAGTCTGTCTTCATTTTTAGATGATTTCATGTCGGGCTTTTTTTATTCTCATTTCCATAAACGTTGTTAAACAGCAATATATATATATATATATATATATATATATATATATATATATTTCGGGGAAAAAAATCCCTTTAAAAAAATGAAGATTGTGAGTGTGGGTTTCTCTATGTATGGTTAATAATCTCGTCTCATATATATATTTTGTCAGCCTAAACCTAGCAAATACCGGTATAGCGCCTGCTTGCTCGCAGATACACAACGATATAATCGATCTGTGTGCGTATCTAAGACTCGGTTCTGTAATTGGTGTTCGAATTTAGCTAAAGTCCAGGAATGTTGGTTTTTCAAGGCGGGTTGACTCGCCCCACTTAGAATATTGCCACAACGCCATCTTCCTTCCTCTACAATAACATTATGCCGTATTAAGCTAACATTCTCCAAATGTTTAACTCAGATCAGAATTAAAAATTAATAAATGTATTTATATTCCTAACTATAAAAAGTATTCAGAAAGAAAAAAAAACATCCGTTCGATGCTTCACTTCATAAGGAGAATGCGTTCTACTCTTGATGATTTGGTGAGGCTCTTAACTCTATAAAGATGAAAGGTCATATGTTAAAAAGGGTTCAAGATTTTAAAAAGTCAAGGCTCCTAAAATGGTGATTCCCGAAGCTATAGCTTATGTCTGAATCCGCTATTTTATTTTTTTAACGGTACTGACTGCCGAGCATACAATTTTATCCGGTGCGAATTCTATCTAAGCATAAAAAGTTAATTATAGTTATTTAGTTATAAGTCTTTATTTTTTTTCTTATGGAGTTTTAGAGCTGATTTGCTGGAAGAGATGGCTCGAAATTGCCGCGTTCAAAGCTGCAGACTTTGGAAAAGTTTTTTTTTCTCAAGATAGATTAGGCAGGTGTGCTTCTGGTATATATCTACAGATTCTTTATATAAGAATTACCTGGTATTTAGGCTTCACTCGCTTTCCCACTGCTGTAGCGTAGCTCTCTTGTACCTTTTCTAAAAAATATTTCTGTGGCAATTGTTCTGATGAGCATTCCTCAACTTCAGTAATTCAAGCTTTGTACCAGATTGGCAGTTCTGTCTCTTCATTGAACTGCTAGTTCTAATTTCTAGTCTAATTGTTTCTTTCGAAACGTGGAACTCTCTCCAAACTTGTAGCTTTTCCTGTCAACTACGATCTTCCAACATTTTAGATCCAACGCCAATCGCCATCTTCTGTCTTCTTGAAACCTGTTCTTTTATTGTCCTCTCTCACTTCAATGGCATTTTTTCAGATTCTTTCTCTTTCACTAACCCCTTGCAGCTTGGTGGCTTTATTGCCTTACCTGGGGTGAAATGATTAAAACAAAATTATATTGATCTCCATCCTGTCAAGAAAATGTTAGAAATGACGACTTACCAACGAACAAAAGTATTTTACGCTGATGATTGTTTTGAGAGGACCTGAAAGGCAAACAACAAAACTAGGTTGGATTTCGTGAAGGGTTTTGGTGGAAAATTCAGTTTAAGAATATCGGCAGTGTATTGACACGATGTTCCTTGCAAACAGCATTGGTTTTTACTGTGAGACACTTTTTATTAACACAACCAAATTTTAAGGTCGTGTCTTAATACATTCCGCAAGCCTTTATCATTCCTAATTTTTGTCATTCTAGAGATCATCTCTGATAATAATTCAGATATCATTTGTCTATTGTACACTCGCTTTGTTTCGAGTGGTGCAACGGATAGCGGCTCGAAATCAGAAATCGGCGAGCCGTTCGCATCCCAGTCGAGTTTCTTTACACTCACATTTGCACAAATTCCATTGGGAAGGTATGAATTCATGTCTCCCCCTCACTATAGGTTAAATAGAATTTCTGATGGGGCTTTTCATCCTTCATTGGCAACCAATCTAGGAGAAGGACAGATCTGAATTTAAAACCGTATGATGCCTTGATAAATGTATTTATGTTCTGAACTATAAAAAGGTATTCAGAAGAGAAAACATTCGTTGACTGTTCCACTCCGTAAGCAGAATGTATACTACTCTTGATGAGTTGATGAGGCTCTTAACAATATAAACATGCAAGTCAAAAATACTTAACATTAAAAAATCGAAGCCCCGAAGGATGCTGAATCCGAAGCTTTAGTTTATCTCATGCCTAAATCCGTATTTTTTACAGTATTTACATTAGTCGGACTATTGTCCTCATCTTTGTCGCCATATTTGTCACAACGTTTCGGCCGTTATCCACGTGGATAAAGGCCTTCTTCAGGTGGTTGGAATTTCAAAACTGAACCCTTTATTTCGATCAGTGGAGAACTTTCTAAGAGGGAAAATGGATGTCAGAGATAAGTTATCTCCTGCTAATTTTCCATCAAAGTTCTCCACTGTGGAACCAGAATTGAACTCACCTTCCTGTCACTGGATCGAAATAAAGGGTTCAGTTCGTGGATTCCAACCGTTGAAGAAGGCCGGAGCGTACAACGGCCGAAACGTTGTGAAAATATGGCGACAAAGATGAGGACAATAGTCCGACTAATGTAAATACTGTACATAAGATTTCATCTCAGAAATATAGACAAACTCCGTATTTTTTATTTTATTTTATTTTATTTTTTTAACTGTACTGACAGTCGAATCGCTGGTAGTCCCCATTCTCTTATATGAATGTGAAACCTGGAAACAGTTGGCAGTACAAATTGTACTGAGTACAATTATATGAGAAAAATCCTTCGCATCTTCTATTGGGAACCTAATGTGGCACCTTGCATTATTAGAAATATTCATAGAAATATGATTTAATTTTTTTACTCGGTTTATTAACCAGTCGTTAGATTTTTTTTTGGCGAAGAATAATTGAGCTTGAAAATAATTCACTAAGTTGTACTTAGACGATCCTAAAAGAAAAAGGAAAGAAGGGAAGAGAGAAAGAAGGGAAAGAGAGGAAGAGAGAAATACCAAAAAGCGGTCATTAACAAAAACACGTATCAGAAAGGTATGTAGGCCAACATCTGGCCGATTTTCAAGATACAATAAAAAAAATGTTATTTAGAAGGGAAAGTCATTTTGATAAGAATGTCGGTCGAAGCGCATGACCGACTTTTGCGTAGAAAGACTCATTATCAATTTAGAGAAAGGGAAATTTTAGAACAATGAGAACGAAATCTTAAATTGGAGAAAGGGAAATTTTAGAACAATGGGAACGAAATCTTAATCTGGAGAAAGGGAAATTTTAGAACAATGGGAACGAAATCTTAATCAGAGGAAAGGTGTATTTTGGGTTGAGGGGAGCGACCGGTGGAAATGTATACAGATTCTGACCTGTTAAGGATTGGAACCCCACGATGAGGAAGCAGAGAGATTTTCAATTCAGATAATTAAGATTTTTTAACTGTCAGGTCTGACAAAAACAAAGAGGTGAAAAAACGATTGTCTCGGCTCACAGATAGCGCCAATATTCTTTCCTGAAGTCACATCTAATTAGCGGCAGGCTGTTTTGACAGAGCCCAGGTGAGAAAAAGCCAAGATTATCATTTTTCGTACGTGCGAAAAAGGCCAAATTAGATTTTGTTTTTTTTTTAGAACAAGAACGATGTAAGCCACGCCCGATTTGAGATGGGAGGCGCCTCACCACGGTCTCATTAGCCGAAAGCGGTCACGTGATATGCGGAAAGAGGAGGAAGAATGCTCGATCAAGAACCATTGGTCGAAAACGGTCACGTGGCATGCGGGAAAGAGGAGGAGGAATGTTCGATCAGGAACCATTGGTCGAAAACGGTCACCTGACATGCGAGAGATCGGGAGAGATGGGTGTGCGTCCTCCCCTCCCCCAGAGGCACTATGAGGAAGTAGGGGTAAAAACAATAGCGATAATGGGAAATCAGAACTAATGCATTATCGAGAAACCCCTGACGCCGACAGACCCACCCCGGTTTGCTGCGGCGTCAATAAAAGCAGGACCCCAGTCGACAGAAATCAGTTGAGTTGAGAGTTTCGGCAGAGTTGCAGCAGGACCGCGGGCAGGGATAGAGCCTGAACGCGGGCATCAGATCCGGTCCATTCCTCCCTTACGGCAAGAAGTCCGTCCAGTCCAGTCGAAACAAGAGAATCCTAAGACAAGAGAACTTCCAGCCCAAGCAGACGAAGAAGAAGATTACTCGAAAGCCGCAGAGAAGTTGCACCCAAGTCGAAACAAGAAATCCTTCCAGCCCAAGTTGAAACAAGAAATCCTTCCAACCCAAGTCGAAGACAAGAGAAGTTCCATCTAAGTCGACGAAGAAGAAGAAACACAACTCAAGTCGAAGAGAAGAATCAACTGCGAATGATCGATAGAAATTAGCCCCAGTGTCGAACTAGACCACTCTCCGACATACACAATTCTAAAGAGTAGGCAATTCGAAATCTTTAGGTTGTGTGATAGAAGCTTGGTGCCATGGTCCACAGAGCGGGTCGGGAAATGAGAACAATTTTGTTTTTATGTAACGGACATTAGATATAAAAGGTTGTTACCCTTTTTTTTTATCAGCAATTTTTTGTCTCGTGAGTTTTTTTTTCTTTTACTTGTGTTTTGCCACCCCCGTCGGACTCAACTTGCATACGGCCCAGTCCCTGCTGGTCCCGTCTGTCTAAGATCTAAACACAACGGGGGTAGACAGACCGGAGATCAGTACAGTTGCTTTAGTGACCAGGTATTGGAAGCGAGTTGGGAAAGGCGAGGCTGGTGATCATCTAACCAAGGGGTTGGAGCGGCACGCTTGGACCCAGGAGGAGCGACCAGGAGGAGCGACCAGGAGGAGCGACGTCACCGTTGGCGCCGTAACCAAAGGATTCGACCCTGGGCCAGGTGTGTAACCGTCACACTAAAATCTATGAGTTTGTGCGGAAAAGGGTGGAGAGTTTTGTGAGCCAACAGCAACCTCTTCTCGCCATTGTCAAACGGAGAAAAATGGCGTGGTTTGGACACGTTACAAGGCAAGACAGCCTGTGAAAAACCATCATGCGTGACACCGTTGAAGGTGGACCTAGAAGAGGACGTCAACGCAAAACTGGTTAGACAATGTCAAACAATGGACAAGTATGACTATACCAGAATCGCTGATGGCTACTGTTGATAAACCGTTATGGAGGAGATTCAATGTGGTTTCTGCATTCAGATCCCCACCCCATACGATTGCAAAAGTCAAGGTAGAGATGATGATAACTGATAGTTGAGCATATAATCTTCTCCGAGAGCAATTCTGTTTAAGCATACTAGTGATCTGTTGGAAGAAATGGATCGAATGTGCAGTGTTCGGAGCTGCACACTTTAAGAATTTTTTTCTTCAAAATACTTTTGACAGGTGTTCTTCTGCTTTGTATCTACAGACAAAGATCCAAATAATCTGCAATGCTATAGCTCTTGGTTTGGCATTTCAATTGCACTCACTTTCCCATCATTATAGCGTAGATTCTCTGCACCTTTTCTATTAGTTTGAAACTGAAATTTTCATTACATGATGGTTGATAGATCTGATTTATGCTCAGCAATAAGTAAGATTTTATGGAAAATAAAATATATATATATTTTTAAGATAAATGCCTTTTTATGCAATGTTCCTTCAGAATTTAAGCAGTCAAGGCTCCGTACAGATTCTTTTGAATTGCTATGACAACTTTGGAAAAATAGTGGAGAAGTTCTCGTTACCTTCTCCATTGTTTTATAGTCCTCCTTCTAGACTGGCGTCCACCCAAAGCTAGAAATCTACTTAACCCATAGATCAGATAAGAAAAAATATTGATCCATTCTTTACCCAAGGACATTAGTGTGAAAGTGAACGCAACAGACATGTCAGAATTTGAACTCTGTATGCCGATTTCACTTTCTGCGCTGATAACGCCACACTTTAAAATTATATAAACCAAACCTTAATTAAAGATTGGGGAACATGACTCTATCATTTTTGGCTAGGGGGTGGGGAGATAATTTTTTTGCATATTTTCAATGACTTTTACATGCCTACTTTACTTTATTTACTAAGTAAAAGTAGTCTGGCACAAGACTTTAATGGGCATTTGTAAGGTTCGAAATTTCCAGTGTCACTATATTAATTCTTTCCAGAATTGAAAATTGTATTTGTATGCGTATAATAAAAGTTTCCAGTAAAAAATTCGTTTTACAAATGCTTATTCACTTTTCATTATTATTATTATTATTATTAAATAACTTGGAACATTTGCACAAACCATACAGTTTTCCTGGTGAAATCTCTCGTATACTATTTACGATAAAATACCTCATTTCCGTTTTGTTTAAAAAGTTGTTTCCGCGTATTCACTTTCTACCATCTATAATATTCTAGCTTTAAAACAAAATTACACAATTACTGCTATTTTATATTTATTTACTATATATATATATATATTTTTTTTTTTATTTAAAGGTTGGACACATCTCCTGATGGAAGGGGTTATTCTGGCCATGCACAGAAATATATCTGTTTCCCATCCGATCTTTAAGTTAATGGCTCCACACACACTTTTCCTAATGGCTATCAATTCGTAAGTCATTGTAATTCAAATCAAATCTTTTCGCCAAGCCTTTGTTTTAAATTTCCCATTTTTATTATTACACACTTTATCAGACAATCAGTTTTCAGTATGAGCGGGTTTCATTCACTTTCTCTTTCAGTCAACGCTGGGGAAAAGTAATCACGTTTAAACGAGAAAAGATGTATAAACAAATGCAACTTAAATTCAGTTAAATACTAGTGAAGAAGCCGTCTTTCAGACGGACTTTAGGCTAGCTTCTGCAGGGGATGTCTTTGGCTTTTACCTTCAGCGTTCTATGTTATAAGAATTTAGAAATGATAAAATTATTTTATCTTTATTCGACACCTTAATTCGGCATAATCTTTTTTCGTATACGCAACGGATCTCCGGAGTTTTTTTTACATTTATTTTGCGTGGATTTTTTCTTTTAAAATGACCATTCTTTAATATCTCTTTTAAAATGACCATTTTTTATGATCTCTTCACTATTATTGACTATTGAAAGACATTAGGGAACCTGAACTACGTAATATTTCGAATACGTCACAGTACGCGTGCTAAAAAAAGAAAATAAAACCTGAGCAACGTACCGTGCCCTACTTAAGTTTTAATTACGGTTTAATTAGACGATAGCAATTGCAATTGTGACGAAAAACAAAATTTAAGTTAAACCCTTAATACAGAATTGATTTTAAACCTTTCAATCTGTTCGATATTTAAATATAATTTTAAAAGTTATTTATTTAATTTTTAATGGCATGTAACTACAACAGTTACTACCTGTTACTTCAGGTTGTTTATAATACGCCGAGATCGACAAACGGACGGACACACATACACTGCGCTTTGTTTATATCGAAGATTATTATTTATAACATATGTAAACATCTTCATTTCCAACGCTTGCAGCTCAACGGGAAGAAGGGATTTTTTATTCCGTTCCGCGGTTAATGAAATCTGTTTTTCTCCGAAGAGTCTAGTTGTTTCAATCCACTTACACGTAAAAACCTTTAGGAGAGGTATAACTCCATCTATTCTCCCCTCGGCTATGAGTTAAATAGTAGATTTTTTTATCTCTAGAAATCTCTATCTCAAAAAATTATTAATGCAATATTAACTCGCCTAAATAAAATTGTTCTTACAATGCAAAATGTATTACGACTTTAAATAACAATTGTGACATAAAATTATGTTCTTTGTTGCATGTTAGCCTCGTGTGTCGCCTGTGTCTGCCTCGACCGGGGCTCTGACGAATACGTCTGCCTTGACCTGAGTTGCATTATTCTTTTCTGTTTCCTGTGTCATCTATACGTTGATTTATGGTGGTTCTTGCTGGTATACCTCTTGATTTTCCCTATTTCCATTATTAGGAGCTGAATTTATAAGTAACTAAAAAATTTCGTTAGAAACATATAAAACACTACGGAACAGTTACGTAATATCAATCTTTCTATGGAGCTGTGAATGCTGGACATTTAAAATGTTAGTTCGTGAATTTGATGAACAATAACTAAACAGTACTAAAAATAAGAAATGGGTAGTGGAACGAGTCTTTCCCCGTAGATTGAATAAAGTGTTCAGTTCAGAATTTCCTGTAGGCCAAAATGAAGATCGATATACACCTGAGTAAGGCCGGAGAGCACAACGGCCGAAACGTTGTGATAACAACAACAAAGGTGAAGACAATAGTCCAAATATAAGTAGTGTAAATAAGTTTTTTTATCTTGTCAAGGTTCATGATGAACAGAAACAAGTCACTGTGTCTCCTTGTAAGCTGACATTTTTAAAAACATCTGTATCTCTATCTGGTGATAGAATTTGTGTTACACTATCAATAGTCGAGGCTAATTTAGTATTTTCATGGGCTATAATAGTCCGAATATAAATAGTGTAAATAAGCTTTATTACTTTGTCAAGAAAATAGGCGCTAAAAAACTAATAGTAAATAATACGTAGACTCTGATGGAAAAAAAAATTTAAACAAAATTTCTAACATGCTAGAAAGAATTAAAAATTTAATAAAATAATCAAAAAATACTTTTGACGTTCCTTTTAATAATAATATAAACATTTTGACGATAAAACTTTATTTTCATTAATTTTGAGGCTTTTTCCCTCGTGCTATTCTCTTTTTTAGTGTTAGTGTGGGTAGGTACAATAGTTGATTTCAGCATACCTTATTTTTTCTGAATGTTGCCCATCCAATGCTTATTCGGTTATTATTTTTTCCGGTAGTTTCCAGATTGTTCTTGAAAGATAATTTGTAACCAAAATATACAAAATTTAATAATTTTATTATTATTTTTTTATTTTTTGAATATCAATTTGTAGTTTTATTTTGCTGTCATTGAAACAGACTTCATTTAAGACTTATTTCATTTTCGTAGTTGAAAAGAGATTTCAAAATGATGTGACTTAACCGGAATATAACTTTTGTTTACAAAGTGTTACTAAAATGTTCGGCGATTTTGAACACTGCGTTCAAATCTTATCTGTTAAGGACTTCTTGATTTTAACCAAATGAAAAAAATACAATATTCAATGATTCTTCTTCTTACTACTTCTGTTTGGGTGACATCATTTTTTTTTAAGCATTTCACCCCAAACAAGGCAGGAAGCCACTAGCACGCAAGGGGTCACAGAGAGTTGGAGCTAGAGTAAATAGGAGTGATAGAGGAAAGGATGAACAGAAGGATAGGGGATAGATCAGGGCATCTGGAGATTTGAATAGATTATAGCTATCAGGGAAACAGGAAGAGGGAAGGAGTTCCACTGACGAGAGGTGCGAGACATGAAGCTATTGGAGTAGAAGAGACGGCTACATTTAACAGTTTCGACAGTGAAAGAGTGTAAGCCAGATGCCAGCCTAGTTGAACGCTTAAATTCATGAAGTTTGAGAACCAGCGAAAGCAGCTTCTTGGAGCAGTTACTATGAAAGTATTTGTAAAAAAGACAGAGGGAGGCAACGGCACGTCTGTGAGAGAGCGACTGCAGACGAGATGACAGATCAAGGCCAATTACACTGCATATTCGTCTCTGGATCTTATCAAGAACCTTGAGAAAAACATAAGGGGCACCAGACCATATATGGCATCAATACTCCATGCAAGGGCGAAGGGTTGATTTGTAGATTTGAAGGATCGATTCCGGCGAGAAAAATTTCCATTTCTCGCCGGAGTCGACATTCCTGTGTAGCTAATCATTATTTCATTGATTCCTTTTCTATAACTTATCAACCTTTTTAGATTATTTATTAAAGTTAGAAAATAATTTTAGGTTGTAAGAATTTTGGGGGCGGTGGGGGGTAAAATAATCTACTGATACAACTCATTAATTTTCCTGTTTTCCTTGTTCTTAAAACACATCCAGTAATAGCAGACATCTTTTGGTTGGTTTGAACACTTAAAAATTCTGAAAATTCCCTGCTTACCTGGCTATCTTTCGTTGAGTCATCTTCCCCTTCAAAGTCACAACCTTCAACTTTGGTATCAGTAAGTTAATGTTCTACTACAATGATTTGTCAAAGTACCTTACACTCTTTTTAATAAGACTTAACAATTCATACTTAGAAATTTGCATATTATCATGATCTTTATCATTTGGCCTTTTTTCAGCTTCAAGCTATGGCTTATCAATCTTTTGTTATACGGTACCTTCAAAAACGCAATTTGTTTTCCAATCGTCAAAATCCACGGAAACTACTAATAAAAGCATACTGCTCAACAATCTTAACCTCTAAATAAAATAAAGGTGTATAATCATTTTATGTGGTTGGCTCAAAACTTTTGCACAACACAGGAAACAGATAAGTAAGAATATTCTTTAATATAATAGTTTTAGATTATAAGAATGTTTTTTGCATTTTTTAGATAATAATTTACCGCTACAAGTCCTACTAATTAATCCATAGCTGGGGTGGAAGAAGAGGTGGATTCATACCTGATCAGAATTTCATAAATGAATAAGAAATTATAATTTGAATAAAAGTGGGGTATCAATTTTATTTTACGGACAATATATGGACTGATCCCTCACTTTGTGGTCACGGTAGTTTATATACATTTACATTTCAGAAAATTTAAACAAATCTAAAAGACATGCCTGTATAGCTAATCAGCATTTCATTAACTGATTCGTTTTCTATGACTTATCAACCTTTTGAAGATTATTTAAAGTCAGAAAATAATTTTAGATTGTAAGAATTTTTTGTGGGGATAGATTTGGGGGATAATGGTTTACTGATACAACTCATTAATTAATCCATATCTGGGGGAGAAGAGGTGCATTCATACCTTTCCCAAAGATATTTGCGTGTTAGTGACTATAACGAATGCAACTGAAACCCAGCTCTTCTATTCCAATTCCGAGCCATTATCCATTATATCACACGTACATCAAAGCTTACAGTACCAGATATTCGCAAACCGTCACCCAAGTATTGATCAAACTCGACGTTGCAAACTCGAGAACTGCAGTTTTCAACGTGATATGGCCGTAAGCCATGTAGTAAAAAACAGAACCAGTGAATAAATTTATACCAAAGCTTTATTGCACTTTAATCTGACTACTCATCTACTGACGGATGAACAGGTTGCTTTTTATACCCACTAGATCTTAAGGGGAGGTAACTGATGATTTATAAGTACATTCTTTCCTACGAATTTTATTCATAAGAAAGAAAATCTCTTAGGTTTCCAGGCTCTTTACAGATTTTCTGCGAACGCCTGGGTCGTTTTTGTATTGGACTATTTGAGCTGGAAGATCTCTCATTTTTTGCTCCCCGTTAGTCCCGGAATGGAAGTATCTCGTCCTTCTTAATGGACGAAGCTAATCTGAGTCTGAATGTGGATCTTCCGAATCTGTTTCTGAATGCACCCGCTTCTGGGACATTGGTCGCTCATCAGGATCGTCTGTAGTTGTCAGGATCTTGGATGTTAATCCCTCTGAAATGTCTGATGGAGGCGCAACGGAAGCTGTCATCATCATCCTGGGGTAATGTGTCGGGAGTGAATCCGACACGGTGATCTCCCGATTGGTTTTCTGTATCAAAGAGATCAGATCTTCTCATTAGGGTGGTTTTAGGACCAGCAGAAGCCAGATCTCTAAGAGAGATGATAGTTTGCCTTCCATCCGGGTGTCACACGAGTGTGTATTGTGGGTTTGCTTCTATTATTTCTACCTTGTCTACCAGGAGCGGGGTCATGTTTGGTATAGCGACTGTGGCGTCTCAGTAGAACCGTACATGGTTGAGAGAGCCAAGTGGGAAGCTAAGTCCCAGCCGAACTCCGTCCTTGGAATGGTAGAAATCTTTCGTGTGGGGTGGCATTGGTGGTCGTACATAATATCAATCTAATGGCATACAGGGCTACTGGAAGGAGAGTTTCCCAATTATTTATTGAGCATTTGTGTGCTGAAGCAGCCAATTGAATTGTTTTCCAAATTAAGCCGCATTGACCGTTACCCTGGGGGCTGTATGGGGTTGTCCGACTTACCGCCACACTGCGTTCTTGTAAGAATTGCCGAAGCTGATCGGACATGAAAGAAACTACTCGATCTGAATGTATATATGCCGGTACTCCAAAGACAGCAAATAAGGAATAAAGGCAATTTATAATTGTTATAGCAGTCATATCTGGACAGGGAAAAGCAAAAGGAAACTGTGAATATTCGTCTACAACAGTTAGCATGTATCGGTTTCGTGTTTTGGATGGTAACGAGCCTTTAAAGTACAGATTGAGTCTTTCAAATGGCCGCGTTGCTTTTATTAGCAATTTAGGTTTTTCTCAGCACACGTTCTGCAGGAATTTGTAATTTTCCTAACGTCTTCCAGTGAATAAGGCGAATTCCTACTCCTTATCATGTGAACCATCCGTGTTATGCCCAGGTGGCGCAGTTCCTCGTGTAGTGTCTGATTTTTAGTCTGTAATTAATTTGAAGTGATGTCCGATTAAATAATGTGAACCGGTTAATTGTCTAAGAGTAATCGATAACCACCCTTTTTTTTGGGTGGGGGTCTGTGTTTGTTATTAATACTTGGACCTGCCATGGTGACGTACTTTGCTCAATTATTCCTTCTTGAAGCATTCTTTTTATTTCGTAACCTGTAAATCGTTTGTCGTCATTCAAATAACGTCGGCTCTTAATAGCTATTGGCTTTGTCATGTATTCAAAAAGTGAGGTGTACGGAATGTTGGCCGCAGTCAGTCCGAAAATCTTTAATACAGGTTTATCTCCGCCAAAACAGATTTCTATGCTAGAGTGTTTACTGAAAAAAATCGTGGCCCAGTAATACGTCACAAAAAAATGTCCTTCATTGTCGATAACTTAACCGCTTTATATGAGATGCCGTTATAATGTAGGTCGGCCAAAGAATATCCACTTACGTGTGATGACAAAGCTGCGTTCAGCATTGTTACTCTTTTGTGGGAGGGAACATAATGCAATTTGTGAATCTTTACTAGACTGTCTTTGATATATTTTCCGAAATTCCAGTGTCTAATGAGTTGGTGAGGACTCGGTTAATTTTCATTTTTATAATAGTTTTTGAAAGACAGTCAGGGAACACGGTCAATGTTGCAGAAAATGATAACGAACTGACAGGACGGCTAGCTTTTGTATTCATTTTGGCCGCATATAAAGTTCCATTGTAAGTGCAATAAATTGTAGTAAAAATAGAACCCGTGAGTAAACTTATACCAAAGCTTTATTGCACTTTACTCTGACAACTCGTCTACTGACGGATATTACAGGGTGGTTTTTATACCTTCTAGATGTTAAGGGGAGGTAGCTGATGATTTATCAGTACAAGCCCTATTTTAACTTTGACATTTTGTAAATAAGAATATGCTTCATCAGGTGGTATAAGCATTTTTTGGTCGTGGAGAGGTTGCATAAGTGGAATCAATTTACAATGAATTTGCATGGCAATGCTTTAAATTTAAAAAAGATATATTTGCGATCTGGAAGATGTAATCGATAGTTATATGAAAAAGAAATTCTTTGGAGGTGTATTTATTTAGAAAGCATCAAAATTATTTTTTCTTTCTGTTTTTTTTTTTTTTTTTTTTTTCAGGAGAGGTCTGAGTAAATTAGTATCGGAAGGAGGCTGGGTTGACGAAACGATGGCCATTGGCGTCAAAGGGGTGTATGACTTGATAGGGCGATGGTAAGTTTTCTCTTATATTAATTCTTTTATTAAAGGCCTCACTTCTCTGTTAACCTTTCCAATTTTTTTAAATTCAGTCCTCACAATGATGTTGACATTCTACACTAATTCAAACAAAAGGCTAGGAAGAAAACTGCCATCTATACTGGAAAGAGCAATAATAATTACTGGATTTGAGAAACCTATTTTCCTGAAAAATTGTTTTAAGAAAAATATTTTATAAATTTCAATCAAAAGTAGCATTGGTTTCTCGGCCAGTCAATGTCGAGTGTTTCTTTATTTATATCTGAAACAGCTAATACCATTCTCATACAGTATAAAGATTGCCCAGTGTCTATAACACTGCAAAAATCGTAAGTGACGACCCAAACATATACCACCAGGAGATAATCAACATTATCTTCACAGTAAAAAGCGTAATATCAGCTACTGCATGTAGAGACAAGTGACGGAAAAAGATCGAAAAATTCCTACAGTCAGTCTCCCTTTCGTCATGAGTGTGTTGGATTACGGTGAGTTAATAATGCACTTAGTGTTTTGTAAAAGATTCGTTTTGTATTCATATAATCTTTTTTCCAACTTCTTTAATTTTCCCTTTTGTATTCTATGTGGCAACATTTATATGACAGAATAAAGTCTTCCAAGTTTTAACCGAATATTATTTTGTTTTGGATTAATTAAGTCTTTTATTGTTTTAGAAGTAGTTGTGTCAAATTTTACGTTAAACTTAGATAACAATTTTCAATTGTAGTTGTGATAGAATTGGTAGTTAAAAGAAGACATTTTGACTTTTGGATTTATGAGAATAATCTACTCTTTTATTTTGAAATATTTCATCAGACTTTTGTTTCACATCAAACGAAAGAAATTTTCCACTTTGTCATAGATTTTCATATATATATATATATATATATATATATATATATATATATATATATATATATATATATCATAAACATAAACATTAAACATAAAAATGTCTTTAATAAATAAATTGTCGGACCTTGTCCATTTCTTAATATATGACGTCATTTGTTTACATTTGATACGCCAGAGCAGTTATGAATGTACGAGATTCATGGAAGATTGAAGTTTATAAGCAGTAAATTCGACCTTGTCTACCGAACGGTTCTTTGTGGCCGAGCGGTCAAGGCACGTCAGCGTAAATGACGGTTCCGTATAGGATGCAGGTTTGAATCCTGTCAAAGAACGAATATTTTCTATGAAAATTTCTCGGACATTCAGGCCGGTAAATGTTATTTAATACTGTTTATCATAAACAGAGCATTTGTTTAAATACTTGTATCTACAAAAACAACGTTAAACATAAAAATGTATTTAATATATATATATATATATATATATATATATATATATATATATATATATATATATTCCTACGTTCGAAGTGTAACTTAAAGTTTTGTAGTTCTATCAACTCATAGTTTGTGGTGCCACGGATCTTGTCTCAGCAACGGGACGATAAACAGCAGCAAAGGTTGGATGACTCTTCTGCCTTCGATCTGGATACGCTGTCTGAATATTCTGCCATTGTTAAACGGAACACTTCTCAGTTAACTCACTTCTACACACGTTAAACGTTGAAGACAGTCTAGACACAAATGTACACGAATGACAAATGTAACTGGGTCTACGTTACAACACTACCATAAGCTTGCTTTATACTTAACTAGCAGTAGAGCCCTGCGTTGCCCGGGGATGTAAGAGTAAGAGATAGATCAAGTATCGACCATCATAAAGACTGAAAAATAAAATTGACAAGTATTGTTTAAGGTTGACGGACACGCATGTCTTAATTAGTTTTTTGTTTTTTTTTTTTTTTTTTTTTTTTTTTTTTTAAATAGTGGTCAAACCTAAACTCAAGCAAAAACATTGTTTTCAATCGTTATGGATTTACCAATTGAATAGAATTTTATTATAAACAATTGTCTTGTAAATGGAATTTTTAAAGCATTCTGAATGTAAAAATAAAGAAAAAAGTGTGCAAGACAATAAGAAACACTACCTTCCAAAAAAAAGAAGTGAAGTTTTGTTGAAATCGGTTGAAAAATGTAGGAAATCCGATCCCATATATAAACGAACACAAACACACAAACAACATGGGTTTTATAATAAATATAACTCGATATGAGTTGTCCCCCTTTCATTCTCGTGATGCCTCTTAATCGTGTTTTCAAATTGATTTCGTGCAAAAACAATTGTGCTTTTCCAGTTTTGGGCACAGTCAGAACCACCGCAAGGTAATTTTACGTAGTCCTGTGAAGTTTTGTTGAAATCGGTTGAAAAATGTAGGAATCCGATCCAATATAAAAACGTACAGACACACACACACACACACACACACACACACACGCACACACACACACACAATCTGCGTTTTATAATAAGTAAGATGATCTAACAAATCTTATTCATTTAGTAGACTTTCTGTAATCTTTTACAATTTATGATTTTTACTTATTGAATACAGTAAAAAAAAATTGGACACCATGTGTATTTAAAATAGTTTCCGGTTATTATTTTTAGTTAGGAGGACTTATGTGTGTTTAGATTTCATTTGTTTATTTTTTGTGTATCGTTCTCTGAAAAAAAAAAACGCTGAGTCACCGGAAGTTAACGGCTTTCGGAAGTTTGAGTAGCCGGCAGTAACTTCCGGTCGGGTGCGATATACTTAACCGTGCTTTCAAATTGATTTCGTGCAAAACAATTGTGTTTTTCCAATTTTTGGTGCTGTCAGAACCATCGCAAGTTAATTTTACGTAGTCCTGTGAAGTTTTGTTGAAATCGGTTGAAAAATGTAGGAAATCCGATCCAATATATAAACGTACACACACACACACATACACACACACACAATCTGCGTTTTATAATAAGTAAGATTACTCAAAAACGAAGGATTTGAGGACATAAATTTATATGGACATTTGCTCTTGTTTTATTGTCAAGAATCCACCTCCAGTGTTTGTGAAAGCATTTTTGATACAACCTGTATGTATACTATTAATAACAAATATACAATTTTTCTCGCAATTTTGTACAACTCATTCACGAAAAAATATTCAGATGCTGGTTGAAAATCTTGAAGATTAGTTTATACCGAAGAATATCTGATAGAAACTAGAATGGCGGAACAGTAATCAGCAAGTTTCTATTTTTCCCAAAATGTGCCAGAAAGGCCAGGTAACAATGCCGTAACACTGCAGTAACGAAAGCATTAAGTCTTTCGTCTACTTAGTGGATGTAGAATCTCACTTGTAACGCTATTTCCTAATGAATGTAGCAGCTGTATATTTCCAACGAACTCTATGACCAGTGTTCGATCCCAATCGAAAGCCAAAATTTCAAATACGGATTTTTTAAACACAGTTCATATTCTTGGCCTTTAAACTGAAATGTCCCTTAATTTAATAAAACCTATTTATTTTTATAGGACCTAGCAAGCTGACTGCAGGATTTTTATTGTAGTAATTTCAATAGAAATACCTATAAAACCATAAAAATTATATATATATATATATATATATATATATATATATAGCATAATGAGAAGCCACGTATACTTTCTTAATATGTATATATAGAAAACGTTTCAAATTAAAAATTATAATGTTTTATTTTATGAAAGTATTTATTTATTTATATATATATTTAATATTTCAAATTGTCCTCAATTTTTCATCAGAAATAACTGTTTGTTACAAATAAATTAAAATTACTGTTTGTTAGCACAAGCGTCCTTCGCGAGACGCGGACGTCACGTGACATGGAACGTCACTGTTCGGATATTCCTAACTTAAATCTATATATATATATATATATAGTTTTCTTATGCTATCTTAACGTTTTGTCAGTACGAAAATCATGAAAACCTTACAACGTATATTGCTAATATATTTCATTCTCGTCTTTTTCCTATTTAGCCAAAAAATATGGCGGTTTGATTTACAGGGAACACCGCCAGCGGAATTTAAATCAAGAAATGTAAGTACAATATCTGTCTATATTTCTGAGATGAGGTATTTTAATTATTTACACTATCAGCATTGTTCTGACTGTTGTCCTCATTTTTGTTGCAATCTTCACGATGTTTCGGTCGTTGTACTTCTTCAGGTGATTGGAATTTCTAACTGAACCCTATATTTCGTCCACCGGGGTAGATTGTTCTAGTTCCACGTGCCATGCCTCTTCCGGATGTCTCAGAATCAGTTATCTTCATTTAACTCAACTCTACAAGTTTTTTTTTCTCTCCGCTGTAGCCAAGTATTGAACTCACAACTCTTTGAGCCAAGTCACTGGATTCAACCAATGCTTTTATCTACTGGGTCATGTGTCCTTGGAGAACATCTCAACAAAGATAAGGACAACAGTTCGAACAATGTAAATAATGTAACTACATTTCAACTGTAAGTGTAATCACTAATAACTAAAAAGTGAAAAATCCTCTTTGATCAATGTTACTGCTCTCGTAACTTGATGTGATTCTGCACGACTGATCTCATCACAAACGGACTCCATTTCTGACGATAAGAGTGGGGAAGAGGAAAAGGGATAGTTTCATACTGTCTGTTCACTGCTTTACCTGTTATCTCTTCCTACCGGTCGCAAACTTGTCGTCTTTGCTCCAGTGACTGATGGCCAACGCAATCTTTGTTATACCAGCGACGACTGAGCCGGCGACATCATTGGTATTTTGCCGTTCATGCAGCGTGATTTAGGCGGGAATAGCCTGGTGGAGATGAAACCTCTCCAGGCTTGAGTACTGTCGAATTCCTCTCACCAGATGGTTTGCGTTGATTATGAATATGTGGTCCTTGTAGCTTACCTTGACTCTTTTCCCACTTGTTGGTGCCTCTGACATGGAAGTCATACGCCCACCGATGTCACATTAACATTGTCACACGAAAGATAATTCTGGGTTACATGATATCAGTAAGAAGAAAAATCCATAACTTGGCTATAATTTATTCGCTATCTTATTCAACCTTATTGAAGAGAAACTTATTTTTTTTTTCTTACGCCATACAAGTCTAAATATACGTGAGGGGAAACAATCCAATAATTGGACACATAAGAATTTAGATTCTTCCCCTTATCGCTATTTCTTGAATACCTTGGTGGATGTAGGAATTCTAAATTTACAGCCGATCGCTATGATCCATGCTCGATCCCAAGTAAAAACCAAGATTCCAAATGTTGACTTTCTTTTTCAAAACAGTTCGATTCGCAAACTTCCTCATAGCATGCAACGTTTATGCCATATAAAAATAGTATTAGTAAATATCCATATAATATTTATGCTCACGGTGACATCACGTCACGTTGAAACACTGCTTCCAGTAAAATCACCTAAGTTAAGCACCGTTGAATATGGTCAGTACCTAGATGGGTGACAAATAAAGAATACAACCTTAGTGGTGTGGTTAGTTGTTATAATGCTCGTATAAGCTCGTAGTTTCTGATTAATAATATTGTAAGGAAAACACTGGAACAAAAGATTAGTGAAGAAAAGATTTAATTACTCAAGGAACACCTTGACCCGTCTATCCCCTCCTCTGATCTCTCGGTCCCCGGCTACCTCCCTCTCCTTAGAAAAAACTCTCAAACCCACATGCACGGCCTTGGTGTTTACGTCAAGGACCATCTTCCACTGGCTAGAGACTATTCGTACTTGTGTCTCCGCTATCTTTTCTCAATGCTGTAAGCTATCTCTTCTTCCTTTATCGCTCTCCATCCTCTCAAGACTGCGGAATAATCGATAGCATTTCTGACAGCATAGACAAGGTTCTCTCTCTTTTCTCTCTCTCCTTCCGTTTGCTAAACATATTAGTGTTTGGTGATTTTAACGCTCATCATACCAAATGGCTTAAGAATGCTACTACTGACCTTTGCAAGCATTCAAATACTTTTTTTTTCAGTTTCTCAATCCCTCACACAGATAGTTGACTTCCCCACGCATTTTGCCTACAACCGGGACTAGTAAAGGCCTCTCTTCTGGATCTGTGTTTTACCTCCACCCCGAATCTTGTAGTGCCTCGCAGCTCTGCCCTCTCGGTAACTCCGGTCATGCTGTAGTGTCTCTAAACATCTCCTTCAACTCCACCCCTGCAAAGAACCTCCTACCTCTAGAACCTCGTTCTGCTGTCAACGAGCTGACTGGGACTCGTTCCGTGATGTCCTCCGCGATGTTCCCTGGGATGTTGTTTTTTACGCTCCCCATTCAAGAATGTGCTTGAATTGAAGTCAAAACTCCTGGGTCAATCGACGCTTTCATCCCCTCAAGAAAATTTAAGGTCAAATCGCGCTCCCCCCACCTTGGTTCTCTGCTGCTTGCTCAGCCGCCATTGCCCATAGGAACCACTTCTTCCACCTCTGTCGTAGCGACATGTCCGACTGCAATAGATGACTCTTTGCCTCTGCCTGAAACGAATGTAAGCGTGTCCTCAACGAAGCTAAGTCGCTATTTGCTGCTCGAATGAAGGAACGTATTGCATCTTGCAAATTCGGCTCCAAGGATTATTGGCGTCTCTGCAAGAGCGTACTAAACATTAGCTTAGTACTAAACCCTCTATACCTCCATTGTTCAACCAGGTCCTGACCTCTTCTACCGACAAGGCTGAATGCTTTGCTCGGAAATTTTCATTCAATTCAACGCTCGACTCTTCCGGTGTACCCATACCCGATTTCCATCCTAGAACTGAGGCCCTATTGAGTGAGTTGTACATAACCCCGTCATTGGTATTGGGAATTATCTCCAATTTAGACCCCCTATCAAGCTCTTCAGAATAACGAAGAAGCTCTATAACCCTTTGCGTGCTAGTGGCTTCCCGCATTGCTAGAGGTGCAATGCTTAAAAAAAACTAAAAATAATACAAAAATAGTGAATAGTTCTGTGCGGCAATGCGCATGACTCAGCGCTACGCCACTTTGATGATCCTTTTCCGATGAGAAGACGTCCTATTCATAGCGAATGGACGAGTATGTTCAACAATTAGTGTAGAAATGGTCGGACGTTTTTCTATACAATAGTAGTGTAATGGGTTCGAAATAGTCGAGTTCTAATTCCCATTGGGTTCGTTATATTTATTTAGGCGCAAACACCCTTCGGTCAGATATCGATCAACCGCTTCTCCACCCCCGCATCTTGTATCACTAAACCATTATTATCGCAAAAAATTCTTACAATCTAAAAATATTTCGGGTGTTGTAAATAATCTGCAGAAGGTTGATAAGCTGAAGAAAACGACAATCCTATAATATTTAGATAATATGACTGAATCACGGTCGACAATATGTGTATCTCCTCACTGGTTTAAGCCCAGGTAAAAAAAATCCTGCTTTTCGAATGTTCGATTTCTAGAGCAAACAGCTTTTCCAGTAATACAATTCTCAATCAAGTGAATGACTACAAATCTCCGACCTCTTATATTTTATCTTCTGAAAAGGTTTTTAATGTCAATAAAGACATGGCTTGGGCTGCCTTGAATGACATGGCTAAGATCTTGATCTCTGTCCGGAGAGTTGAGCTTAACCACTTTCCCGGCGTAAACGTGTATATACGTTTTTACACGTTTAAAACACAGCGTTCAAAAAACAGCTACAAATGTGTTTATACGTCGATCTTGATCCTTTTTATGCCTTTCTGAGCTTCAAACGAGTCTAATTGTCAGCTCAAATGTCTAGTAGAGGTTTTAGCCAACGTCCAGGTAGTTCAAGGCGCCTTAGTTTCTATATTAAAAACAAAGTTTTAAAATCGTCTGAAAATGAAAGGTTTTTCTAAAGATAACTGTCGGGGAAGGGGTTAAGGTAAAAACATTTATAACGATAATTGAGTCAACTCTTGTATCGATCTGAAACATGAACAATGTCAGCCATTCACGAGTTAAGATTGCATGGGACCTATACATGAATTCAACGACGAGTTAAAACAAAAAGTCTTTGCTGGAAATAATATTCTACAAGAGAGATAAACTATGGCAACTTATATCTTACCCAAGATGCCAGGTCAGGTCCGATAACATGATAGCTCAAGATTCTTGACAAAATCCAAACAAGCGTCTGTAATATAATAGATCCTGACTAATTGAAATAATTGTTTTAATGAGCTTTCCTCTTTGGTACCGCGACCTCCTGAATTTAAGCGTGCTACTAGATTGACAACTAGATCTGATCATTTTACTGTAGAAATAGCCAGATATAACCGTAAGTTCTATACTAATAGTTCCTTCTCTCGCGCTTCTCGCCTGTAGAACTCTCTTCCTGCTTCTTGTCTTGTCTCCTCCGTAGTGTGAATTACAATTCTACCATTTGTCCGTGAATTGAATAATAATGCAATATCTCGCTCAAGATTTTTGACAAAACCCAAAGAGTCTGTAATGTTATCGGTCCTGAACTGGCATCTTGGCTTCCGTCACATACCCATCGCCATAACTGAGCTTCCCAGTGTCTTTTCTATGAATATCTTCATAATAATTGTTTTAATGAGATTTCCTCTTTGTACCCCGACCTCGTGAATTTAAGCATACTACGAGATGTGCATCTAGAACTCATCATTTTACTGTTGAAATTGCTAGATGTAACCGTAAGTCCTATTCTAATAGATTCTTCTCTAGCACTTATTGCCTGTGGAACTCTTTTTCTACTTCTTGCTTTCTTGTCACCCACAATCTCCACAAATTTAAATGCAATATCAATCGATATTTTTTGTATTTCTTAACTCTTTCAGTGTCCTTGCTTCTAACTTTTTTTTTCTTATTTTCTTTCAATCTCAGTAATCCCTGACGTCTTAGTGGCATTATAGCCTTGCTTGAGGTAAAATGATTTTAAAAAGAGTCTAGTTCGCGGGCTACTACCACAGAAGAAAGAATATCATTTCATCACTTATCATCTAGAGGCCTCAATAGTGTTCATTCAGTACAAAGCCCAAGAGTCATTCAAAGTTGGGGATTACTGAATGAATATGAAGTGTATATGACATGGCGAGTCTTAGCTGTGAAGGTTAGAGTTGGTGGAAGTAAATGTAGCTCGACAGAGCATTCTCCATGGAAATAGCGATAGATTAACGAGAGGCTTGCGACTTTTTTTTGTAGGGAAAGGGGTTGTAGGATGGAAAATAATTCATCACCTAGAAGGCGGCGGATACGCTTTTGAACCCTAACAAAACTGAAAGGTGAAAATTACACAGAACCCTTCAAGATATGGTTGCAGTAGGCCATTTTTTGGCCTGATCTGGCTCTTGTAAAGAAAGAACATATTAGGAGGTGTCGGATACTTACTGGAATGGTAAAAGGAAAAGGCCATATTTCCATCATCTTTTGCAATGAATTGTATATATTTGGTTGGTCAGGAAGTCCTGACTCACTTAGGAAGCGGAAAAAATAGTTTATGGAGGTACACCAACATTAATTCTTCAAAATAAAGTCCCTCATTCACGACGATCTTCTACTTCTTCAGCCAGCATCCGAATCTATCACAGATACCAGTCCGCTGGCGTTAAATTAAGAAAAAACAAACTGTAAACAAGCTTCTTTCACTTCATTAAAACTGTTAAATCTCTGGTCATGGAGGAAATGTACCACTGAGCAGAATAAGCCATAATCACTCCGGGCAGCATCGGGAAAGAAATTGTTTGATGTGGAAGATTCTCAACACCTTCCATCTGGTTGAACTTCTCGTCATTCAACCTGGCAGTGTGCAGCCTCACATGAACTGACCTATGCAGGATACTTCTTTAGTTTGTCGGATACGCGGTCTAGCTGCTTGAAGTACAGTTTAGAGTTGATGGCACGACCATGTGGAACAAGCTGGAAATGCAATACTCTTTGTTGTTTTCTTTCTGCTTCCGAAGTGGCTCAGTACTTTCTGGCCAAACTAATATGACTTCTACAATAGGAGTTCAAGACAAGAACACTCTTTGGGAGTACACCCGTTCATCGCACTAAGCAAAAATTCAGGGTCTTGATTACTAGCATGGTATTGTGGGCCCTGCGATCTGGACTGAAGTCGAAGAATCATGCTACCCCAATTTCATATATCTCTTCATATTTAGTCTCAGCATTTTATAATTTCAGTTTAATGTCCCTCTTCTTAGATATATGTCGAAAGAATGTCATACAATGTATTGCTTAAAAATTATTGATGATTGTTTATTTTTCTTTAATTTGTTAACAGGTTGAAGATCCAAAAGTCCTTCCCAATTACCATTTCAGAGACGATTCATTGCTCATCTACGATATTATCCACACTTACGTGACAAACTATGTACACATTTACTATGGTAAGAACTTGTTCATTCTTTATTACAAATGATTTTTATTAAATATAAGAAACCTATTAAAGAAACGATCCTAAAGCACATCTAATGCATTTTCAGTGCATAAGACCCCAAAAGGGGCTACATCATCCTCTTTTGTATAAGATCTAAATAATAAGGTAAGAGTACCCATTGTGAAGAAAACGGTTTTATTTTAATAACAGTATGTATCAGCCAGGTCAAGCCGAAAATGGAGTGCCATATTTGGGCAGGAGCTTTTGATTTAAATTCTCTGTCTTGATAGAATTCAAAAGCGTCTCCGAATACTTTTAGAGAAGAATTATTCCCCACCCTCAATCTCTCTCTCTCTCACACACACACACACACACACACACACACAAACACAGGCGGTATGTGGCGAGTCTTTCAATTTCTCTATCACTATTACTATTGAAAGTGCTCAGGCGAGCTTCATTTCTTGGTTCCGCCGGGTCTAACCTTCACGGCTAGAACCCACCATGCCGAGAAATAAGTTCCACTCAAACAGCTTCTTCGCACAATCAGACTCCCAAGAGGATTTTTTCCCGATCACTACAAGCTTAACTAGTTCAAGTCTAGAATCAACCTTTTTCTTTTCCTTCTCTCCATATAAACTACCCATTAACGTAACCCTCTACCTCGAGTGGCCCCGGGCCTTGTACTGGGCCAACTTTATTGTATAAAAAAAGGATACAAAAAAGCCAGGTCAGTATAGATCTGAAACAATGTACATCCTAATAGTTAAAAATAAACACTCCCTCTCTCTCTCTCTCTCTCTCTCTCTCACACACACACACAGACACACACTCATACGCACACACACACACGCACACACACATGCATGCACGCGCGCACACACACAGTTAAAGTTTCCGAGATAAAGCATTTTACCCTCTTTTGTATAATGTTTAAATAATAAGGCAAGAGTACGCATTGTGAAGAAAACTGCTTCAGATTAACAACAGCTTGTATCACTTAAGTCAGTATAGATCTGAAACGACGTGTGTCCTATTGGTCAATTAAAAATACGCACACCGGAAGTTCCGGAGATAAAGCAAAGTCATGTATCTCATATCTAGCGAGTCTACCAAAAAGGTTTTTATATGTTTTCAGCTTCTCACAACATGGAACTGTATGTTTATTTATATATGTTTATCTAACTTTGAGAATCAGGTTGATGCTACCCGCAAATAGTCTAGCATTAAAATTCAGAATTTAGTGGTAATAGGACGATAATATATCGCACATTGAGTAATAGTGTTAAAAAATAGTGTCCACTGTAATATTACAGAGCTATGGAGTATATATTAATAAATATACATTTTTTCTCACCGGTAGCATAACTCGGAGTTTCATGCTCGACGTAATATTCAGGTAATTTTGACACAGTCCTTATATTATATGGAGATTAATGCTTTTTTTAATTTTTTTTATTTAAAATAAACGTATTTATAACAATAAAAAAACATTTCTAACTCTTTCTTTGTACTCCGACGGACAGAAGAACTAATTCAATCTGCATTATGAATTATAATAAAAAAAGGCTTAGGCTATTTTGCCTTTATATTTCTCATTCAATTTCTCTACTATTAGTAAAACAGGTATTATACCTAAAATGATTTCTTTCATAGGATGCTTGAAAAGAGTTACTGAGTAAACATGAAATAAAATCAGTAAAGTCACCCCTTTTTGGAAAATTTCACTCGTTTGTTTTTGTTTTATTATTTTTGTTGTTGCCATTGTTATTAATGTAGATGAGAATGTTATTAACATGGGTTATGATGTCATTATTAATATAGATTATGATGCTGATGTTGTTAATGATGATGTTGATGTTAAAAATTATACTGATGATGATGTCGATATTATTAAAGATGTTGTTAATAATGATGATGATGATGTCAATGTTAATAATAAATAAAATATTTATTCCAGATAATGACAATATGTTATTAGATGACTGGGAAATTCAAAACTGGGCAGAAGAATTGCCAAATTGAAAGAAATCCGAAGGCGGGATTGGCTTGGCAGTAAAAGTTTCTTTCTATTACTCTTCTGTACTGTAATACAAGTAAGCCAAAGAATTCATTAGATGACTAATATACAACAAAGCCTACATAAGAAAACTGAAAACTATTCAGGTGAATCAAAAAGATTTTTGTTTCTTTTTTTTTTAATGAGGTACAGAAAAATTTAATCCTGTTAAGTATGATAACAGTTCACGGAAATATGTGATGCAAAAATTCGAAAGCCCTTAATTTGAATGCTTCAAGAAACTAAGAATATTATTACAACAGAGGAAATCACAGAAATAAACATGCTAAACTGCTATGTAATATATTAGTGACTTCTGTTTGTTCGTTCGTCACACCTAAAATAGCCATACATTGACTGATCGAAACTATATTTTGGGGAGAAGTACAAACAGGTAAGCGGGGGGGGGGGTTACAGTTGGTTTTACTAGCGTGCGTAGTTTAGTACAATAAATTTTAATTAATTTTTTTGGAAGAATTGAAAGTTTTATCATTTAACATCCAAAATACTCCCACTGTTTTTAAAAAAAAAATAATGATTATAATAACAAATAATTATTTAATAAAAATGCAATATTGTTTTTTGAATATCTTTTCTTTGAGTTTTTATACACAAGAAATCAGTTTGCAGTTCGCCCTGCCTTTGCGAAATCTATAAGCAAATCCCAATGTTAAATGCTTGAAAATGTTAGAATTTGACTCCAGAAAGAAATATTTACGCATAGTATGTTGCATGCTCAAGAGTCAGAAATCCTAAGAATGTATTTTTCGCTATTAAAAAAGAAAAAAAAATCGTAAAAATATTGTTTATCAAGAAGTCCTGTAAAATTAAAGAAATTATTAAACTGCGAAGTAGGGTTTTGTCAAAGTATTTTTCAAATTTCATCGTTTGGTTTGCGAAATTGAACGAAGCGAAGAGTATTTAAATCCACACAAAAATGTTAACGATAACTTCAACAATATTAAACATGGAGAGGATTTCAAATAATTCTAGTATCCTATATAGCAGTGAATGGTTGACACTTTCCTCGCATATGAAGAGATCTGTGATGAGCTCCTACTGATGAATGCTAGCAAATACAATCGACAGAACATGTGAGTAATGAGGAAGTTTTAGGAAAAGCAGGGACAATAATGAAACTAATTTACTATCAGAAGGAGACAGTTTAAAGTTCTAGGACACAAAATGAAGAAAGATGACCTAGAGAATGTAATACCCACAGTGAGTAGCTTACTTAGTTTGTGTGGGTAAATGACTGAAGAGATTAAAGGATCAGAAGTTACTTCAAGAAACAAGAACTGTGGAGAGCCATGATCGCCAACATCCTAAAAGGACTTACCAACTGAAAGAAGAATGGGGAGTTGCTCTTGTATGTTTTTTACCCTTGTGTTATGCCCAATATGTGGTCTCTCTCCTGGGTATGACGATAAACTACATCCGCGTCCTGGGTAAGACGATAAGCAAGGCCTCTGATTAGGAGGTTTTGGGGAGCGTGGAACCACTTCTTAATTGCTGGTGTTCCCATGTCCACCCTGATCCAGCGTGGTAGCACCTGTTAGGGTCCCAGCTATGGACAAATAGTTAACCCCGAAACTGGGGTGAAAAGCATTATAAAAGTGTAAAAATAGGTTTTAACACCAGAAATACTTTGTAAAAAATTATTACCAGAATTTTTTAAGAAAAAAACCTATTACCAGCAATACGTTTTTTTTTAAATTACCAGCAATACATTTTTGAAAAAAAAATATTACCAGAAATAGATTTTTGACAAAACAAAATATTACCAGGAAAAAAAAACTCGTCGACCTTAAATAACACATTGAGGTTGATATACCGTAAAACAAACCAAACCAAACCGATATGCGGTCTATTTTGGTGATTCGACCTGTTCTAGTTTGAGTGTTCTTTGTTGTCTATTTAGAATTTTAAGTTATCATAATCGGCAATTGATGACGATCCCTTTTTTGTTGTTTATTTTAAGAGAGAAGTTTCCACCCTTAAAATGTTTAAGTCATTTGGGGCCGGTATGAGAAATTTTCATTTCTTTCTTGAGTTTTGTAAACATTTTCAGTTGCTTTCATGCCTAGATTAAAATGCTTCAAAATTGTCAGAATCGACAATGTCGCAAGCCTCTCGATACTCTATCGCTATTTCCATAGAAAATGTTTGGACAAACTATTTTACTCGGTACCACCAGTTCTGACATTCTCGGCTAAGACCCACTAATCTACGCACATTGTAGCAAACCACCCTCATTCCTTTCGTATTCCATTGGTGAGATGTTAGTTCCACTTGAGCAGCTTCTTTCCACGAACCGCTGCTTTGTAGAATCGACTCCCAAAAGGCTGTTTTGCTGTACACTACAATCTTAACATGTTCATGTCTACGGTCAACCATTTGACTTTTACTCATTAAAAGAAGGCGGTCTCTGCCATCTCTCTCTTAAATCTAATTTTATTCTTTCACATTTTCTTCTATAACAATTTTCCTTATAAACTTTAAATATGTATCTATTAAATCCATTTGTCATTTGACTGACGCATTTTGCATGTGACAGAATATTTCTTTTACAATGCTTTAATTTCATCGCTTTTTTATTTCAGGGTGTCCCTGAAAGAGACGGCAAAGCAGGATTTAATAGCATTGATGATTTAGTAATGGTGCTATCTTCTATCTTGTACACGTGCAGCGCATATGCACAGGCCATGCCGCTGCTAACTTCCTGCAATATTCCGAATACGCTTATCCGCCCAATTATCCATCACAGATCCGAGGAGAAGTTATCAAAGACAAGGTGATTTGATTTCATTTCTTTCTTTGTTTTTGTAATGATGTTCACTCTGTACAAGGCTCAAGAGCCACTCGAGGTAGAGGGTTGCAGAGTAAGAGTCACCACCCCAAGCAAGGTGATAATGTCACCAAGATACAAGCAGGCCACCGGATGTAAAGAATTATGAAAATACTCTAGACAGAACCGGAAACCCAATCCATAAACAAAAACAAGGGATAAAACCTATCATCATCATCATCATCATCATCATCCCTTTGACTTTTGTAATCGTTTGGGGTGGGGATCCGAATGCAGAAATGATAATAAATTTTCTCCACAACGGTAGGTTTTAGACACATCCGTTATTCAACGTGTCGTCTGGGTTTTCAATTTGCAAAAAAATTGGCATTTTTATTTATCCGCTTAATTCATATTTTCATACACAGGCCATCTAAATATGTGTAAGTCATATTTTTAATATTTAAATTTTATTTCTACAGATTTAAAGTACAATTACTCCTTCTAATAAGTAATATGACTCGCCATTTTCTTATGGCGAGTTTGTTAAGCAGTGCAAAGATGCGAGAAGCAAATTTGAAACCATTTCCTTATCAAGAAGGAATATAGTGCGGCGCAGGCTTAATCAGTGACAAACTAACAACACAACTCTGCGAGTAAAGATTTTGTTTGGTTTTCTTCAGCACTGGATGAGATCACCGATATTCAAGAACTGCACAGTTATTTATCTTTATCGGTAGAATTGATAAAAATTGCGTCATCACAGAGGAACTACTTGGTATGAAATCGATGAAAAATACAACCACTGGTTAAGACTTGTTTGAGTGTGCTGTGGATTGTGTGGAGAAAAGTACCTTGTAATGGAATAGAATGGTAAGTATTACAAGAGATGGGGCCAGAGCATTTAATGGAAAAATGTGGGTGTGATTAAACTTTTAGAGAACAAATTAAAATCAGAACACCCAGACAGTGATATCTTCATTGTATTTTGCACCAGAAAAGCCTTTGTAAAGCTGCACTGGACCTAAAACATGTGGAAGATCCTGTAGTGAGCGTGATGAACATAATCAGAGCAAGAGCGCTCAACCACCGATAGTTTACATTTCTACTTGAGGACATGGAGGCAGAGTATAGTGATGTGATTTAACACAACTGTGTTCGGTGGTTGAGCCTGGGCAAAAGTCCTAAAACGGGTTTGGGAATTACAAAATGAAATCCTCCTCTTACTGGACATAACGTTGATTTCATGTGATGCGACCAAAATGGGATGTGAGGAGTAGAGATATGAGATGATGTTTGCAGCTGATATGTTTGAGAAATTAAATGAATGTAATACAACGTTGAAGGGAAAGGAGTTGTTTGCACATAAAATGTTGAGGAATGTGAGCTCATTCAATACAAAATTTGGTCTATTTTCAAGCAGATGAAGGCGAGTTTTGTCATTTTCCTTTTTTTAGCAAAACAGAAAGTTCCCGCAAGTGTTTCTTGCAAGATTAAGATCCATTTGCTGAGTTTGAAGGATAAAGAAAGAAATGAAAGATTTCAGAACTTCAAGAAAATTGTGCCTGAATTCAATTTTTTATCTTATCCTTTCAATGTTGATATTGATACAGTACATGAGGAGGTGCAGCTTGAACTAATTGATATGCAATCAAATCACACTTTGAAAGAAATGTTTAATCCTATGACATTGATAGAATTTTACAAATCTCTATCTACTGACAAATTTCCGTGTGTGAAGAAATTTGCTGGGAAAAGGTTTTCTATTTTTGATTCCGCATATATTTGTGGGCAAAGTTTTTCTTGCATAAGAATCAAAATAGATTCTCTGTGACTGACATAAACTTGCAGGCAGTGATGAGGATCGCAACAAGCAACCTCACTCCCGATTTCAAAAGAATTGTAAAAATAGTGTGAGTGTTTACATTTCTCTCATAAAATTACTTGCGCTGGTTGATGTATAATTTGTACATAAATTTAATGAAACCTTTTCCATGTAGCATTATTGTTTGTTTTATTTATTACTAGCTTAAAAGCCGCCATATCAAGCGCCATTTAAGTTAGCTCCTGCGGAAGGTTCTTGATTAGACCGTCATCACAGTAAGTAGGAAGAAGTAGATACGATAGGCAACAATAAACTACAGAATAACTCATAATTGCATAACTGCATTTATGTATTGCATTAATATTTAAGTTTACCTTTTAAAACTTCAATGATAATTCTTCTGTCGCCAATTAATTTAAAGTCAATTTGATGTACGTAGGTCCTTATTTTTTGTACAAACAATTATTTTTATTTCGTAGGTGACTATCGCTATTAATTTCGATTATTCCCAAATTTATTTCCAAGTTAGAAAAATTGTTATCGTACAAAAAAAATCGTCGTAAAAACTCACTGGAAACAATCACAGTAATAAAAAAATGAGAATCCAAAATTTCAGGATTACGAGTCCGGATCCAGTCCGGAATGGTTTTAATTTGCTCACAAAGTCGCCCTGATTCCAAAATCGTATGATATTTGGGCTACGGCCTCCAGCAATAAAGTTGAAAACACGGACAATTTTGTCTTGAAACGCTGTAATTTGAGAACAGTAATTTTTTTTTTCATTTGAAAATGAGCTATATGAAAATTAGAGAGTTGTGACCCTTTAATTGTTTTTATTAATAGAAGCCAATATGTCGGAATCCGAAAACAATCACAGTAATGAAAACTTGGGAATACAAAATTTCAGGATTGCGGGTCACACCCCTGCTCTAGTATCAGTCACTTTTTTATTTCTTTCTTTTTTTTTTAACTCATTTTTAGACTAGTTACTCATATTCACGAAACTTCTGTTACCGGCGTGCTGATTGGGATTCATTCCGTGATTTTTTTTTTTTTTTTTTTTTTTCACGGCGCCCCTTGTAGTGAAGATTGTGAATGTCTTAATGAAAATTGTGCACTTTGTAGATAAAAGCCGGCATTTTCACTCGATGTCTGATAGATACATCATAAAGGCCATACAAATATAGAATTGAGTATCTTGACCCTTTAATCGCTTGAAGATTGTGAGAAATAACAATATTTTAGTATTGCTTCTTTATATTTCTTATATTCTCTCTCTCTCTCTCTATATATATATATATATATATATATATATATATATATATATATAATGCAATATAATTTTAAGGTATGCTATATCTATAGTGCTCAATATCTGGGATAGAGCGTGTGAAAATATAAGCAGTGTAGACACTGTTCCATACCGAATGGTGACACACTGTTTCATGCCACCAAATAATCTTAAAGCCATGAATTTTGCAACATGGCCTGAAGATTGCGTTCAAGTATGAAACAGACTGTTGCCATTCGCTATTGGACTCTCTATCCGCACTGGTCTTATATATATTCTGGTAGAATTATACTCGGACTATTGGTAGTTATTTTTACTCATGATTGGAAAACAAATGCCACAAAACGGCTGAGAAATACGAAATATATTTGAAATATAATGCAATGAAAAGACATATTTGTAGAATTGCAAAATATTTCACATATTTTCAGTGTTTACATTCAAGAAAAATACGTATAATATACAATACAGAATTCAATATAAACAAAATTAACGGTGGAAAGTAAATCTTAAGAAACGATTAGAAATTGATCTGGAAAGAATTGAATGATTTTAATTCATTAGTTTTATTATTTTACTAACCGTTATATTATGTGCCTAGTCCTCTGTTGTTCATAATACTGACTTGTATCTGAATGTACTCTTAAAAATGGTTTCTTAATATCACAATGTCTTCCGTGTCATCGCTTTTGTTATAATTCTGATTTTCTTTTTTTTTAAACCAGATTTCAAGACGACCTCAAGGCAGCATCTATAAAGATCACAGAAAGAAACAACAACTTGAGATTTCCATTTGAAGTATTACTTCCAGAAAATATTCCCAATGCAATTAGTATTTAATTAGGGAATCTGTTCAACTTCGTATATATGAATATATGCGGTTAAAAAGCACACACACATATATATATATATATATATATATATATATATATTATATATATATATATATATATATATATATATATATATATATATATATATATATATATATATATATATATATATATATATATATATATATATATATATATATATATATATATATATATATATATATATATATATATATATATATATATATATATATATATATATATATATATATATATATATATTATATATATATATATATATATATATATATATATATATATATATATATATATATATATATATATATATATATATATATATATATATATATATATATATATATATATATATATATATATATATATATATATATATATATATATATATATATATATATATATATATATATATATATATATATATATATATATATATATATATATATATATATATATATATATATATATATATATATATATATATATATATATATATATATATATATATTATATATATATATATATATATATATATATATATATATATATATATATATATATATATATATATATATATATATATATATATTATATTTTATTCTGTTTGTACGTTATTTTTATAGATACAAATAGTAAAGTAAATGCTCTGTTTATAATAAACAGTATTAACTACATTTACCGGCCTGAATATCCGAAAAATTTCAGAAAAATGTTATAGCACGTAAGGTATATTCCTGTTCCGTGTAGGATACAGGTCAGATTCCTGTCGGGGGACACATATTTTCTATAAAATTTCTTGGACATTCAGGGCAATAGATGCAGTTAATACCTGTTTATTACAAACAGAGCATTTGCTTAAATATTTGTATCTATAATAATAGAAAATATATTAAAATAATTGTCGGACTTAGTCCATTTCATAATATATGATGTCATTTATTTACGTTAAGATACGCTTTGAGCAGATATGAGCGTTCGAGAAAGATCATGAGAAATTTTTAAAAACAGTTATTTGACTTTCTTTTAAAAACATACATACACACACACACACACACACACACACATATATACACATATACACATATATATATATATATATATATATATATATATATATATATATATATATAAAGGTTATGGTTGTTCCAACGAGAGAAATATATATATTTTAAAAAAGAGAGAAAAACCGCAAATGTTTTTGGTTATAATGTGGACTTGTTTCAGTATATAGATTATATTTTATTCTTCATATTTCTGCTACACGAGTTTCCGGTCTCGTGACCCTCTTCAGGCAAACAAAAGGAATATTTTTTTATTTTTTTAAAGAATAAATGTCCATTTAATGTTTGACTGTTCGTTTTCTTTTATTTGTATCGAAGCTTGATCTCATTTCTGGACTGCTGGTAAAAGTGAATTTCTGCCTAAGTGGTAATAACACCATTAGGTTTGGTCTGAGTGGTGGTGCTGATAAATTTGTTGATGAGAGATGTTTTCCTATCCCTACATTAACCTTGAGACTGTCAAAAAGCAGGAAAGAGAAATCGTGAAACCGAGTTCGTTGCCTTTATTTTCACACAAATGCCCTTGGGAAAGGTATGAATCCATTTCTTGTCAAGCAACGCGCCTTCTATGGATTAAATAGCAGGGCAAAGTAGCCGGGATTATAACGTTCTAGCCAGTCGGTCACGCCTGAGGAGATGATCTCAACGTTCGACACTGTTGGGAAGTACCTGAAAATCATACCACGATTTGGCTTGGGAGTAAAACCTGCCAGATTGGCAACCAGTCTAAGAGAAAGTCAACCCTGAACTCTAACCTCCTACCATACCCTGGGACACCCGGTAGGTAGCTCTGGCGAGGCGTATACTTTACCGACATTGATTGTAGACCGCACAATTAAAGTGGGTAGGATTGGGGGCTTTATCATCTCGAATAAGGTCAAATGAATAAAATACTACTAGTTACCTTGAGTCTCTTCTTATTTGGGAGGCAAAATTCCGGAGTAGGAGTTGAAAGTAATTATAAGATGTGTGAGTGACAGAGTGAAAGGGGTTACAAATAGAAAGATTTCTTTGCTATTTGATTTGACCAGTGATGTAATGGAATAACCTCTCACCCCCATGAGTGACTACACTATAGGTAGTAACTACCTATAAGTATCTGTAAGTCAACATACTAGCTGAAATCTTTTCAGCTATACGGGCAGAGAGGAACCCAAACGAGGCTATGCCGATGGGTAGTCTCTCGTCTTGGGTGGTAGACCGACCCGATTCCGTTTTTTTATGTTGGTCTGCGGGGAATACTCCACGTTATATTCGACCTTGTGCCACATCCGACCGCGTGGGGCGGTTGGCAAATATTCTAGCTGAAATCTTTTCAGCTATACGGTCGAACTCTCTGCCTTCAGGCAAAGAGGAACCCGGACGAGTCTATGCCGAAGGGTTCTATGGGGAATTTTTGGCCGAGGCAACGGGCTTGGATAACCCACTTTAAACTTGGCCTTGTGCTGAATCTATCCTCGGGAACCCCACATTAAATTAGGCCTTGTGCCACATGTGACTGATTGGGGTAGTTTCTAAATGAACTAGCTGAAATCTTTTTCAGCTGTACTGTCGAACTCTCTGTATTCGGGCAGAGATGAACCCGGACGAGGCTGTGCCAAAAGGCAGTGTCTCGTCCGGGGAGGTAGACAGACCCGAACCTGTTTATGCGGAGTTTACAGGGAATTTTTGGTCGAGCCTCCGGGCTCAGATTGCCCTACATTTAAATTCGGCCTTGTGCCACATCCAACCCTGTTTCTAGCTGGGATCTGTTGAGTACGACTCAGACTTACACGTGAACTACAGACCTTCTAATATTAGCACTCACTACTGGATTGAATTGCGACGACCTTGTGCATAACTGTTTCCTTTATTCTTATTGTACTGCTTTTACAATTTACTTATCCACCTTGTTTTTCAAGTATATATTCCTATTAGCACCGAATATAACAACCAGAAAACTCTCCGGCGTAAATCTATACAACAATCAAGTGCCCGTTCCATTAATATACGTTATTAAAAGCCTCGGCGATTTATTCTTATGCAGACATGTCGAGGTTGTTTGGAATTTGAGCCAAGATTTCTTAATATTGAGAGGTGTACAGTTATATAAAGAGCCAAGACACGCAGGCTTATTTGTCTATATATTTGAACTGTGTTTTCCTTCACGACGAACGAAAGGCTTTCTTACAAGGCATTAAAAGCCTGAATCTTGTCACTTGCCTTATCTCTCTGTTCCGTTCTCTACACAAATACTTTTAGAAGGTGGGTTCATTATAGGCCGATTATTAGGAATTAGCCAGTGCTCTTCCTAGACAAGCGGAGCAAAATGACCTTTTAATAAATGGCTGTTCAGACGACAGTAGGTTCAATTGATACGATACATTCTTTCTCTTAATCTCTCTCTCTCTCTCTCTCTCTCCGATTGTGGAACGAGGAATGACTCAAACTATCTTTTCTCTCTCTCGTTTTTATGGGGAACATGTTCCTTTAAAATGTCAGGTTACACCTTGATTGGCATATTTGCTTGATAATAGGGCAGCTAGTTTCAGCCGAATTGACTTCAGTCAATATACAAACAAAGAAAAAAAGGGAGGCAATAGAACAAAACACTCCAATTTTGAATTTCGACCAAAATCCAACCCAATTTAAAATTAAGTGGTTTCTCTCAATTTTTATTTGTACAGCGGCGAGTTGGGTGTTTCTTGTCTCACTCAGCCCTACTAGTCAAAACTTAATTTACAATTCCAAAACCCAGACAATTTTTTATTAATCATTTCACCCCAAACAAGGCAATAAAGCCACTATGACGCAAGAGTTTACTAGGTGTTAGAGAATATGAGAAAACCTACTATTAATGAGAGAGGACAATAAAAGAATAAAAAGACAGAAGATAACGATTGACATTGCATTTAAATTTTTAAAGATCAATGTCGACTGGGAAGTAAGATGCTGGAAGAGAGTTCTACAAGTGAGATGTGCAATAGAGGAAACTGTTAGCGTAAAACTTATGAATACATCTAGCCATTTCAACTGTAAAATGATGAGACATTGATGCCAATCTAGTATTGTTCTTAAATTCATAAAGTCTAGGCGCCATAGAAGAAAGTTTAGTAAAACAATTATCATGAAAGTATTTATAGAAAAGACACTGGGAAGCTACATTACAGCAGTTTTAAAATGACTGAAGGCAAGATGCCAGGTCATGATCAATAAAATCTTTTCGCAATTAATTCATTTAATCTTATCTATATCTATAATTCTCAAAGTGTGTGTGTGTGTGTGTGTGTGTGTGTGTGTGTGTGTGTGCGCGCGCATGATTAGATGTTGTTTATGCGTTTCCACAGTTTTCATCCGATTTCGATGATTTTTTTTTGTTTGATAGATAATTCTTCAATGCCGGTTTTGAATCCAAATTGTTGATGACAATGGCTCTCCACTACTTCTGTCATTATAACTCTCTGCAACGTTTTACTATTTACTATGTTCTTGAATATATATCATTCATAAAAACTTTAATGAAAATAAATAGTTTAAATTATTACAATAATATTATTTATTATGCAGTTAAATTTATATAATTAACAATTCTATATACCTATAATTCTCAAATTGTGTGTGTGTGTGTGAGATCGGATGTTGTTTATGCGTTTCCACAGTTTTTATCCGATTTCGTTTTGTTTTTTTTTTTTTGCTTTTTTTTTTGTTTTTTTTTGTTTTTTAATTTTTTTATAGATAATTATTTGGTACTGGTTTTGAGTCCAAATTGGCTTGAAGGTTAAAAATCGAAAAAATGCTGATTTTTTTTCATTTTGCGAAAAAATCAAAGGCAAAATTTAATGTCTGTAAAAAACAGCGTACAATCAATTTAGAGAGTTGAAATCTAACGCAAAAGATGCGCAATGAATAGACGGGCATGTAGCATTTGCAGGGATGTTCAATGTCCGGCTCTACGAGGCAACAGGTATTCAAAATAACATTTTTTGGATGAGGTGGTTGATGATACCTCAAGCAATATAACTTTTGTCAGGGACATCCTATTTTTGTTATTTTTCCTGTGAAACAACCGCTCATTGTAGCGAACCTAAGATAAGTTTTACGGGTGCAAGTCATCAGTGATATGCCCCGTTACCTCAACATTTATTCACCATTCTGCCTGCATACGAGTAAACCCACTAATTCTGCAACTCTGTGTGTCCTTTTAGCAAGTTTTTTTTGTTCATGTTCTCTCAGTTTCATTCGCCCAATACATTTCCTAATATTACTTTTTCACACATAACCTTCCAATCATATCTTATTCACACCTCCACACGTTGTCCATCGGTTGCTGCTAACCTTGATAATTAGCGCGTGTAGCAACACGTGTACCTGTTTGATTTGCCCAATAGCTGCACGAAGCCCTTTTACACGTCCAATCAAATGTCGCCGTGTCATAATGATTGTCTACGCAGTCCTAAGCTCATTGCTACCGCTTAATTCCGCGATTCTGCTTCTACTTCTGTACGTCCAGCTCTGCTTACACATTCCTCTTCTCTTGGCCAAATGTTCAATCTCTCTCAAGGGAGGTTATCTTTTCCGTTGCATAAGGCGTACTGCTACAGTTATAAGGCGTTACTTTCACTGCCATTTATAGGCGTTTCCAATTTAAATTTTTATATTGTCCCGCCAGTTTTTACATTGCATTCACCGTAGTAACAAATAAGCTTGCTTTTTTATTACACAACATTTCTCTTCCTCGCATTCCATTTAACAATTCAAACTTGCCTAAGACATGCCGCTAAAGAAAAGAACTTGCCTAGGTCGAAAAACCGCTGCCGCCATGCGAATAACAGATAACGAATCGCCTTTAGAACGTTCAGTTCGCCTGTCTCAAAATGTCTCTCGGAATGCTTCAATCAGAGCCACTGAGTCCGAAGATCAACGTAGCCATCTGCTTTCTGCTGAAACTGCTGATCGAAGGATTCAACGGCTGAGGAGAAACGCCTCCACAACTGCTGCTGCGTGCGTGGCTGAAACTGCTGATCGAAGGACTCAACGACTAAGGAAAAACGCCTCTTCAGCTGCTGCTGCACGTGCTACTGAAACTGAGGAGCAGGGCGGAAATCGTTTGCAATCGAATGCTACTTCTGCTGCTACCGCGCAGTCAGTGGAGTCGTCTGCTGCGCGTCAAAATAACTGAACGCCTATAGGAATCCTCAGCGAGGCCGTTGGATAAACCAGGAATTTCCATTACAACCCCGACACTCTTATTTATGCTAATCAATGCCTCTATCACTTTTTCCACGGGCCACCTTCAACCGCATCGCCTCCCCCTTGAAATGGCATCATTTCCAGCACATTAAATAACAGTAGGAAATGCATATACATACTGAAAAATATTCTTTCTTCCCCACCACAATTTTCTCCTTCCGCCGTAACAGTCCATGGAAGAGGTCCCTTCCTTGCATGATTGAGAACGCAAAAAAGGCCCTTTTCAGGGTCACCCCCTATTCAAATTGTTACCCCTCCCCATTTTATTTGCCGGTAAATCGGTATTTTAATACATGCCTCTGAAGAACTCGAGTCATGTTCTTAAATAACCTCGTTATATCGAAAGTTTCATGTGGATGTCATGCATGGCACCAGACGCGTCCAGAAATGTCTAAATCGTCAGCTGTATACAACGGTTTTCTCGGGCCAATTGTTAAAACTGTCTTTCAGCGAATGAAGCCTCTAAGTCTTAACAAGGACTGGCGCCACAGAATCACAAAGAAGTGTACTAAATAACAGAAACCACATTACTTGAAGACTTTCAGCAACAACGAAAAGTAATTTGAAGAGAAAATGACGTAATCAAGATGTTGACGTTGCACACTAATTCAAGGGAAAATGGTTAGAAAGGAAGCCCCCATTAATACTGGAAAGGGCGATAACAATTAGTAAAGTTAAGAAATCTACCAGGTGCGGCGTAAAAACTTACCCATTTTTTAAACATAGATTAAAACATACCTATTAGTAAAAATAGTTTCAAGTTTTGCATAAGGTTTCCGAGCATTCTTTTGTTTCATCGTTTACAGTTTAAATATGACGGCTCAAATAAAGTGTGATCAAACTGTCACATAAAAAATGGCTGCTATGAGGAATTGTGAATTGATAAAACATTTGAATATTTGCAGAAATGTATTAAAAAATGTTAAAAAATTTCAGGGAGTAGACAACCTCACCAAATCTAATTTCAGGAATAAATCGTTCAATTCGCACTATCTTGAAGCCGTCAAGAAAAGGGGTGAATAGAAATCCAGGAAGAAGCATGAATATGAGAAATGAACTGCATATTTTGTATAAGTATTGCGGTTCGGATTAAGGAATCGGAGAGCCCAGTTCGAATTCCATTCGAGTCTATTACATTCATCTACGTGCTTTCTCCCACCAGCTATGGATAAATATCAGGACAGACTAGATTCTATAGCCTTGGGTGGCAACCGATCTAGGAGAAGGAAAACTCTGAATTCAAACCATCCTAGAGAGTGTTGGGCACTATCAGGCTATCTTGTCCGGAAGTGTTCAAGCCTGATTGCCCTCCACCACCACCACCACGTGCAGTGCTTTGTGAGCCCTCGCTATCTTTTGCTTTTTTTTTCTGCCTACATTTATATACATTACAAATTAAACTAAGCACAACTGACTATTAGTATTAAAGGATGAAAGATTTTTACCGGTTTTGACGTCATTCGGAGGTCTTTTTTTTTCGTCCAAATGCGTAAGTTTTGTTTGATCATGCTAAGTCTGAAAAAAAAACACTATATAAAATTCGCTATTTTTATCTATAATATTGGATATGTTAAAATTATTAAACTTTTTAACAACAAAAATCTCAACCAGATGTTAAAAATTGCCTCAGAACATTTAAAATGCAATGATTTATGACATGTCTCTAATTTGTATTTAGATACATTGTATTTATTCTCGATTTTTTCTAGTTGAATTGTTCACCTATATTCCATATGATCCATTATTTTACATAATTAGGTTACTGTAAAATTTGTATTTTATATGAATATTACCCTAAGGACACATGGCACAGTCTACCCCAGCGAGCGAAATAATGGGTTAAGTTCGACATTCCAACCACCTGAAGAAGGCCGGAGCGTACAACGGCCGAAACGTTGTGATAAATATGGCAACAAAGATGAGGACAATAGTCCGAAAATGTAAATAAAGTGACTGAAATAAATAACATTTCTGTGTATTTTTGATTTCATCAAACTTTGACATTAGTCCTATGGACTTTGTAATATGGCGCATATTGGAGAGCGATATTTCACATATCTCATACTAAAATGTGTCACACGCGAAAGAAACTCCTATGACGTCGTGGTACAATTTGTGTGAAGTTGTGGTGCAGAAGTCATGCACTTCCGTTGATATGAAGTTAAGGGCTGTGGTGAAAAGCAAAGGGTAGCCATTTTGAAATGTTACTGTAAATATATGTTAAATAATGTCAACGAATATAACAGTCAGCCTGTAAACTTTCATTAACCAAAACTTAAAACTGTATTTTATGATTAAATGTATAATGACTAGATGTATATGCCACATATAATTTTCAGTTGACAGTAGCACAGGCTTCTCGGTCATATATATTGCCGAATATTTCCTCGTCAAGAAACGGTTAATATATACCATTGACATTTAAAAGTAAACGATCATGGTTCTCCCGGGATTCCTTTTATTTATTATTTATGATTTCTTGGGAAATACAGTGTGGTGGCTTTCCGTCGCCTTCTCACGTTTTCAATTCAAGATTGGCTGCCACCCAGGGTTAGGGATCCCAGTATAATCTGCTATTTAATCCATACGTTTATGCCTTTCCTAAGGGCATTTGTATGAGAGTGAACACCGCCGAACAATCAAAAACTTGAAATCGGCTCGCCGATAGCCTTTGCGCTACCAACGTTTCCTTAAAATCTGTACTAAATATTAGGTATAACCTTATCATAGACGTGGTTTATGATATGTAAACAATTATAGATTGACATTCGTTTCCTTAAAATCTGTACTAAATATTAGGTATAACCTTATCATAGACGTGGTTTATGATATGTAAACAATTATAGATTGACAGAACAATGATTTATTATGAATATTGTTCTGACTCTCCGTATTAAACAAGATTAACGAATTTTGTCTAAATTTTTAAAATGTCATTACAATACATGTATTTCTATAGACGATTTATCCTGTCTGTTATCACGTTTGGACTGATATGCATTACGTGTAATTTTTCCTTAATTGCCGTCTATTAATTTATGATATAAATCTGTTGTCTTAGGGAAAAAAATTCAAATCAAATCTATTTTTTTATTCATCTTAATGGATATGAGCTTACAATTGTAGAACAGTAAACGTTAATATTGCGTAACTCACTTGTTAGCTATCATATTCTAGTTATCTCCCTTGATATTTTAGCGCACACAAACCAGGATTTTGAATGCTTAAAAAAATCAATGAAACTAGTTATTGGTTAGGGAATATTAAGCCGACTATAAATAAATTTTTGAATTTAACAATTTCATCACTTGAATTTCCATGTAGCATGTTCCACGTACTTAGATCGATGCAAGGGAAGCAACTCGGTATAATCTAAGGGAGACAACTCATTATTTCTTCGTTGGATTTTAAGGCGATATTTGTCGGACTCAACTGTTTACATGATGAAAGTAATACCCACCGAATATTAACAGTAGTGTGCAAGAGTAGCGCGATAGAAACTTATCTTTCACACTATTTACATTGTCCCGACTGTCCCTTTATTGTCATATTCATGATGTTTCGGCTGTTGCACACTCCGGTCTTCCTCAGTTGATATACAAGGCCAAGGGTAGATTGGGATCTTTTCTGTTAATTCGCTCCAAAATAAAAAGAATTTCCATTTATTAAAAATAAAATTCATACCAAATTCTTCCACGGTGAGACCTTTCCATTGCACTTCGATTGGGTTGACCTTTACGATCGCACCAAATGTGGGCGACTCAGGTGAGCTATTTCTAAATGTAGGGTCTACATTCACGCTTACACCCGATAAACAAGGCAAAACAGATTTTTTTTTTAAATGTAACTAATTCCTAACCCTAACCCTTGCCAAAAATTGAATTAAAAAACTTGAATTGTGCCTAGAATTTAATAAAAAAACAAACTTTAATTTAAAATTTATAATTTCTTGAGGTAAGTTAATATTTGTGATAAGTAACTTCACATTATTTAGGATGAACTAATAGAAAACATCTGTATATTGTTCTAGTTCCACGTGCCATGCCTTTTCTAGATACCTCAATTTTTAGTCAATTCCCTCTAATAACTTAGCACTCCAAGCAAGTTTTTGTTAACTTCTGCTGTTGCCATGTATTGGACACATAACTCAAGTGTCAAGTCACTTTTGGATTACTCATGCAATGCTTTAATCAACTGGGTCATGTGTCCTTGGAGACATCAGTGAGTATATCACCTGAAGAAGACCGGAGCGCACAACGGCCGAAACGTCATGAATATGACAATAAAGATGAGGACAATGCAAATAGATACAATATACCTCATCTCAGAAATATTAGAATTTATCTTTCAATTTAAAATTTTCTTTGAAAGAAAGAAAAGTGATATATATATATATATATATATATATATATATATATACAGTGTAACCCGGATATAAGAGAAACCCGGATATAAGAGTGATTCTCTGGTTCCAAAATAGAGCCTGTGTTAATGTATATAAAATAGACCAAACCCGGATATAAGAGACTTCGTCTCCGGTCCCGACAACTCTCTTATATCCGGGTTACACTGTACATACATACTTACTCTGTGTGTGTAACAGTTGAGGGGTAGTATGCAAAATAACGATAACTCACCTGGTGCCGTGCTAACTTGGTCCCGTTGACGCTTACTGATATCGCTATCGGAGAGGGTTCGTATATATAATACACCACATATATTGCCAAGAATGGTCTGTTCATTTTTAGACATTCATTTTAAACTTTAAAAATTATAATAAAAAAAGAGTGAGAGGAACAATTCTTGTAATAATTCATAAGTCATCGAATTTTTTTTTTTATTATTCACTACATCCTTCATTTATATTATTTATGATAGCAATTAAAAGCTTATACAATTTAATAATTAGATAGTTTTAATGCAGTTTTTATGTTATGATTCGGAGCATATCTTGTGAAATTTGGTAACAGCTTGAGAAAAAATATATTAAAAATACCTGATGATACGTTACTCTTAGTAGGACGAGAAATAAACAGACTCTGAAATTAAAGATTGAATCTTCGGACTGTCAATGATTACTCAAACCTTCTGAAGTTTACAAAGAAATATTGTGCTTTGGGAACTCTTACAGTTAACATAATTTTGCTTGTAAATATGTAACATTTATAAGGATAATATATATATTCCTTAGGTGTTTGTAAATTGTACACTGTTAAATTATTAGCGTTAACAACGAACTATTTTAAATTTAAAAAAATGTACTTGGATTATAGAAAAATTACATACAATATAATACATATTACTTATAATACATTCCTTCTTGTCATCAATTTTGACGGCAAGTTAGTAAATATTTGTGGTAACTAATTTTTCATTTCAGCTGTTTTCAATCAATTTGATTTCTAATAAAATTCAATAGAAATAATTTTGGATTGAATATCATACTAAACTTTGATTAGGTGCCGGGACTTAGCGAGTTTCACCTTTTTTTGAACAGTTTCATAATAAACACTGAAGCCATCTGTATAAAATTTAAATTGAAGCTTAATAACTAAGTCTTTGTTCGTGCGTTTGGTTAGCGACATGTCCACTCCTTATGGCTCATTTAATGTCGAAATTTAATTTTCTCGGGAGCATTAGTAATTTCTTTTACAAAAAATGTATTGCTGGTAATATTTTTTTTCCTTATAAAAACGTATTTGAATACGCAAATGTATGCCTTCAACTACAAATAAAATGTACTGTTGTTCATTTTGCTTTTAATATATATTGTTGGTAATTTTACTATAAACAGGTATTGGTAATTTTACTATAAATATGTATCGTTAGTTGGTTGCTTTTGTTTAGTATGTCCTGGGTATGACGATAAACTACATCCGCGTCCTGCGTAAGACGATAAACTACGTCCAACAGCAAGGCCTCTGATCAGGAGGATTTGAGGAGCGTGGAACCGCCTCTTAATTGCTGTTGTTCCCAGGTCTACTCTGACCCGAGGTGGTAGCATCTGTTAGGGTCCCAGCTATGGGTAAATAGTTAACACCCAAACTTGTGTCAAAATACTATGAAAGTGTAAAAATAGGTTTTAGCGCCAGAAATTTATTACCAGCAATAAAAAATCTTGTTGGCATTAAATAACCCATTGAGGTTGATATGCTGTAAATAAAACAAAACCAAACCAAAAATCTTTTGTTTAGCGGCATATCAAACTCTATGGGTGATGTTGTAGAGCGTTTGTTAATTGGTGTGACCTCTCGAATTTATATTTACGCAAAATACCACAAAATATGAAACAATAAGAAGGAACACAAAACGGTTTTATAACAACAACAATAATATCTATATTTATTTATGCCAATGATTTACAAGCATAATTAATTGGAGTTACTTCCCTTTGACTGGAAGTCTTTACTAAGGAATTTTTTATCTGAGCTCATAGAAAGTTAAATGAACTTTCCGCTCAAAATTTTCACTGTGAAAGAGTTGAAAGAATTCTGAAAAGCTGAGAATATGTTGATAAACTTTTAGCTTCAGAAGAGTTGAACGAGTAAATTTTCCGTGATGTTTAATTAGTTTCCATTGCTTGTAGTTGAATATTCGTAATATGTTGATGCTTGTAATGTTCCTAATATTTGTAATTAAGTTTCCGTGCGTACGTGTATGTGTAATATGTTTTCATAGCGTCCACCCGTAAAGGGTCGAAACGCGATTTCTTAAACAGCTACATTTTAGTAAGCGAGAGAAATCAAAAAGAGAGGAAGAACGAACTTGTGTCTGGTATTTATAATCAACGTAAGCACGTGATCGGCTCCGGGAAGGCATAGACAGATTTTGGCAGAATTGTTTTTTCCGTCAGGAACTAGGTCGATGTTATTCGGACGTAGTTGAGAACATGATTTAAATATTAACTAACCAATGAGAAATGAGGAAAATATCAAGGCCCTGTGATCCACTTTTTGCACAGAATTGCACAAAAATTCACACTGATAGAAAAGTGGTAGCAGAATTCTAAAATGTAATGCCAAAATCTAAACATTTTGTACGTAATTTTAGGCTTTCAGGGTAAATTTATGTTTTTTTAGACATATAATGTGTACATCATAAAATGTATTGTTTACAATTTTACTATAAAAGTATTTGTTTTCTCTCTTGACGTTTGTACTCTCACTCTCTCTCTCTCTCTCTCTCTCTCTCTCATGAACAAACACACAAATATACACACACGCCTGTTACGCGCGTGCGCACACACAAGCAAGCACATTATAATTATAGCTAGTTTCATGCTTTTTTTCCTTTTATAACATGTAATTCATTTTGTAAATAAAGTGATCCCCCGTCTAGTCACGTTTCAGCATTCGCGGCTTCACACATTCGCAGATTTTTCTTTAGAACATATGTAGTCGTTATTCGCGGAAACTCCGAATATACGCGCGTTTTTCTGAAGAACATGTGTACAAATTATTCGCTGAGAACTCCCTCGATTCGCGTATTTTCTCGATGGAACATATTTAAAATATTCTCGTATTATTTACCTGTTAAGTGACTTAAAACATATAACAGTCCGTTTTTATGGTAACAATTGCAAAAAACAAAACGCAAAATCATGTGTAGTGTTTGGGCTTTGTTCTTTGTTAGGGGCTGCGTCTGGGGGCTTAAAAGTGGCTTTGGCTAAATCTAAAGGCATCATCACAGTTATGTTTTTAGAAAGTGTTTTAAACTTTATATTTTATATCTTGTTATACAATATTTTCAATTGTTATATCGATCTAGGTGTAATTAAAAACGGTTATTGTACGTGTGAAAGAATTTACTTTAAGTGTATGGTCACCAATACTATTTTTCTTCTTCTTTTTTTTTTAAAGGGTCTGAAATGTTTCTAAAGTGTTTACGATTAAAGTTTAAGGCATATAGGGTTTTAACCATCAAAATAGGTACTTATAAGCACTTAAGGAGGTTACAAGTATTCGCCGCGCAATTCGCGGATTCTAACTCTTCGTGTCCGGTTCTGGCTCCAAACCTCCGCGAATACGGGGGGCTCACTATAAATGCATTGTCGTTTGTTTTATATTTATTGCTCATTTTTTACTTAGACTCACACTGAGTCCGCTAATCTCGTTTGTGGGATCAATTTTCCAGGAGCCCGTAAATATTAGTGGCACGCCCTTCTCCTACCGTCATCGTTTGCATTTGAACTTTTTTTTTTTTTCTTTCTCTTTCCTTCATCGTCGTTGCTACCTGTGAGCCACGACCCAACACTTTCAACGCTAAGGCACGTGACCGTTTTGGAATGAATATCCATTCTAAGCGTTTTTTGACGGTTGGCATTTGCCACCAGTCAAACTGTCACGTGACTTATCGGATAACCGCCAAATAAGAGACGGCCTGCAGGCATCGAGTCGGGAAGACGTGCTTTTCCGTCTCTCCTTCAAATACGCTTCAAACGTCTAGACCCCCCGGCAATAGACTTTTCATAGTCAATTCTTTTGCTGAAGCTACCTTCCATCAGCGTAGGCTCGATATTAGCCCAAATTTCTGACCTAACCTCCTGTCCAAATCAACAAGCATTTCGTCACGAACCTCAGTATCGAACTACCTCCTGTCTCTAAGCAACAAGTAAGTCAGAAATTCACAAGTTTTCATACCTTCTGGATCTCTCCCTTTCTGGTCTGTACTTCTTCCTAGGCGACGAACGTTTTTGCAGCTCATAATCTTGGTGATTTTCTTGGTCGAACTCCCACAACCGACCGAGTTAATTCTGTTTCTAAGTTTCCTTTGATCGTCTTTCACTAAAAGACAATTTGTTGTTAAAAATAAACTTACATCTTGTTATGCCTTTCCTATCTAATGGTGTTTGTCCACTCTTTACGTTGCTAACTTGTCATGAACCATAATGTTCTAAGGGAGTATCAAATAAGCTTATACGGTGATGTCTGGTGGCCTGACACAAGGCCATTCGCAAGAAACTTGTCAGAGTTAACTCCTAACTTCCTAATTGTTCACTAGAGGTCGCTCTCCCTACACTATAAGTACTGTGCGATTTTTCGCCTCGTTCTTTTTCATTTCTTCATTTTCAGCGAACACATCTATCGCAGGAGATTGCGTCTTCCCATTTGAGGGAGACGCCATGAACATTATACACACATACGTACCTGCAAACATTCACCAAAAACTCTTTACGTTCAAACACTAATGTTAATGTCTATGTCCATTGTAAATCTTGTCCAATATATATATATATATATATATATTTACTTGTTTTTACGTTCTTTTTATAGATACAAATATTTAAGTAAATGCTCTGTTTATAAAACAATATTAATGACATTTACCGACTTGAATGTCCGAGAAATTTTCATAGAATGTGTTCTCTGACAGGAATCAAACCTGTATTCTATAAGAATTAGCTTTACGTTCTTTACCGAATTAACCACAGGAGCATTTCAGTTAGTCAAGGTCGATTGTTACTGTTTTTAAACTACAGTTCTTCATGATTATCTGCTCGATGCGTATCCAAATGTAAACAAATGACGTCACACATGAAAGGGACAATTTAAGACATTTTTATGTTTATACGTTCTAAAATAATTGCCGGACTGCCCATTTCAGTTTGTTTTACATCTTGGTTTTCTTTACGGTGGATTCAATCTCAGTCTGCCATCTACTAGTGGACCACGTGTTCCTAATTTAACAAGACGGAAACCCCCGGTCGCGCTGTATACTCTACAGTGTGGTTGCCTGCAACATAATGGCGACTAAATACTTACCCAAACATACTGGCATTCCCTCAACACATTCCGTATAGATAGATACCAATTCGTAAGCCAAAATATGTCTCGGGTAAAGTGTTTCAGGTACAATTCCGTTTGGTGGTACTTAATTATCCACAACTATTGGATAAAATGAATAGTCTTATAGATAAGCGTATGGTTGCAAGAAGGAAATACAATAGCAGAAATAGATTTACGTGATTTATTTCACTAGGAACGTGTGGTGTAAGTTCATAAGCCGGCCGCCGATCTGGGTTGATTTCTCATACTAGTTCTCACTGGTTGGCGTGGCGGCGCTCCTGCTGACTGCCAAGACTGACCGTGACAGATCTCTTCCCTGGCCTCCTGTTGACTGCTCTTGTACTTCCCCGTATGACCCTCTATTATAGCGTTTTTTATAGCTTCAGGCTCGAAAAAACGACGAGAGTATAATTAGGAGGAAAGCATTTTTATTGGTCAATATGTAGGAACACTTTAAAATATTTTATTTTTCGGCCGGAACTTGAGCGTCGGGCCTATGCGTAAATGACCATTTTGTGACCGTTCACATCCGGCTCTCGCTCTTGAGTATGTTAGCTGATTTGACTGCAAATAAGCCGATAGTAATTCAAGAAGGCAGAAAAAAAAAAAAAAAAAAAAAAAATTCAGGTGGGTGGGTGGAACTTGCTGCTTGGGAAAAAAAAAATTTCTTAGAGTTATTTTCATTCCTTATTGTCCAACAAGGAGAGAATTTTCACTTGTGAACTTCTAAGCTTTCTGCAGCTGGCTGGTAACTGGTGCATTCTTGCTGTCAAATGCCTTACTCCTTGATTATTTGCCTTGTCCTCTTACTGACAAAATATCTTCTCTCATCTGACCAGAGTCTTGTCCATTTTGAAAAATGGGCTCACAAGGCACCAATTCAGGTTCTTACTAGAGCTCGAGACCATTGCTCTTAATAGTATATAACTTATACTTTTTCAATGAGAGAAGATATTTTGGCAGTAAGAAGACAAGGCAAATTAACATCAAGGAGTAAGGCATTTGACAGCAAGAAGGCACCAGTTACCAGCCAGCAGCAGAAAGCCTAGAAGTTCACAAATGAAAATTCTCTCCTTGTTGGACAATAAGAAATGAAAATAACTAAGACATTTTCCCAAGAAGGAACAGTTCCCCACCACTGACCTCGCTGTAGCTGCACCTTCGTTTTTCTTTGGGAAAAAAGACAAGGATTCATTGAGAAAGACATCATTTTTATCAGAAATTGTTATTCTTTTGTTTAAAATCTTGGAATGTTTTGCGGAAGTATTTTGGGAGCAGGTGGCATTTACATTCTATTTGATAAACTATAAACTGTTATATTTTGATAAAATTTCTAACTGAATTGTTCAGATTTCAAGTTACTTACAGAATTTGCATGATTAATATACAACCAGGGTATTTTAGTTTATCACCTGTTTTTATGAAATTTATATTGAAAAACAGAAAAAAAACAAAAAAAAACAAAAAAAAAACAAAATCGAATTGCAGTGCTTTTTCAGTACTTTAAGTCTCCATAATGGATTGCATTTTAGATACATTCTGGCTATAAATTTACTATATCACTTATAGTCTGGTAATGTCAGGTATCTACAAGAACTGGCTTGTTACACATACAAATTTTTCTTTTGATATCATAATATAAGTATTCTAAGTAGATGTCAGTTTGGAAGTGACTGAAAAAAAAAAAAAAAAAAAAAAAAAAAAATGGTCCAAGGAGTCCCGCTTTTTAAAAGTTTGAGGGATGAAAATAAATATACATGGTAATCTTTGCCCTATCAATAGTAGTACCAATCATGGCAATAAGGATTTCTTTTCCTTGCTTAAAAAATGTTAAACAAGTGTATTGAAAAGGTGCTTTATTTTGTATGTGATAAAATATTTCTAATAAAAAATAAAGTCAGGTTTTTTTTCTTCTGAGAAACTTTATTTCAAGAAGTCTTTCCAATAAAAGAAAAAATAATCATACAAAAAGTTGTCATTTCATTTTTTGTCTTCAAAATTGTTTGGTTTGTGGTCTTCAAAAGAAAAATGTTGATTCTTTCATTCCACACTGAATTTGTTGTGGGCAGGGATGATAAAAAAATTGGGGCATTAACACTATTGGGAAGGAAGAAGAGAATAACATTAATGACAAGAAAAGGCAATAAGTTTTGTTTTAATTTTTAATATATATATATATATATATATATATATATATATATATATATATATATATATATAGCTACCCCAACCAGCAGAGTATAAGACAGTGGTAGGAGGAAATCTGAGGAGACTATATTTAACCAGTGCCTGTTAGAGACAAGAGTTAGCAAACTAATGAAGTGCACACACACATTTTTTTATATATATATATATATATTATATAAATATATAATAGTGTGAGAGGGAAAGCCACATTCAAGGTGTATTACCTTGTCAACAAGGTGACAGCTTGGACCAATAAGTAAGTATCAGAATGGGCCAAGGAAAAAAAAAAAAAAAAAGTACAAAAAGCCAAGACTTTGCCTTCTTGTCTCCATCTTTTTTTTTTCTTTTTCTATCTTTGGAAAAAGAAAATATCAAGACTCTAGATAATGTGCGCTACACAGCATGTGAGAAACTGTAAACAGTTGCAAGATTTGTTTTATGTCAATTAAGGAAGAGGATTTAACAAAATTACACAAGCCTGACAGGAACGAACAAACCAAAGAGACCCAACCAGAGACCCAGATTACCTTCAGTCCAACCACTTGCAGTTATCTTCTCCCCCCCACCCCAAGAAAAATCTGGTTCAAGTGGGTCAATGGCTAGTGGAAGGGGCGGATTGCTCTGTCAAATGCATTCAATCATTTCAGCAGGAATATCAACATTATCAGATAAAAAAAAAAAAAAAAAAAAAAAAAAAAAAAAAAAAAAAAAAAAAAAAAGAAAATGTTTAGTTGGGAAGGGACAGTGGAGTGGAAAGAAAGAAAAAAGGCTTAACAAGGCCGTTTGTGTGGGTGGGTGCTGTTGCTTCAAGGAAGACCAGGTTTTAAGCTCCAGACTTTTCCTTCTCAATATCTGAAATAAGAAGGAAAATAAGATTAAAAGTGTTAAAGTGTGGTGATTGGTGTATGGGGTGTATCAGGCAAGTTGAAGACAGAAATATCAAGTGCCTACATCACAGCATTCTAGCCATACTGATGTCTACAGAAAAAGTGACATGTAACCTTGTCAGCTCTGGATTAAATGTTAGGGTTCAGTAGCTTTGAGTGGTAACCAGTGTTATACAGTAGTTTATGCAAGAAAGGTGGAAGAATTGTCCCACCTAGGCAGAGATTGGTAAAGCAGGGAGACAAATTTGCCCAACCTTGTGGATGTATTGATAACCTGTTTAAATCTTTGAGAGTGACAGAAAAGTATCAAATTAGCCAACATTCTACACAAGTATGAAATTTAGATACACTACAGAAATGACAGAGAGAGGACAATTATTGATAAGACATTGAAAAGTGATATCTCTTTAACAGACTGAACAAAGACCTGTGACCATACAAAAAGAAATAACTAGTTGTGTCCACAAGGGTAAGAAATTAAATATTCAAGAGAAAGCAGTATTGCAGCCATATACTCAAGATGGAGCTGCACAGTCTTACTTGATAAAGTTTTCAACCATGTCTGCACAGCCATGTGGGTGATGAATTATTTTTTACCCTATTTCACAAGCTTCTTGTTACTCTTATTTCCATGACAAATGGATTGACAAACTATATTCCTTGGTTCTAATCTCAACATTTGTGGCATGTCACAAATAAGAGGAGGAGTCATTCTCATTATTCGTATTCCTTTGGCAAGACTGAAGTTCCACTCAGACAGTTGCTTCAAGAAATGTTACCTTGTGGAACAGAGAGATAGTTTTACTTCCCCCACCCCAGAAAGAGAAAACCTATAATCTCACCCTCTAAGTCTAGGGTTAATTTATCTCATAACCTAAAGCTGTACTTCTTACCATCTCTTATGCTCATACAACATTATATAGTAACCCTCTACCTCAAGTGACTCTTGAGCCTTTTATAAGCTGAACAAAAATTCAGAATAGATTAAAGGATAATATTGAAAAATACTGAAAGAGGAGAAAAACATTTGATGCAAGTTTAATGCTCTGTAGATAACTATGACATTGAATGGTTAAAGCCAATAATCATTTTCAGTTAGATAATTATATTGCCAAATGATCTTTTGGTGCAATGTCACCTAGGTTAGGACTAGCAAGGGAGTCTATGCCACAAAAGGCTGTATTCAGATATGAAGAGGCCTCCAAGATTTGTGTAAAGAATGCATACAAAAGATGGATGGATGGATAAGAAGGAGTAGGCAGACTGGGTAAAGCTACATTCCTGGAGAGGGAGGAGTCATCTTGCTGGGCACTCAAGTGAGTAGGGGTGGGGTTAAGGCACAGATTTTACATATTTGCTGCCTCAGCACTTTAGACAGGGAGTGATATTAAGGGATAAGAGTGCGATATGACCGGTGAGTGTAGTGCATCTGCAGAGCAGGTGGGGGTTGGAAAAACCAGGGTGAGATAGGAAAGACAAAAAAAAAAAAAAAAAAAAAAAATCAGCTATTCCAATGAGCAGAATATCTCTGCATCACTTGGCTGCTGCCAATTCAAATGTTATTCGTGTACAGGCAAATGTTTTTGGAGGTGACTGCTATAATTGTCCTTATCAAGGTATTTTGGCAGGGTTTTAACATTTAAAACACAACCAACAAGATCATCTTAAGTGGGGTTGGAAATTTTTAAATTTAGTAATAGGGTGGGATTAAACTAGTTTATTTGAATGAAAGGGCATTTCCTGTTCATATTCAACTTTACATGTCTTCACAACAGCTGCTAGGGCTGGCTGGCTTTTTATTCAAGAAAAAGATGGCTCAGAATAGATAAGAACCACTCAAATGTTATTTCGTCATCTTTTACATTCTCAGATGTTTTGAATGGTGCTGCGAATGAATTTTAGGAATTTCTCAAAAGGATCCACACACACACACACAAACAAAAAAAAAAAAAAAAAAAAAAAATGGCAAGCCGGTGGTGGTCAGTATAAGAGCAGAGGTGGAATTTGAAAGTTAAGACAGAAAGTAGTATAATTGATATTTTAGAGCCTAGTCAGTTATGTGGCATGTGTGATACCTGCTTAGGTGATCGTGCATCCTTTGATACACAATTGAAAGGGCAGATCCCCACCCAACCCACGCAGTAGGTTGCTATTTCTTTCTGCAGTAGACCAGTTGCCATCCAAGGCTATAGAACACAGCCTGTCCAGCTATTTAGCCATAGCTGGAGGGAGAAGAGGAGGATTCATATATCTTTCCCAAAAGGTATTAGCATGCGATTCAACTGACATTCAAACTCCTCAGATTCGTCAATCAGAGCCACTATTATTTTATGTTTAGAGAGACCAGTAATACTGCCAATACAAAATAGTTAAGAAAGCAAACATAATCACTATCTTTCCAAAGTAATGGAAATTCAGATTGGAGAGCCATGTCCTTTATGAAGAAAAATTGTTTAATGAAGGAGAGTGGCATGACATTTTGGGGTGGTTTAAAAAAAAAAAAAAATAAAAAAAAAAAAAAAAAAAAAAAGTTTCAGAATCAACTGCAGAGTTGCTTCCCTTGATAACTTACCATCTTTGGTCGGCAATGGATTTTTTTCTACAGTTTCTGTATGTTTCAGGCCGTCTTTTTTAAAGTCACCGATGGAATTGATAAGTTCCTGTTCAGTCTTTTCTTTCACAATGGCTGTTAAAAGAATAATGTGACAAATAAGATCAGTTTTCTTCCATTATTGCTTTTATTGCAAAAATAAAGTAGAATCTTTAAGCAAACAGCAAAAAGTTGGGAGTACCATCTTACAGGTTACCCATTAGTGTCCACAGGTTAAAAAAAAAAAAAAAAAAAAAAAAAAAAAAGTTTCAGTGATTAAATATCAGAAGTTTGTAGTCATTCAACAAGACATTACTGTCTGCCAGTTAGTATTAGTTATTTTGGATTTTCAATGAAGCACTTGGACAATTATTAAATAAAGATTTTGGTGAAGAGAAAGTGGGGAGTGAAAGAGAAAGTGTTTCTTTCAGATTCTCCAAGAGATCATGATGTACAAGGACTCATTTTTAAAGTTTTTAGTTAGCAATGCTTACAGACACTGAGTTTTAATAAGTGTCATTGCATGATGCTGGCAATTCAAATATGCTGAAGAGAAACTAAGGGACTCTCAATAAGAGAAAAAGTCCCTTTATCAGAACTCAGTATAGAAAGTTTTATACATTGGTAAATATATAAAGGTTTTATAAATCAATTAAAAAAAAATTTTTACAAGGTGAAGCAGAAACACTTCTGCTTAAATGGTCAGACATTAGCTAGATGAAGATACCATTGTCACTTGTCTAAGTTCACTAGCACCATACAGGTTACAGTTTAAAATGCAAGGCATTTCTGCCACACCCAGTATTTTATAGTTGGTATTTTATAATTTTTTTATTTTTTTTATAAATTATATTTATGTTTGTATTTTAAATTATGTGTTGTAAACTAATATCGTCACAGTATATGATCATTTGAATAAGTTTGGTCATCTGTGTCTAGCTTAATTCAGCAATTATAAGATTCAATTCTAGCCATATTTTCAAGAATCAAATTTGTGTCTTAACAAGCATACAAATGAAGCAGAGATGTATAACTGATATTTTCATTTAATTATATTTTGAAGTAATTTTTTTTATGCATCAAATTTACTTACAAGAGAATCCTTACAGTTGTAAATGCTAAGAGGTGGGGGAAATCTATAAAATGTTTAGAGTATGTTAAATTCATGCACATGTATTTTCAGAGACTTTATAGCTTATAGAATAGTCACCATTTCAAAAAGCAAGAAAAACATTTACAGCATCTTAAGAAAAAAAAAAATCTCACCATCTTTGGTTGGCAGGAACGTTTTTTCTTGTGTATCAGCATGTTTAAGATCATCTTTCTTGAAGTCAGTTATTGAATTTATAAGCTCTTTCTCAGTTTTCTCCTTTGCAATAGCTGAAAGACAGGGGAAACTCATTTTTCAAGTCCAATGTCACAAAGACACGTTGCTTTATCATTCTTCATTTGGTGGTGTGTTAAAGCCACTAAACAAATATGGCAGATGATCCATAAAAAGAGCCAGCTCAGTTTCAACAGCAGTTAAGTATTCAGGAGTAAAAATATTTCTATTGCAACCTTTCATTCTGGAAAGGTTAAATAAAGTTTTTAATGAATTCTAGAAGAATTTTCTATATTTTTAGCAGAAAATAAAATTTCATAGAATTTTGGGTAGCCAGTTATATTTAAAACAGACGTGAAATTGTTCCCAGTGTCCTGCAGTAACAGGGTTGAAATTTTAATCCTTTTTCAATTAAAAAGGATTCATAGCTGCTATCACACAGAAACACCACTTGCTAGTAAAGAATATACATAAACAGCAACTTTAAAAAATTGCCTATTTATGATTTCCTTTGTATATTTAATATGCTGTAGATGTTTATAGACTAGAAGAGAAAAAAGTTTACACATGCTGATTTAAGTCATGCTTTAGAAATGTTGCATGGAAATAAAGAGAATGACCAGGTAAAGTGTTAAGTTACTTTGTGTATTAAATGCATTTGTTAGAGAAAAGGGGGATAGAAGCTTTATAGAGACCCATTTCAAGTAGGTAAGAGGAAGGAGAGAGAGAGAGAGAGAGAGAGAGAGAAAAAAAACACTTACTTTGTTTATCTGGCAGAGGATTTTTCTCTTGCGTTTCAGCATGTTTCAATTGAGACTTGTTAAAGTCACCAATGGAATTACGCAGTTCCTGCTCGGTTTTCTCTTGTGCAATTTCTAAAAAGGAAGAAATATTACAGCATTCTTAAAAAAGATAAAACTGCTTAAGTTATGCTATAAGTTTGTTTAAATAGATTTCATCTTATTTCCAATGCTTTTAACACATGAAGTAGATTATATATATATATATAAAAAAAAAAAAAAAAAAAAAAAAAAGGAGTACAATGCCACTTTTTTTACTATTTAATTTAAAAGGGCTCAATACAGAGCTAAATATTATTTAAGGATAAAATGTAAAAAAATATTCTGCTTTTGAAATTAAATTGTTCACCTGAACAGTTTACTATTGCCCTAGGAGACATGTTTGTAGTGTAGAAACATAATTGGCATTGTGTAACAATATATCTCAAAAGAATTCAAGATGTGAATAACTTGAAGCCTGCTTTTGATTAGGCTACAAAGGCCAAGCAGTTACAATAACTCAAATCTAGTCAGTCTTCATGGATCACATCTATTTACATGCATGAGTAAATTATGAAAATTACTTTTTTAAATTCATATTTGTGGAAGAAGTTATTTATACTGACTAATGCCCTCATCTTTGTTATCACTACAGAATAGCCTAGTTCTGTAAAGCACCATTTCAGGTGTTTGGTGATAGTAATCACAAGTTCAATTTCTGGGCTGGGTAGCACAGAGACCTAATGAAATAGGGCTGAGTAGTACTAAAGAATAAGATCCCTAAATATAAACAGAACATTTAATCTACAGGGAGTAAGTTCTGAAAGGGTTCAATTGAGAATTCCCTGATGTTACCCAGATTGCCAAGTACCTGATGATGGCTAGAAGGTACAGTGACCAAAACATTGATGAGGGCAACAGTTGTACTGTAAATGTAATTACTGATATTTAAATTTGCAATGAAAAAAAAAAAAAAAAAAAAAAAAAAAAAAAAAAATTAAGAAATTTAAATATAAAAAGGTTCATGCAGTTTTAAATATTTCAAGTCAAGAAACCAACAAAAGTCAAACTATAGCTACTTTTTCCTCCTGCCAGCAAAAAAAAAAAAAAAAAATCCATTTTCAACTTTAAATTTTTTTTTTTTACTGAAAAATTCAACCATTCATCACAACTTGTTTATTGTAACAAGCCACATCCAGCACCATGCAAAAGCAACTGTGTGAAATTTGCCTCAAACAAATCAGAACAGAGGTAAACAAATGTTGATTTTTTTTTGGGGGGGGGCAACTAAATAGAGTTCCCTAACATACCTAATACTTATCCTGGAAGATTCACAACTTTTCTGCTAAAAAAAAAAAAAAAAAAAAAAAAGCATTTTATTTCTAAATGGTTATCTTCTCCAAAAGCATTAAATTTAGTCTTCACTTGGTTGAATGGTTCACTTTGCCAACATTAAGATATCTGAACCAGTTATTTTGACTTGCTTATTTATGATAAGCAAGGATAGATTTGGTTTTAATACTGGTCAGTTTAAAAAGGCAAAGAAATGGTCAAGAATGACCATTTTTTTTGCTATATATATATATATATATATATATATATTTCATTTTAGATGGGTCATTTAAGTGAGGATTAGTCAATTTGTTTTGTTTTTTTTTTTTAAATTAGCATAGAATAAATCGAAAATATTAAGCAACGTGAAGGATTTCAGTGATAAAGTTATGAAAAAGGTATTCATAATGAACAGTCAAACTTGTGTAATTTTAAAATGGATTTATTAAAATACGAGTGACCTCCCTTTAATCTTTCAATTTTGGACAATTTTGAGCCAAATGATATTCACTTATGATCACGTTGAAATCAACATCAGATTTATACAAGTTTGACTTAACATTCTCACTGTTGCATGTTTATAACATTGTTGCCTGGCTGTTCCACTATTTGGTGCAGTGGTGGGGGTACCATTTGCTGGAAATGCAAATGGTGATTTCATGTGGCAGTATTGTTTTCATTGGATATTGTGCAGTACAGACTAAGCTAAACATCCCAACAATAAGAATTAGTTGGAATGTAAAGTACCACATAATACTGTTTTGGAAATATAAACTAAGTACTAACATGCTAGGGACTGACATTTTAGTGTCAGTAAAAAAAGTTAAGCTAGGTTTTATAAATACATATAACCATAGCAAGTGTTAAGTACTGCTGGGTAAAATGCCACATAACCTAGAAAAGGTTTGTTTTTTTATAATACAAATCACCCCAAGTAAGGCAATACTGCCACAAGGGAGATACTGGGAGTAAAATGAGAAGTAACTAGAAGCAAGGGATAAGCCTCTGTTAAAAAGACCAAAGAGGAGTGTGAACCAGGCAAGATATAAATATGAAGTTTAGAAAGCATTTTGCTTAAAAGAAATAAGTATTCTTGATATCAAATGATGGTGGGGGGGGAAGCATGTCCTTTCAGGATGTAGGTGATCATGACTCCATGTTTTTATATCTGATTTTCTATTCCTTGGGGTGTAGGGAGACAATCGTGAAAAGTATTGAAGAGGCAAGTTTACTCTGATGACCACCCAAGGCTATAGAGCCCAATCTACTCTACAGTTTAACCCCTAGCTTAAAAGGGGAAAGATTCAGGGTCACTCCACAAAGAATTTGAATGTTGTCTTGTCAGTTCCATTTTCCATTTGGGTATCATGTCCTTTTACATTTTGATAAACGTAAAAATTATCAGAAACAAGTCCAGGCAAATTTAGTAAGCTCATCACAAATGGAGACTTCCACTTTATATAGTCACAATCAAGTAATAGTAATTTATTCAAATCTTGGGAATCAAGAAAATGTACTTGCTATGAAAATTACAGTCTAGTTTAAAAAACAGACATGCTCAACTTAAATGTTGAGAAGTCAGTGTTACTTACCTGAAAGTCACTGAAATACAAGAGGCAAATAGAAGCAAAATATTGAAAAATGAATTCATTAGTAAAGTTGGGGAGAATCTTATCCAGAAGATAAGTATACAAATCCCAATACTGACTTGTTTTAGTCATCAATACCACTTAAATTAGTATTTCATCAAATACAGTAGTGAGAACAAGTGTTTAGTAACAATACTAACAACCAACACATAAAAAGTTAGTAAATTCATAAAAAAACCATGTTATGACAAGTGATCAGCGTTGGCACAGTGATGTATTAAAAAAATGCCACAACAGTCACCACTAGCACCTAAAGTTAAGAGAAAAAAAAAAAAAAAAAAAAAACGGTGACAAGATCTTCCACACCAAACCTCACCAACCTGCTGTATCAGGGAGAGTGATTTTCTCCTGTGTCGTTGTGGGCTTCAATGATTTTTTATCAAAAGAACCAATGGAATTTCTCAATTCAACTTCGCCCCTCTCTTGGACAATATCTATACAGAAAGATTAGAACCAATTTCTCAAGATTGGATAATGACAGAGTATATGAGGAAAAAAAAAAAAAATAAATAAATAAGTGAGTAGGGTGCACAAATATCTTCATGGTTTTATATAGCCAAGTTTCCAGTAAGGAGCAAATTGGTCTGACTAAATGTGAATAGCAAATAAGTTAGCAAAGACAAAATCATACCAACTTAAGCAGTGGAAGTTTCTATTTAAAGTGATACAACCAATTACAAACAATGTGAGAATTTGGGTGGGTGGGGGTAATTACAATAAGAGACCTTTGATAAGGTCAAGAATACAATTGGAAAAGAAAAGTCATTAGGTACAAGTTCAAGTATTTAGTTACTAGCTTAAAAGCTGCCCTATTGGGAGTCATTTAAGGTAACTCCTGCAGAAGGCTTTTGATGGAACCTTTGGCTTGTCCAGGAGTTTTAGAGTCCCTAAGTGTTTGCATATTCTCAGTATTGGAAGCTCTCATGGCTGGCATTTGATCAGGGTTTTCATTTGCACAGGACTATTCCTTTACAGTCTTGACTTGATTGCAGTCAGGTCATTAGTTGCCATACCCAAACACAAAATGGTCTAGAAACAGAACGCCAAAGCAGTTGGTAGCCAACACAGACAAACTCCCAGAAAGGTCCTGCAGCCAAGCCAAACCTCAATGTAACACCCTGTATATTTGGTTCTTGTTGGTATGGCCAAAAGTGGATAGCAGTCTCCATATACCATCACCTAGTCCAGTGAGGGGGTCATTAGTCTCACTAAAGGACTGAATTTAAACAAAACAGGGTGCTACTATTATCTTACAAGATAAACATCAACCTACCAAACTAAAAAGATGACTCAGAGGAATAAGATTTTCAATTTTAATTGAATCCACATTTGTTAACTGCAAAACCCAATTCTTAATTCTTTAGCAAGTGGCTGACACCAGCATAGACCATTTTCTGGCATAAGAGTGACTACAGACAAAGAAATTGTTTATATTTATACCTTTGATAATATAAGCATTTAATGTGTCCCAATTTTTCAGCTTTTCTGAAGCTACTCGAAATAAGACTTTATACTGGGACCAATTATTTAGAGAATTCTAAGAGTTCTTCAAAACACATTTTTCATGCAGTGTCTCAGACATTTTTTTGGTGGGGGTGCAGGAGTATTATATATATTTTCTTTCTATACTAAACATCTGGGCAGCCAAAAACACTAAGCAGATCTGAACTTTGTGGCCAAAGGTCACCTGTCAGGCCAAGCCAGAGTAGGGAGATCAATCAATGGAACACACACACACGCGAGATATACAGCATTTAACAAGTCACAGATGGGCTAATAATCTTCCGCAAGAGGCAATTAGGAGTTGGATCATATTACTAGTAGAAATATCACAGATACAACTTTGATAGTTTTGTAGACTAACTAAAATTTAGTTGCTTTATTATAGTTTAAAGTGAGGAGCCTATCCAATAAGATTAGGATTGAAGGAGTTAATTTTGGGTCATACCTTGGCCTGTGGGTAGGTTGTCTTTCGTCTTTGGGACCACATGTTGGAAAGAGTTAAGGTCAGCATTGTGGATGTCAGAGAGGAGAGCCTTGTTATCAGCCATGATTTCACGCTGCAAAAGAAAATTTAGATGCAACAGAAAAGATTAAGAAACTTCAATTAATGCTGCAATAAAAAATTCACAAGATTCAGTTTCTTGCCACAAATTATGCATACTGTTTTACATGCTACCCCCCCACAAGTGGATTGCAACCAAGCAGTCCAAAGTACATGAGATTATATATATATATATATATATATATATATATATATATATATATATATATATATATATATATATATCTCAAATATATATACTATTTTCTCCAATACTTCTGTTACAAGGATTTTTTAAAGTTTTATTCCCTCTGATAAATAGCAAAAGGAATTTAAGTAAACCAATAGAATTCTTGAATATGGTACAAAATAAACATTAACTTTCATTTTTATTATTTCCTTTGAGTTCCTAAAAGTCAACTTGTGTGTGCCTGTGTCTACTAGACTGAATATTTTGGGAAATCTTATTAAAAAGGAAAAAAATGTTCTCTGGCAGGATTTGAATGCTGTGTAGAGGGAACAGTCATTAGATTTGACATGCCCTAGACAGATTTAGCCATGAAGAACTTGTGAATCAAGTAAGACTGAATAATGCCTTTAAGCAAAATTCTTAAAATCTGAAGTCTTGTAGGAAGACAAGTTTTTGATAAACATCAGGTTTGCCAACATAATGAGGTGAATGGTCATTTATACATATCAGGAGTCATGTTGAGAGGGCACTCATCATAAATAGCTTGGTGTTCATGGAAAATTAAAAACATGTCACAGAAATAAGACAAAGGGATAATGGTGAAAGCTTGGTAAGTTGTACACATTCGTATACAATGTGTACTCATGTTTTTGTTTTTTTTATTTTAACTTACAAATGTTTCATGATTGCATGTGATAAAAGGGAGAAGTCACTGTATTATTACACCATGTCACAAATAGAAGTTGAATATGTTGACTGTCAGTGAAGAGAATGAATTAAGTCTCTTGGCAGGATGTCTATTTCCGACAGGAACAATGTTGCATGCTGGGAGAATTTTGTTTTTAATAAAATGGTAACAAACTTTGTTACCATTTTATTTAAATGTTCAACATTAGTTTCAAATACAAACAAAGCAATTTCTATAGTAATGGAGTTTTCTATAATTCTGAAATATTTTATCACTGCATGTTATTTTTAGTGGATATTCATATTTGAATAGATGCCCCATTAATTAAATTTGTATATTTTTGTTTAAATGGCCTAAATAGGGAAATTTAATATTTTGCAAGACAAAATGATACCCATTTAATAAACTGTCTCATATTTGAGTTTAAAATAATGTTTGAAGTGATAGATATATGCAAGAGAGGAGAAAGAAAAAAAAATTGATACTTCATGTGAAAGATGAACAAAATAAGCTTCATAGTTAAAGTCAATTGGATCATTTGTATTGTGGGCATATCAGCCAAGAATTTCACAAAGCAGTTATTTAATATAAAGGAGACATTGGTTATAAAAACTGGTGAAGTTGTGAACAAGTACTACAAATCACTTTACATACATGGAAAGTCAGTTTCCACCTCAAAGGAAATGCTTTGGGAAATATGAATACAGATCATGGAAACTAAACCAGCAGTGATTGCTGAAGCTATATAGAAATTTTGGAAAACAGCTTTTGATATAATTTCAAGCACAAATGTAACATGTCAATGCACAACACAAAAACAAAACTTTCTACCATGCTGACTTGGATATTCATATCATCGAGTAAACAAGATGGTCAATTCAATTAACTTGGAAAAAAAAAAAAAAAGGAAAAGGAAAAGTGTCCTTCACAAAGGGTCAACAGTCCAATTTGTACTGTTACATACTCAACTGAAAGGAGGTTTAGAATTTGAAGTTAAAAAATACATATAAATTAACTTATGTAAAATGAATTAATGAGATATATATATATATATATATATATATATATAGATTAACCTGAAAATTCAGCTTTTGAGTATGTATACTTAAAAGCTTATACTTCTCAAATAACATTTTAGCATTATTTTTGTACATATTCTCTGATAATGTATCTGAACCTCTAGTTCACACACACACACACAAAAAAAAAAAAAAAATGGCTCCAAGATTCCTTATCAGGAATTGCCATGCAATGAATTTATTTCTCATCTACAGTTTCAAGTTTAGTCTCCACTTATTGCTATCCCAGGGATATTTGAGAAAGAATACAACTGACTAGGCCAGAATTTGGCTTACCAATTCCATATTCTGCATGGATAAGGAACACTACCTGCACATCCAGGATTTTCAGAATTTTGAATAGCAACAATGTTCCACTAGAATTTGAATTTGATCAACTGACAAAAAGACCCAGTTTAGATATCCAGCAATCCTTATAAGGAAGGAGCCAATATAACACTCACAGGACATTGAAAAAACAAGAGAAAACAGCAAGCAATCTACTTAATGAGCTTTTGAACAGATTTCATAAAAAGAGGAAAGGCATAGTGACAAAAGAAGCCCATCCATATTTCTAAGTGAATTAATATTGCAGTTAGTGATTTTATTGGCAATTGCTCAAGATTGTTATCCAAGACATCTATAAGTTTTTTTTCTTACACTTTTGTCATGAAAAATAAGAATCAAAGTCTCATATCTGATGTCATCAATAGACTATATCCATCCCTATATGTATGTATACAAGTGATGAAAGACTTCAAGTCACAACTTAAAGTTAGCCATTAAAAACTAAAATTTACATTAAACTAAGATGTCTATCTTTGGAAACTAAGAGGCATGGTGGAGTAATAGATAGCCGCTCAGATTGAGGAATTGGATCAGAGTTTGAATTCTAGTCGACTCCATTACATTCATTTATGTGCTAATACCTGAAGGAAACATGAATCCTCTTCCCCTGTCTATGGGTAAATAGCAGGACAGACCAGGTTCTATAGCCTTGGATGGCAACTGGTCTACTGCAGAAAAAAAATCTGCCTCGTCAGTCATGTATCACACATGGCACATAACTGATCTTTGGGTAAGAAAAAAAAAAAAAAAAAAAAAAAAAAAAAAATAAATTAACCATTTTAATTTGAACAAATTGCTATAAAATCAACCATTACCTAGAGTGGGTGAAGAGATGGTGGGAACAGCCTATGTAGCAGGTGGGATAAAAGATAATTCAAGTATTCAAGAATCAATTGACAGCTTGCTGTAAACCATGTGAAATTAACATGCCACATAATTGAAATTATAATTTATTGAGCAGAGCATGGCCAAGGACATTACACAAAGCCAAAAAAAAAAAAAAAAAAAAAAAAAAAAAAACAGGCAGTGAGAAGATAACTCACAGCAGTTCACAGAAGACAAAGTGCTGTCTACAAATAAAATTCTGTACATGAATAAAACTATATATAAACCTACTGACAAGATCAAGTGGAACTGCTTGGGACATTTTTTTTCTTTTGTGCAAACACCCAATAAAGAGTCTAAGGAATTTTTTAGTTTAATTGCTAGTTGTCAAAGCAAATATTCAATTTGTGTTGAATATGATTTAGAGTTAAAAGCAACAAGAACTAGTTTTTTTTTGGGGGGGGGACCATAAGCATTAACCTAAAGCTAACCTCCACAAAGTACATCTAATAAAAATAGAGGTTTCAACACTAGTAGGCTAGTACTGCACCCCACCACAGCTAATGAGAGTCCAATATACTCATTTGCAGAGCATTTCATTAGAACTTATCTAATGCTGCAGTTAAAGGGAGACTGCACCTTTGGATCAAACATTTCTATAGTTTGAGATTCAGCCCTGACAATAGTTGTATGTTGAGTTTCATAGAGGTGATAGATTATGGTTCTCTATAACAACTTGTCCTCAATGCAATGTCCATGGTAATCTCAGCATGGACAGGAGAATTTTATAACAATAGTGCTGATCTGTTATGTAATTTCAATCCTCCTGAATAGCTATGATTGCTAGACAATTTCCTCACAGATTAAGCAAAGACTACAGACAACAGATGTAGTTATACAGAATTGTACAATATAAGAGTCTTATAAAATAAACCTGCAGAAAATTTTAAGGGAAAGAATGCAATGAACACATTGCATTCTAAAACTCCCTTCACAAAAATCTAAAATGAAAATCCAATTTGATACTGTGAGAATTTAATTGCTTATTAACATAGGTCGTCTGTCACATAAAAAGATGGAATCATTACCCTGCCAAGTTTACAGAAATTTAACATGATTAGAAACCAGATATAAAGAGGCAGTTGTTGGTTATTTTTCTCCCAGCAAGTCTCAAAGTATACAGCACCCAAAGAACAAAATGCTAGCCATAACCTAGCCCTTTCTCAGATAAGAACAAATTGACAGTTAATCAGGTGGAAGTCAAGAATAAGTTTTCCTTTTACATCAAGTAGTCCCTTGAATTTTACTGGAATTCATGCCTTGTTTGATAAAAATCCATTTATACAAGCACTTTGACAGTAATAGCAAGCTTGTCTAACTACAGTTAGAAGCAAATAGCAAGTGATCCTTACTGGGTGCCTCATACTTTTGACCTTGTGCAAAATCTACGCTATGCTTAGAAAATCATTACAGGCATTTTGACATGGTGTAATAATTACCAAGCTTTTCTCACTAGATCAAGATCAACTTAACAGAGTTCAATCCTCACTGGATGTCCCATACCTTTGGCCTTGGGACACTTTGAAACCAACCATACAATTACCTGATATTTTTATATATTGCATCCCATCAAAATGGGAGTGATCATGGCTCTCCAAAATTTCCTATCTATTATAGTTCTTAACTCACTGTTCTGCCATCTATTTGAACAAGCTTGTTAGGCAAGTTACTCTCCACAAGTGTCAAATTCTCCATGCCCTCTTCATTTGACCCAAAGGGAAAGAGCAAGAAGAGAAATACTTACAAAGATGAATCAATAGGTCTGTAGCTTGATAGTTATTACAGCTTTAATCTACAATGTGGTCTTAAAGCCTTGCAACTCCTACATAATCATTTCAACACTCTGGAGCATTATCAAGGAGAGTTTCACGACACATGAATAGCCATCAGTTGAAGGCCACTGTTCAGAGAGCCTTTGCAACAATCAAAGCACAGTCATAAAATATCATTCAGGACATTGCACCTTGGGGTGGGAGGGGCTAGAAAAAAAAAAAAAAAAAAAAAGTCCATACAGACCTTTTTGATGCATGACAGCATCAATGAAAGCTAATAAACAGAGTCTCGTATAGGTGCTCTGCTTACTTTTTTTTGGTGGGGGGGGGGAGAAGTTTCTGTGTGTGTGTGTGTGTGTGTGTGTGTGTGTGTGTGTGTGTGTGTGTGTGTGTGTTAAAAGATTTCTCCATCCCATGCGTTGAAATTCATTTATGAATCATCTCACCCACAAGTCATAAAAACATGTCCAGGCTAATGGCTAACAGCAACTTCTTCGTTGCAAGCCTGTAGCACCTCTATGCTACAAACTCTGGCGTGGGGTGGGGGCTGTCAGAGACAGATGCACTATATTATTAACAGAGCCCCAAGACGAATTCTTTGAACCCATAATAAAGTCAACATTCAATATAGATTTGCTTATCTTTTTGGCTTCTATCTATATAAACAAATAAGTATCATTAAAAAGGTGACTGACAAGGCACTATAGTTAAGGACTTATTTTTTCCTCTTAAATTTAGTGTTACTTTTTTTTTTTTTTTTTTCCTTTGGCTGCCAGCTCATGTGATTTAATAGTGTATTTGGGCAGCCTAAGAAATACAAGAAAAAAAAATATTGCTGCCCAAATACAGTTGTATATAAATTAAACATTTGCATGTAATTGCAAGATATTTAGAAAGCAAAAAGCCTCCCTACCAAAGTCCAGCAACTTCTAGGGTCTTACCCAGAAGCTTCAAGTCCTATAATGCAAGGGAACTTAAGCATAAATTTTGCTTCATTTACCAGGGCAGTTTTAGTACTGGGGATCACCAACCTGAATAAGGATCTGATGAGTGTCAATGGAGAAGAAAAGTTTTAAAATTATTTTAAGATGTTATAGTTTTCTTATAAAAGGAACAAAAATTGTTTTATAGATTTATCAATTTATGGTGTTAGGGAGGGGTGATGGTGGGAAACTGCACTCCAGCAGTAGTCTACTTGCTAGATTTTGTCTAATCTTGAAATAAACTTTTCTTATACAAGGTTCAAGCATTGAAGTGGTTGACCCAAATCAGAACTATTATTAAAACCTACTGAACCAGAACAACTAATTTTGTCACAATCATTATTGGAACTATCCCAAAAAATTTTAAACCACTTCAAAATGACAATTTATTGACAGTTTGTAGCATAAATCCTACCACCACAGGTGTGAAAAAAAAAATAAATAAATAAAAAAATAAAAGTAAAAGTGTGCTATTGAATCAATGTTTTTAATATGGAAAATACTTGACAGATTAAGGTTTATAGGTTGTTCAACTTAAAGAGCCAAATGCCTCATACATTTTCAATGGGAATGAAAAATCTGAATCATACCATTCAAGAAAAATTGTCAAACATCTTTAGGAGTTGAGTAGCACAGGCATTATGTGGGTGGGTACTATTTTGCTACAACAGCAGATTACCTCCCTGTTAACAAAAATTGTAGCAGAACAGGTTGAACTGGATGTACATGGCACCAATCAGTATTCTCACTTTCAAAGTGAAGCCAGGGTTGCAACTTATGGCACCTCACCTCCCAGTGCCAGTTGATGGCTCTATGTAATGCCAATGGATGGGTCTGCAAGTTCGGGACAAGTATACACGAGAAGACATTGCTACCCAGGTTAAGTAACACATGCAAGTGTTCTATCACTAATACAAAGAATCTTATTGCTACACCACAGGTGAGGTGTCCGAGTACTGTCGGGGGGGGGGTATAGAAATATTTGTAAAACATCCTGGGACTTCTTGGAGGGAAAACTTGCCTAAAAGATCTTAAAAACAAAGCACACACAAAAACATTATACATGTATTTTTTTGATTTGTGTACACAAATTTTACTTTCCTCAGCTCAGAGTTCTGACAAGATTAGCTCACTTTGTAGAATTTGTTTTTCTTTCTTGCTCTTAATGTTATCAACTGCTTGCATTGGATATGTTGGTTATAGCTCATCTCAACACCCTGGTGAGCAAGTAATCCCTATAAAGAAATACTAAAAAAAAGTGTGGAATAAACATGCCCACAGCTACAAAAGATACAATGTAAGTACTGTTTTAACTAACCTAATGCAGTTTCATAGTCTACTGAATTAGACCAGAGCCAGAAATGTCCTTACATACAGAATCTTAATCATATTGCTAGCTGTACAAACTCACACCCTTGATTTTGAAAGGAACAAAATGAGTTTCAGTTTTATGAATGTAGTATAGACCCATACTATCTAAGGGAAGGGGAGAGAGAAAAATCCCAAATCTTTCTATTTTGGTAAAGTACTAAGTATTGAGCTTAAAGAAAAATGAAGACAGGAGGTTAGCAACAAAAGTGAGTAAACACTTGCTTTCAACAGGATTTAGAGTTCATTTACCAGCAACTTAAAAATGTTTAATCAACATCTAGAGGTAAGTTTTCAGGCTCACACTACATGTAAAGATCCCACTCTTCATGCAAATACAGTCAAGCTCAGGCATCTGAAAGTAAGATTCATTTGACAACTTCCCAACCAACTTTGAATTGCACCAACTTAATTTATTTTGTATCTAAATTGTCGATTATTTAGAGATGGTAATTTTTGTTTTTTTAGGGAGACGCACGGTAGGGGGGTGGATCTCAGATTTAATTTGAACAGGCTCTTTGAAATGTTAACTTTGCGTTGCCCTACAATCTGATCAGGATTTGGAGAGGTCATCTTGCCTGCAAATTGTAAGCTGCCAATTTGTGTCCCTACCAATTCTGCCACATTGAGAATTCATACAACACATCTAAAGCACCAACATTGATGGTGCACTGGTATAAGGGCAAGAGGGTCAGAAACCAAAAGAATAACCTCTGCAACCAGAATATTTACATTTTTCATTGACAGGGATTAAACTTTAAACTGAATAAAAATATGGCTTTTAAGTTTGTAAATTTATATATATCACTACAGATGCAAAAACTATTTGTTCATACCAAATGGAGTTTCTTTTTTTTTTTTTGGCGGGGGGGGGGGATCTCAATCTGGAGTGGTTAACCAATTGTTTAGTGGGTGGAGGAAGGTACACTCCAGACTAAAACAGAAAACAAAACCTTATAACCATATTGTTTTTGCTTGTGAAGCTCAATTTTCAATCAATTTGTATAAACCATAATATGAATGTTTATAGAATAAAAAATTCAATATTTATGATATGAAGTGATTATTTCCAGTCATTGTATTGTACAATTACAAATTATTTACTATTTCTGAATGAGGACATGCTGTATCAAAGTTAAAACTAGCATAGTTTTTGATGGCAGATATGTTACATTTACTTTGCAACTACATTGGTTTACTATAGAACAAACTCAACTGGAAATAATATGGGTATCTACTAAAATAAGTCAAAAGGATCCATAAATCTTAATCCAAATCTTATCACTTCTGTCAAAATTTGTTAAAGTTTTGTTTCTACATATTTAAGCATAATTATTCAAGTCCTTAAAATTCATATCTAAAAAATAATGCCCTGGATAAGATAAGTCATTGCATGGATTTAAAAAAAAAAAAAAAAAAAAGTCAACCCTGTTCAGAACAGATTCAGGAAAGACAGCCTTACTAGCACAAGAAAGTTGGGAGAGAGGAAATAAACAAAACCGAAGTGTTTTAGCTACAATCAGGACAATGAGAAATATTTTAACAGAAAAGACTTCCACTCTCAAAAGCAGTTTAAAATAAAAAATAATGAAGGTCAAAACTCAAAGAATACTAAGAGGAGGCAGACAAAGGGCGTGCCCGTGAGCCACTCCCCTCCCCCAGTACCATTCCTTTTTACAAAGCGACCATAACTACTGCATCTATAAAGGGACAGACCAACGCATACTATATCTTCCCTCAGCCAAATGCCGCCATTTTGTCAAGCAGATGGCGACCAAGATTTAAATAAAAGGATTTGTTTTTTGTTAAAAAAAAAAAAAAATAAAAAAAAAAAACATACAAACACCCAGAATTTTGTGTAAAGAAAAAGCAATATTCAGTCATGGGACGTTACGTAAAGGGCCTGTATAGAAAATGGAAAGCGTTTCTGTCAAGACTGCAGAAGGTGTTCTAATTGACAAACAAAGCATAGACCGATACTTTGAGAAACTGCCGAAGTTAATTTGACGCTCATTTGGAGAGCCTGGAAGACAAGCAATGTTATTTGTTGACAGACGCAGCTTAAAGATTCGATAAACGAATTTTTTTCTTGTGGACAGAGGAAGAAAGCAAATTATATTTTTCTCTTATGAGAAATTTATCATAGCTCCAGTTCTTAGAAGCAATGATTTAAGTTTATTCGATAGCGCTCGTCGTACGTTAATATAGCTCTTAGGTAAATTGTTCCCGTTTAGCTTTAAGAATAAAGTAAAAAGAAAAACTAATGCCGAACGGGGGGGGGGAGTTGAAACCAGAAGCCAACTTGGAGCAGATTGCGACTAATCTTGCTTCACCTATTGAAAGTTTAGTTTAGTTTCACAGAAATTTTACAGAACGTGCTAGGCAACGTTGAGACTCATGGAAGAACTGGCCTTCAAAATCCTTACGCTTTTGGCCAAATGAGCATGCAGAGGAGTTAAGCGTGCAATAGCTACGAGCCTTACATCATCGAAGCCGTTGCACACATTAAGTTAGCTTTAGTAGCACAAGAGGCCTTAGGAGTCTTAAGAAAATTGATTCTTATTGTAGAAGCGTATCCGTATATTGAGTTATCGTATTCGATTAGAATAGGAACTATTTTATTTACCATTATAACCCGAAGTAAGCATGCGACCCCTTTGCCCAAGGCTCGCCGTAAGGATTATTTTTACGTTTTACATGTCATTTCCGGTCTGACTGGATGTACAAAACTGGAAAAACCAGCCACCAATTCAGGCTTTATTAGTCTCTAGTGTCAGACGACGTGCTCTTGTAAACACAAGGAGCTATCAAACGTTAAGAGAATTTCATATGCGCGCAGAAAGTAGTATAGGCTTTTTTTGCCGCTGCCTTTTGTGAGATGTATAAAGCAGATTTCGGATACTGAAAGTTTAGGGTTTGTTTTTTTTTTTTTTTCATATTAATAGCTGAATAGTGCCTCGTCGCTACAAAAAAAAATAACTGACATACTACTTGTCCGGCCTTTTTGAAAAGGATGTCAGACGAGAAGCACTGTCAAAGGGGCTGATCGAAACAGTTTTTGAAATGTTCAGCCTCTCGCTTTAGTACAGGTTTTAGACTTAGTGAGATTTATTAAAAAAAAAAAAAAAAAAAAAAAAAAAACACATCCAAATAAATTCACTTTAAGTTTACAGTCTTTATGGAATTAAGCTACACAGACAACTGCACGAGTTTAAGATTTTGAAAGATGCTAAACCAGCTCAAGTATGGCATTTCGCTGACAAGATTTCAAATGTAAATTGCTTGTCCATTTAAGATATTTATTAGACAACATTCAAAGAAGACCGTACATTACGAATTATTTTTTCCTTTTATTCAAAGTTGGGCGGTGAATAGTGGTTGCAACATTCAAGATGTGTGCGCAAGTAGGTTTAACTTTAATTAAATAACAGACCAAAAATATTTCTACAAAACTTAAAGACCCTAATAATTCCCAATTTAGTAATAAGTCTTAAAAAAAAAAAAAAAAAAAAAGTATAGTTTTGAATTGATTATTGTTCAGACCACGGCAGAGTTGTCCGGACTGAGTAAGAAACTTACCCCAAACTCGAATGTGTGCGTGTGTGATTGCACATTAATTCATGTAGACGAATAAAGTACGCACATGTAAAGCCACACGTTAGTGTGGCAAGTAAGGGAATAATTCTATGGCTACGATCACCCCCACCTTTATAACTGTAAGCTGGAGTGTTTATTTAATTTAAATATTCCATTTACTGAAATGTAGAGAGAATAGATACATCTACAATGGCAATGCCTTTTCTTTTTGTATCGAGTTAGTCAACAAAAAACTGACTTCCTCCAGCAAATACTTCCATTTTTAAGTTTCGTTCGATTACCGTCTACTTGCTTCGCCAAAGAAATTGGCCAAACGAGGAGGAAAAAAAAAAAAAAAAAAAAAAAAAAAAAAGGTACTGCCAAACCCAGAAGATGAAGTCAGTAACCAAGAAAGGAGGGATGAATCATTTGACCCTCATTACAATAATGCATTTACAGAATTAGTAGTAGTCATTCAAATCCGTGCCGACAGCCTTCTATCCGGGTTGAAAGGATGACGCACACGCGTATATACTGAAGTGAAGGCGGATGAGTAATTTTATATATAATTAAAACGTTTTGTTTAACAGCGCTCAATATCAAATCAGCCATTTCAAAATTCTTTAAAACTATTAAGGTTCAGGTTTCTACAAGCTTTTTTAGTTTCAGGTATTTAATAACCTGATTTTTTTTTTTTAACACGTTAAGCAAATAAATGACTGATAACATTTCAAAGTCCTAAAATGTTTTTTAGGATTTTAAAAACGGGACTATATCCGTTTCATATGCAACAGGGTTTCATTTTTAAACAAGTTCTTAGATTTAAGATTCTTCATTGCATCTTTTTCAGTATTGGTATTGCACATATAATCCAATTTGACTTTAACAAATTTTTCGTCAGAGCATTTTTAACAGACCTTATCGACTGAATTGAATAGTTACAAGTATTACGCACCAAGCAAAGTTCAAGTTTTTTTTTTTTTTTTTTTTTTTTAACAGAAAAAAAAAATATGTAAAGACCCTGATAAGACAAGGAGTGTGTCATCTGGCTTTTATTACCAACAGTTTCCGGCCCGATATTTCATCGCCCGGGAAAGTTTCGTTAAAAAAAAAAAAAAAAAAAAAAATAAAATATTTCAACATTCAAAGTTTTTCAAACAGCCGAAAATAAAATCGATCTATTAATCTTCAGTTGACCTAGTTGTAAGTGCTAATTCGCTTTAAAACGGATTAAGATTTTTAAAAGTGTAAACTAAAGACTTCTCTAGCAGTAGATTAGAACAATCCCGCTCACATTCTTATTCTTAATGAACAAATCAGTTTTGTTCTCAAACATTGTAGTGCAAAATTTGACGCTAGTCGGTTTTAGAAACCGAAGGAACACAGGCAAAATTGCATGTCTCACCGAGTGTAGAGAAAAAGAAAGATTAATAAAATTAGAAAATGTAACTTTCGAACTTCAGTTTTTTCGGAAGATGGAGGACAGAATGTGCTTGATAGTTTGACGCTTCTATCTACGTCTTTTTTTTCTTTTTTTTTTTTTTTGCAACAAGTTATTGTCCGCCTGGCCTGAGAAATTTATAAGAAAGAAAGATTTCCTAAAAAAATTGGAAGTGAAAAATTCCTGATCTAGAACACTTGGAACTGTTTCTATCTTTTCTAAGCATAATCACTTTGTTTACGGACTTTAGAAAAATCCATGCTTTGTACATCTACACAAAATAAGTATATTTGAATAAGTTTTTTTAGCCGAGCTAAGTTAACTAATTATTTCATGGTTAAGAAAAAAGTTTACGGCCGTCTACTTTGTAAATATTCATACAAAGGCAAGATGTATCGTTCTACGGGAGTCGAAGTAACGATAGACTTGTTCCCCCTAAAAGAAAATTTGATCATACAATAATGACTTGAGCGGAGAGTTGGAACCCACAGTTGAACGTTTCCAGATTTTATTTTTAAGAAATAATTCTTGTAGATAAAAATCTTTTCACCTTAAAGTATTGAAGTTTCCGTAAAAGTGAATGAAGACTATACTTTTTTTTGTAGGTGGGGGTAGGAGTATTGAAAGTGATACTAGCCCTTGACAAGTCAAAGTGCAACGTCCGTTACTTTTAAGCTGGACTAATGTAGAAGAATAAACTAGTTTTTTTTTTTAAGCGAGTGTAGACCAGATTTCGCTGGAATATAGCCCGCCCCCACCTCCTCAAAATAAAAATAATAAAGTTAACTTTGAATTCTGTTTAGCTGAATATGTGCGATAACTTGGACGCACTTTAAGCAACCAAAAATAGCAAATACGACAGACAGTTCAGCGGACAATGGAGATACCACTGCGCCAACTACAAAGTATATTGTTACGTGTTCTGGGTTAACTTTTTTCCTTAACTTAAATCGAGAGGGTGTGGACTGATTGCTATGTTAAGCTATGTCACGAGTATTTCATGCCTTTCTCGGGGGGGGGGGAAGAGACATCCGAGCAGTAAGAGTGATAGAGATCTTTATTCATTTGCAGCGTATTTTTTTTTTTTGCATATCCATTAAATACGGAATATGGACGTTATATACGGAACTGTCCTATCAACAGTTCGTTTAAAGAAATTGAGAGTATTTCGAAATAAGTTTGGAGAGTAAGTAATGAAAGAGTTTAAAAAAGTGGACTGCTAAAACTCTTGTCGGACGAAATAGACTTTCAATAACAGTGGAGGGAGAGAAAATCCTGGCCCAACCCAGAATTTACAAAATAGCAGCAGGAAACCTAAGTGTCAGAGAGAAAGGCCTTAAACATGAAGGTTGTTGGGGGGGGGGTTCTACAAACCTAAAGGAATGTAGGGAATTATCCGCGAAAGAGGGGGGGGTGATAGGAAGGAGAGTCGCATTTTAACATTCCGACAGACTCGTGGTGGGAGAGGGCGGTCAGAGACTGGATACCATACAAGATATAAACTATTTGGGGGGGGATAGATGAAGTCGGTTTGCAGGCGCTTGAAGTTTTTTTTTTTTTTTTTTTTTTTTAAAAGTTTATAAAACGGGAGAAATTTAAGACTCAATACAGTTCTGGCCTGTTTGGCAAAATTAGAGGCAGTGTTCAACATAACGAGCGGATTATAGCATTGGATAGAATCATAGCTGCTGCAGAAGGAATAACGAGTAAGAGGAGAAGTTGCTTAGAAAAGCACACAACAGTAAAAGTTTTAATCTTAAATTTAAAATAAATGCAGTAAGAAAAAGCGTAGAGATGGACTGAAGAGAAAAGTGGAGGTTAGAAGAGCATTTTGAGTTTTCATGTCACACACTGGGAAAAAGATTCTTAAAAAAAAAAGCGTCTTAAATTAAGCGAGTGTTGCGAACTTTCTAAGACTACTTATGTTTAAAGAAATAAAGTCTCTAATTAAAAGAAAAAGTGAAAATTGCAGTATTAAGTAGAGAGCAATAGCTTAAAAAAAAAAAAAAAAAGTAGACACCCATTTTAGTTTGATGGGATTATTAACAAAAAAAAAAAAAAAACACGAGAGAAAAAAAAAAAAATACACAACGCACACAATGATAGAAAAATGTAGATAAATTATGGATTCCAATTAAAAAAAAAACTGCTTACCGTACGAACACAAAAAGTAAAGAATAAAAATGGTTACAATAGTTGAGCCAAGAGAATAACCCGACGACTGAACGCTGAGAAGGCACACTAGTGTATGAAGCCAAGTGCTCGACTAACTGTTAAGCCCTCGACTTACTCCGTCTGTATATGTGTATGTAATTCACCCACTCTCTCTATTTTCTTCTCTCTTACGCACACACCTATTTACTGTCGGACTTGAAATTGTAAATAGCTTTAGAGTGAGAAAGGAAGGAAGGAAGGAAGAAGAAGATAAAAAACAAAGGCCGTTAAAGGGAAGAGAAAAACATAAAGCAAAATAGAGTGGGAGAGCAAATTTGAGAGAAACGCTGAACTGCTGATATTAAAATCTTATCAAGGGTTGGTAGGTTGGTATTTTTTCTCTTTCTTCTTTTTTTTTTCCTTCTTATTTTTTCCCGACCCAACATACAATACAATGGTCGGACTTGTGTGTATAACATAGTTGCCCAGAAAGTAAAAGATACAAGAAGAGTGAGAAAAATGAACGGATGCAAGATAAATTGACAAATTAAAAATAATATACGTTCCACACGCTTCCAGTTTAGCGTCCGAAACAATTTTTGCTTGTCTGTATCATTTCTCTTAGATTGCTTCCCGTATCCTCATATTCTGATAACAAATTTTTTTCGCAGACAAATGAAATATGAATCAACTTTTCAGACCAATAAAATTTAGAATTTGTAAACTTTAAGAGCCTCATATTCTGATCATACATTTTTCTACAAATAAAGGAATTCAAAATATAATTCAATTTTTCTTAGTATAATTTGGAATAATGTAAACTTTACCTAACTTCATAGTCTGTTTTTTTTTTTTTTTTTTTTTTTTTTAACAAATGAAATATAATTCCACATTTCTGACCAATAAAATTTGGAATATGTAAACTTTACCTAACCTCATATTTTGACCGGACATTTTTTTCACAAATAAATGAAATATTATTCCACTTTTCTGACCAATAAAATTCGAAATTTATAAAATTTACCTCATATTCTTGCGGGCCATTTTTTTTTTTTTTTTGCAAATGAAATATAATTCCATTTTTCTGATCAATAAAATTTTGAATTTGTAAATTTTACGTAGCCTCATATTATGACCATACATTTTTTTACAGCTGAAATATAATTCCACTTTTCTGACCAATAAAATTTAGAATTTACCTAGCCTCATAATGTGACCTCACATATTTTGTGAGGAATTTGTGAAATAATAATAAATACTTTTAAAATAGGTGAGAGTGAAGTTAACTCTCATTTGAATATGAAAAGTAAGTCTTACTCTCCTCCACCCAGGAATAATAATAAAAAAAAAAAACAACAAACCGGAAATGTTGCAATATAATTATTTTTTCTTTGCATTTTATTCGATGAGTGCACCACTTTTTTAGATTAAAAACAATAAGTGCAGAAGTACAAACTTTTCTGCTTTAATTACTTATTTAAAGTTAGGTAACGTTTACAAATTCTATTCTATTAGTCACAAATGTTCAATTATCAGCAATATTATTGGTCATGATCTGGTGTCATGGCTTCATTCACTTCCCCACAAGTTGCTTTCCTGTGCCTTTCCTAAACATTTTCATGGTAATTGTTCGGATGAACTCTTCGCTACGCTACCTAGACTTTATGAATTTAAGTTTAGTACTAGATAAGAAACAAGGTCTCATCAATCAATTAATTGGTTAAAAATGTAACCCTAAGTTCTATCTTAACAGTTAACACCAACACTTTCTTTTCTCGCATTTCTCACTTGTAAAACACTCTTCTTCCGGTTCCAGGCTTTCCAGACATCTTTGATCTTCAAAAAATTTAAATGCAGTGTCAATCGTTATCTACTATTACTTTTTGTTCTCGCTCCTTAATGTTTTTGTTTTCTGATTCTTTCACACTCAGTAATCCCTTGTGTCTTAGTGGCTTTACTGCCTTGCATAGAGTGACTTCGATTATATATATCCGAATGTAATGGGAACGAAAATAATATATAAATTCTAACGTTCACAGCATTAATTCAAATGAGGGCTCAATACCGAGAGTAGATCAATAATTATTTATTATAATTTTTTGATATAGACAAAAAACAAATTACTCACTACAAAGATGCAACTTCGTTTCGGTGCATTTAGTTGCACCTCGACTGGTGAGAACCAAAATGCTTATGAACAATTCTGTTTGTAAGCAAGCCACAGGTGGGACGTTACTTCCTTTTCCTATTTGTTTGAAAAAAGAAATTTTAAGAGAGGACGTATAGGGATAAAAAAATAAATAAAGATAAGCAAGGCAAAAGGGTGACAAGTTGCATCTTTGTAGTGAGTAAATTGTTTTTGTCTATATGAAAAAATTATAATATAGATATATATATTTATTTTTATTTTTATGAAAAAAAGAATGCGTTCACAGTATGAGGTTAGGTAATGTCATTTAAGAGAAACAATTCAGTATTTGATATGCTAAAATAATTTCGGATCTTAAACTGGAAGCTAGTCAATATTGTTTTATACTCTCTAGTAGATAGGTTTTCCTATTGCCCTGTTCACATTCCTCTCCGGGTTTTTGAACAGGAGTAGAGGTTTACCCCTTGTTTCCTGTTTAGAATTGGGTTCCTGGTTCACTCACAGTAGCTCCTTGCGGTTTAGTGGCATTATGACCTTGAAACATGTGTATCAAATATTAATATTATTATTATTATATCAATAAGCACGAGACGATAATCTTGTGTTTGTTATATACTTGGACTGTCTTACGTTTAAAACTGATAAACGAGGTCGCCTCGGCGTCGGGCAGTGATTAACTGGGTTATTTTAGCTGGTCATTACAACGGAGTTTGTATTCGATTCTCACTGGGTGTCCCATACTTGCAATTTATAAATAACGATTGGAATAATTTTCTGGCAAACATGGGCCTTCGTGGCCGCCAAAACCTATGTTTCAAAAGCATACTTTTCCATTGACACCACTGTTATTTTAACTACGTTCACTCCCCCGGCAATGCTTATTTCCAAGCTTATAAAAAATTATTTATCTTTCCTAAGTATGTATTATTTACCCTTATAAAGAAATAAAAGTGAAAATTTTTATTCAAAAATTTTAAAACATTACGGTGTCAATAGCAACGCACACACACACACACACACACACACACACACACACACACACACACACACACATAAGATAATGGATAATGGGACAAACACACACACACACATAAGAAGATAATGGGACAAATGTGTTAAGCTGTTTTAAGTGACAGCTCGTTTTGTCGACGTGCGTTACATTCAGAGTATTTAAGCCGGAATGGAAGACAAAATTATGTGTAAGGAAAATAAGTTGGGATTATTTAGGATTAGAGGAGCAAAAATTTCATTACTTTCGGACAAAAGAGATCAGAAAGCGTTTTTCTTTTATATACATACATTATATATATATATATATATATATATATATATATATATATATATATATATATCCTGGTCATCGAAAACGAATAGTCAAGAAGAGTCAAGACTCAAGACTGATGGCAAGATAATGCAGTTTCTCAATGCGAAATGTGAACGCTCGTATAAGATGAAGCGTAATCCACCGAAAATCAACTGTACAGTACAATGTGTGTGTGTGTGTGTGTGTGTGTGTGTGTGTGTGTGTGTAAATGAGTTGTTGGTTTTCTTTTGGATTTCAAATTAGTCCACTCCGAGCAGATCTCGGATTTTTTCTCTCTACTAGTTCGTATACAGCATTGTGCTACTATCACTTTTGCGATGATCAGTGATATTATGTAGGGTCCTATATTTATTGTCGATACTTGTGGGATTAGCGCACTCTCAATTTTAAATCCAACAGAAACCAACGGCTTTAAAAAGCAAACAATTAAAATTAGCTATGCCGAAATTTAGAAAAAAAAAGAGAAACAAAAAACAAAACGTCCCTGATACAAACAAAGAGAAAAACGCCATTATAACTCATTCTGATGCGCCCTAATTATAATGAAGATAAAAAAAAAAAGTCATTAAAAAAATCGCTGAAACATATCCGTACAAACACTTAAGATTTATCATCTATTATAAAAATTTTAGAAGACATCTCATTATTACCAACAACACGGGTCTTCAAAAATTCCTCCCACGCCCTGTGTAAAAATAATGCATTAATATTAAAAACAAAACAAAAACAAACATTATTCAATTCTTACATCGGGCACACATGCACTACATTCTCTCGCAGACTAATCTGTAACCTGCCGAGAATTAGTGCAATCCATTCACACATATCGACCAGCACACGACGAACGACCAAAATATGTCAGCATAAGACAAATATTAGTAGATAACTAACACCAAAATACTCTACAGCACCCAATTCCAGGAAAGACTTAAAAAACCTAAAAAATGCCAGGATGTAGACAAAGGTATTGTAACTACCACACGGAAACCACAATGGTTCTTGATAATGACTGAGGCGATCCAAAGTACTTGAACGAAACAAAAACAAAATATGAACTTTGGACAGTTCATCCATAATTTCGAGCACAATACACAACACCGCATTCGAAAATTGGGAAAATATAATAAAAATGAAAGAAACAGACCATGTTAGTTATTCTTAATTTTAATCAAACCTGTTTTTAATATATATATATATATATATATATATATATATATATATATATATATATATATATATATATGTCTGTGTGTGTGTGTGTGTATGATATTAAGAAACTGCCACCCACTTTTAGAAATCGATAAGCGTGATAGAGCGCTGTAAATGTGTAAATAAAGAGAAAATGTGCAGTAACTGTCAAAAGAATTTTAAGTAGAACACTCTTATATACGTAAGAAAAAGAATTTAGAAATTATATGTGTTTTGTATGTGTGTGTGAGTGTGAAAAGAAAAAAAGAAACTATAGTTTCGATTCTTGTCAAAAGGCGCATTTTCTATAATAGGACTTCTGATATTTAGACGAATAGAATTTAATTTTACCTTTTAAAAACAATAATGTCTACTCACAAGCGCATATACCCACAAAAATATAGCGTTTATATATATATATATATATATATATATAGTGCGTACAGATGAATGTTTATGTATACAATGTTTATGTATATATATATATATATATATATATATATATATATATATAGTGTGTGTACAGATGAATGTTTATGTATACAATGTTTATGTATGCACACATAAATTTGTCTATGTATATTTGTGCCATATGTGTATATTTAGGGCTTGTGTTTGCATGGATGCCCACTATATGCTGTGTAGAGGAATGATTTGCAAATTAGCCATTGCTAGCAATTTCAGTTTTCCCAAGAGACCCCGCTAATGCAGCTTCATTTATTATTGGTTTTTAACCCCTGAAGTGCTGGAAACTGTGGGATGATAAAATTGTAAGGAAGAAAGGCAAAAGGGTTAAGAATGAAAAAAAATGGAAAGAGTTGGGCATTCTTTCTTTCTTCGGCCAGAATGAAACCGTTATGTTTGTCAAATATTTTCGAGTGTTAGAAAATATGAATATTTCAAAGTTTAAACATATTACTTACAATTTTGGGTGGTTACTTTATAATCCAGTTATATGCCATGCGTGATACACGCTTAGGCGATCATGTATCTTACGATACATAACTGACGAGGCAGATTTTTTTTTCCCGCAGTAGATCAGTTGCCATCCAAGGATATAGAACCCGGTCTGCTATTTATCCATAGCTGGAGGGAGAAGAGGAAGATTCATACCTTTCCTAAATGTATTAGCACGTAAGTGAATGTAATGGATTCGACTGGAATTCGAACTCGGCTATCCGATTCCTCAATCCGAGCTGCTATCCATTACTCCACCATGCCCCCTTACTTTATAATAACAACAGGAAACTGACCCCCACTTTATGTCCAATAGATTTTAATATTAATTACAAGTTTACTCACGCCGTCAAAAATGTCTGTGAACTTTATATTTTTCTTCTTTTTTTATAATAGTTCACCCAATACAAGGCTCAAGCGCCACTCTTGGCAGAGAGTTTCTAAATGCAAGAGGATGTAAGCGGAGGTAGAAAGTGAAAATTATGGGAATAAGGAGAATAGACAGTGACTGGCCCTTGACTCGAAGAGGTTGATTGTAGTTTTCAGGGAAGTATCCGCGTGGGAGTTTGTTTCGTAGAATAGCAGTTCACGTGGGAGGCTGTTCGATTAGAACTTCCTTCTTATGAATTATTTATTTATTGATTGATTGATAAATTTGGAAATTCTCACAACTTGAAACGAACATTTCAATAATGTTATTGAAAATTTGATTGAAGCCATTTTTTTAATCATTTTACCCTAAGCAAGGCAATAAAGCCATTAAATTGTAAATTTTTCTAATGCTTCCTCGAACATTACATTTTTTACCTCTTTTTTTAAGTCTAGGTCAATCGTTATCTTTCTTCTTACATATCATAATCTACAGTTTTTACGTTCGGATCATATTTGTTAAATTCACCCCAAATCGCAAATATTAATTGACCGTAAGAAATTATAAATTTTAAATCAAAATTTGTTTAGCTTACCTCGCGACAGCTCCAACCCTCAGAATGAAAAATTACCAAAAATCAGGGAGTTATTCGTATTTCCTAAGTGCGGATGATATTTGAGGTACTTACAATTAATTTTTGACAATTTAAAAAAAATTTTAAAATTTGTTTTTGCCTTGTTTATCGGGGGCGAGCGCGAATGCTGACCCCACACTTTGAAAAAGCGCACCTGAGTTGCCCACATTTGGAGCGATTGCAAAGGTCAACCCAAACGAAGTGCAATGGAAGGGTCTCACTCTTGGAGAATTTGGTGTGAATTTTAATAAATTCTTTTTATTTTGGGGAGAATTAACAGAAAAGATCCAAGAGTTGGTTGGACGAAGAAAAAAAATGTCTATTTTAATTTTGATTTAACTCCTTCAAAACTCAAACTCAGCAAAGCGCCTCTTCTATCAAACGATTTCTAAAAAAACAAAAATAACATTGTCATATTGTCGCACTCCTGACTACCCCCTATTTTTGACAATGGGATATTCCGTTGCTTATGGTAACCTAGACTCACAGTTACTTGACATGAATAATTCGTTGCTTTCATTGGATTAAAAAAAAATACTTTTAATAACGACATAGAAAGCAGAATTATTTCGGATTGTAAAATAACATGCAACAATAGTTACAGTGTAACCCGGATATAAGAGAGTTGTCGGGACCGGAGAAGTCTCTTATATCCGGGTTTCTCTTATATCCGGGTTTGGTCTATTTTATATACATTAACACAGGCTCTAATTTGGGACCAGAGAAAATCTTTCTTATATCCGGGTTTCTCTTATATCCGGGTTTGGTCTATTTTATATACATTAACACAGGCTCTAATTTGGGACCAGAGAAAATCTCTCTTATATCCGGGTTTCTCTTATATCCGGGTTTGGTCTATTTTATATACATTAACACAGGCCCTAATTTGGGACCAGAGAAAATCTCTCTTACATCCGGGTTACACTGTATTTTGTTTAAAGCTAAAGCGTATATGTACAGTGTAACGCGGATATAAGAGACCCGGATATAAGAGACTTCTTCTCCGGTCCCGACAACTCTCTTATATCCGGGTTACACTGTACTCCAATACTAGGCTTGAACCTATCATTTCGACATGGTATAATTGTTTAGCAAGCTTGTCTCGCTAGAGATCAATAACGACTGAGCAGCGAGTTTGATCGTAACTTGGTGCTCCATACTTGCGGCCTTGTGCCATGCATCTAAGCTACGCTTAGTAACTCGCTATATAAATAATCCCAGTGTGGGAGAGCACTTCAACGTAGTGTAATGGTTAACAAGCTCGTGTCGCTAGATCAGTTACAACTTTGATCCTCACTGAGTGCTCTATACTTGCGGCCGTGTGCCATATCTAAACTACGCATTGTAAATCATTATTAATGGTTAGTAAGCTTGTCTCGCTAAATCAGTTAGGACAGAATAGCGACTTCGATCCTCACCGGGTGCTCCATACTTACGACTTTGTGCCACGTCTAAACTACGCTGAGTAAATCACTTAAGAATCCCATAAGTTTTGACGGGTACTATGCTAGTCGAATTAAAATGAAGAGCAATAGTTTCTGGTATTTACAATGCAATTATAATTATAAAATTACTTTTTTAGTTTATCGTTGTAATTTTTGGGCAATAAACTAGTTATTATAAAGTTTTTTTTTTTTTTAAAACTAAAGTTAAATACTAAATATTCTATTGTTAAAGATCAAATGTTGATCAAAATCCGACAGGCTCATAAAATAAAGAACAAATGACGTATCAATCTAACATTTTTCACTTAAAGTTTTGTCAATTCTGAAAATATCAGTATTTTCTGTCTTTTTACACTTTTTCTCTTTAATAATAATAAAAAAAATAACAGAAGCTTTAATAAAAGTGAAACTTCTCCCAGGACCCTGTTCTGACATCCACTTGCTTAAGTCCGCTAGGTATGCCACGCGTTGCTTTCCTTTGTCCCTCTTTCTTTCTATTCGCCTTGTAAGTATCAGATTTTCCAAGCCTTCCTTTCTTATTATGTGTCCCAGAAATTTCAGCTACTTCTTTCTTATGTTAGTTAAGTGTAAGTTTCTTTTTTGTTTGCATCCTCTCCAAAACCTCATCATTGCTCACATGTTCAGTCCATGGTATCCTTAGCATCCTTCTGTAGAACCATACTTCTGTTGCCTCGAGTCTCTTCTTCATCTTTGAGAAGACCGTCCAACATTCACTGCCGTAAAAAAGGACGTTTCCTATTTGTTCTTTTATCATTCTATGGTTAGTAGTATAAGTACTCAACTATGATAAACAGTTAAACATTTTTATTTAACGAAATTACAAAGTCAATCTCTAAAACTAAAAGAGAACTGAGTAATGATAACGATGACTACTACTATGTTAAGGAAGTTTATTGGTAACTGGAGAACAGACTTGTCAAAGGAAAGAGAGTTTTAACAGCTGACCACTTGTCTTAAATTCAACTTCTAGCTAAGTGAAGAATCAGACCTTCCAGATATCAGAGTCGCCCCCATTTTTATAAAAAGTCATTTTGTTTATTTATAGTTTTAAACCAAACTATCCAGATGTGTTTTTTGTTGTTTTATTTTTGTGCTTTTTTACACACTACTCAGGATTGTTGACTGACGGAGCTTAGAGTTGAGCTATAAATAAAACTGTTCCAATACAGAAAAAAAAAAAATGAATAAATGAAGCCAAAGAAAATAAAACATCAGTGGAAATCTACTGGGGTTAATAAGCTTGTCGTAGCGGGCATAGGGCAGAAAATGGCTATTTGCCTATAGAGACGAACCCATAACAGAGCCACCATGTTTAATTTAATTCCGAATTCAGAAAGTTAACGAAGCAAACCATGATTGCTGATTCTAATAAAATATTATTATTAACTTATCACGAATTTTACAAAAGAGTGAGCGTGAAAATTCAGTCGTAGTCCTGATTCTTGCGAACAAGCAAAATGTCTCAAAGCAACCACATTTCAGATAAAGAAAGAAGGAATACACTTAAGTGACTTAAGTAACTGCTCGCCATAACTGAAGTAAGTGTGTGCTTGTTGTTAGCGTTTGTTTAAATTACGCGTTCATAGCTTGATTTTATTTTTGTTTTTCTAATATTTAAGTGAAAAAGTGGGAGACTGCATCAGGATGCAGTGGCAGAGTGTTCAACACTCTAAAACAGTACCACGCTTTGTTATAATGTAAAATTAAATAAAGAAAAAAATAAGGAGAAAAATACTTCCAGCAACATGGTAACACAAAGAGAGAAAGGAATGAAGAAAGTTTTTAATAGAATTTAAAAACATGCTTGCAAACACGTACGCCCACACACATACACATACACATGAAAATTATCCGGTTTAAAGTCGACAAAGAAATCTCTAGAAAAATGATAATTTTAAAACTTGAAATATACCGATTCATTTCTTCTCATTTCAACCAACTTTGCATTACTCTTTTTTTTTATTTTCATTCTTTTTCTTTGTTCTTTTTACTTTCGTTTTTATTTTTATTAGAACTTACTTGGGTTGTGAGTCTACGACGGCGAACGGAATTCGTTTTAACTTTTTAAATCTATTTAAAAAAGAAAATAGTATTCAAATTCCTTCGAATTACACAACGTAAACAACTCGTCAAACTGCGCATGTCATGTTCACAGATTCGCGATACCTATTGTTTTAAAATTAATTTTTAAAATGAAAAACCATTCTTGAAGCTTTAAATTTACTTTACCCAGCAAGCAAAATACTTTGGTGTATTTAAAACCGGATTTATATGGATTGGAATAAAAAAAAAAACACTATTTACATTGCTCGGACTATCATCCTCATCTTTGTTGCCATATTTATCACAACGTTTTGACGTTGTACGCTCCGGCCTTCTTCAGGTGGTTGGAATGTCGAACTGAACCCTTTATTTCGCCAGACTGTTCTAGTTCCACATGCCATGTCTAATGGATGTCAGTTATCATTTATCTCCTGTTAATTCCCCAACTCTCCAAGTTTTCCACAGCCTTAACTAGGTATTGAACTCACACTCTTTTCGTCCTTTAACTTAATCTAAATAACGCCTTTATCCACTGTGCCATGTGTCCTCAAGAAAAACGATGAGATAAATATGGCAACAAAGATGAGGATAGCAGACCGAGCAATGTAAATAGTGTACATAATACCTCATCTCAGAAATATAGACAGATACTGGAATAAAAAAAGTTGTCTTTTTTGTTTTCAATAAAATCGATGATGTCCGCCATTTTTAAGAGAGTTGTAAACAAAAGTTAAATTCCCCGTTTTAACATAAAATATACTTTCTTCAAAGGTTATTTGAGAAAAATTAGAAAATTTAGTTTATTTAATCAAACTGTAAACAAACATTACTTACTTTTATAGAGATTTACTAAACGTAACTTAGATCTGAAACGAGGCCGAAAGTATAGAACACCCAGTGAAGATTGAACTCACTACTTAACCGTAATGAATGTAGCTAGACAAGTTTGGTAACCATTACATCACAATCATCACATTGAAGTGCCCATGGTGATTTACTAAGCGTAGCTTAGATGTGACAAAAGGCCGCATGTCTGGAGCACCCAGTCAAGTTCGAACTCATTAAAGTAATTGAGCTAGCGAGGCTAGCTTGCTAACCTTTACACCACGTAGAAGTGATTTGCTAAGCGTAGCTTAATTATGGCACAAGGTCCTAAGTATGGGGCACACAGAGATGTTCTAAATCACTACTCAGTCGTAGTTGATATAGCGAGATTTTCATATTGTGTTTAAAACATGGCGTTCTATACTCCAGGCCAAGTCATGGCGCAATTGAGAGCCAGAACTGGAGGACTATTGAAAAATGTAGGATTTTCAGAAATTTTAGAAGAAAATGAAGTCAACCACTTTATGAAATACTTAGAATAACATTTTTATTCACACCTGAGGATAATAGGATGTGTTGAAAGATAAATAAATGAAAATATGTAGTTTTGCTATGAACACTGATAATTATTAAACAACACAAAGGGGTAATTATGATTTCTGGTAAAAGATATATTGAATCAGAAATTTATATTATTTACAGGTGTCACTGAATCCTTTATTCAATCTATTCCTGTGGTGAATAAAGACTTTGGTTTAAATTTACATTGCAGTTACTGGGTTTGACAAACAGAACCCAAGAAGGCTGGAAGACATCAGCCGAAGTGTGTATATAACAATCAATCATCGCAGAAATATAGACAAATAAAACAAAATCATTCTAGGAAAGTTTCAAAACTTTTAGAGCTGGTTCTTTTTCTGATCTAGGTGTGCCATGTTTGCAAAAATTTTCAAAACTATATTTGCAAAAATAGAAGCATGCTTTTACTCCATGTTGAAAAAATGAAACTCAGAAATAAGCATAAAAATGTTACTTAAGGATTTATAGCAAACCTTTTCCTTTATTGTATGGAAAAGGATGAAACAAAAATAACCATTGACAAGTGTGGTCAGAAGGAACATTTAGTTTTCCACGGTCAATTAAATTGGTATATTTTCCATACTTTTCATAATAAAAATGGGTTTCACACTCACTGGGTTGATTATCATTTCTTGTTATATATCCAGCTATGTACACAAGAGCCATTTTTATTTCATTGGTAAAAGATGGTTCTAAATTTTCCAGATTATCAAATATTTCTGAACCTTCCTCACAAAGTTTATAATCACAAGATGTACATTGGTGACCTGGATTAACATCAAATTCGTCAATATTTACATTTTGATTTAAAAGTAAAGATGTCTGCTTAATATGCAGGTTTTCAATACATTGTTGAACATTTATAAAATAGGTGCCAATTCTTTTTCTAATGGATCAATTGAAAATTGCCCCAAGTAATACATATTTATGACTTGTAGCTAAAAGGTGTCGACATAGACTAACAATTCCATTGCAAGTATGATGTATGGCAGTAGCATTGTTTTGGGATAATTGTTTTTTACGATTACCTTGACTGCTAGCCATATTAAGAGCCATTTTACCAAATTCAATTTGAAGGCATTTAACATTTAAAATTTTCCACCATGTCAAAACCTTGTCTATGAAGAGGGCAGTATCATTCTTACCTGCACTTATTTCAGACTGAGTGAGAAGTGCATTATTTTTTTTTTTTTCAGAAAACACTCTGAGGCAAGTAGAAACCCGTTGTCTTTCTATTGGCTTTGGAGCAATGGAAATTTCATTTAAATCTGAAAGTTTGACTAGTCTTTCAGATTCAAAACGATATAACTGTTTAAGATGTGTCCATTTTGCAACTCGACTTACTCCATCATCATCAAAGATTAGTTCTCCTGCTTTTTCTGTCAGCCACAAATTGCGAATATTTTTCAACAGATGAACATAATCAAAAAGCAAATGTTTATTATCTTCAGTTAACCAAGGTTTTTCAGGGAGTGTAGGATATAATTTAAAAAAAGCTTGATTTACGCGGTTGCCATCACATATAATAGCCTTTACATCAGCTGGTACAGATGTGATGGCTTGGACTGTTAACTCAATTTGTTCAAATAAAAAGGCGGATGTTAATTTTGAAATTGGAATCAATTTTGTAAGAAAATTTGGACCCCCATTGAGACATATCAACATTATACCAAGTACTGTTTGAGCAAGTACACATGGATTGTCAACTGATTTACCAAATAGTTGTTTGCCATGATATAGCAACATCTTTTTATATATACTTCATCATGGAGAATTATGCACCCTTTTTGACTGGTATTAAAAGAGTATTAAATATAGATAACAAAAAAGATTTTTCATTAAGTTTTGAAACTTTTGACGTCATCCTTCATAATGTTGCTAATGAGGGTAATTGAAAATCATATCTTAATTCATTATACAATGTCCATGATCTTGCATAGTACCCAAAAGCATGCACAACTATATCTGAGCTGTATTTTATTCCAACCATTTTGAGAGCCATTGCTAAAATTGTTGACTCAGGATATTTTCTTGTGATCAAAAGCCATAGAATTTAAATATCGGATGATTTCTTCCAGTTTTGACCAAGTATCAACTGTATTTATATGATTTTTGGTCAGGCTGCTAATATAACACTTAACTCCATAATGAAATGTTTCAAAGCGCAAATTGTTATAAATTTTCAACATAAAGAGAGGAATACCATCAATAGATTTTGATAATTGAACAGTTAAAATATTTTCATCCAAAAATGCTACGTCTGGACATATAAAGTCTTTTTTGTTGTTAAGCAGACTTTCTTTCAAATTTGTATAATTTTATCTAATTCTAAAAAAGCATTAAGTTCATCAGCAATTTGATTTCTAACAGTACTGGAGTTTTTTTTTATATATTCCTTTGAACAGCTGAGGGTGTTGGTATTTGACTACTTGGCACACCTGGCCATACAGATGGTGGATTTTTTGGACGTATTTTTCTATTAACTTTTATGGTATCAAAATTTGAAGGCCAATGTTGTTTACTTTAAAACTTTATATTAAATTTAAAAACATTCATATGTAGCCTTTCCTTTAGTTTGGTTATTTTAATACGATGTAAACTATATAAATAGGAATATATATAACTTTTTTTTACCTTAAAGCAAAACAATTAAAAGCAAAACAATTACAAGTAAAGTAAAAATAATGCATTTTTTGTCCTTTAACAACAATATCAGAAAAATATTAAAATAAATATGATAAATAAAATAGTATTATTATACTTGTCTTGTAAAATAAATTTTGTAGTCAAAAGGCATAAAAAAGGAGACCTTTCTAAAAAAAAAAAAATAATTAAAATATTGACATTAACTGCATGTAATAAATTTATTATTGTTATTTTTTTCTTTAATTCTAATAAGTAAAAAAATACTTACAGTTCACCAATTGGTTAAAAATAATCATTTATTCTTTAACTTCGGAAACAAAAGCGCGAAGAAATTCGTTTGTTTTGTTTTTTTTATACTTTTAAATGGAAATGTTGGATAAAGTTTTAATAGAGAAATGTTAATGAAATTAATGTTATTAAAATTTTATTCAAATTTATTATTCAAACTTAAACTTTTAATAGAAAAATGTTGACTTATGCTAATTTTTTATCATGGTTAAAAACTTGAGAAAATTAAACTTTAATTTCGTTGACGTTATGTTTTCACTCATACTAACAATATTTTTTTTAGCGATATCAAAAATAAATATCAAATTAAGTAATGAGATTGAATTTATGAAAAAAAAAACATTTTTAATTCATTTTATAATAAAAAGAAGAAACTAAATTAAATTCTGTTCAAATTTGTTAAACGTTGTTTTGATTTGCATCTTAAAATAACACAAATTTCTCAAAAAGAATTGCATTTTATCAATAAATAATTCTTTAAACTTTAATCAAAAAAAGTTTGAACAAACTTTAAGAGGGAAAATGCCAAAAATGAATTAAACTTTAATTTAAAAATATTAAGGCTTTTTAAACTTAAGTAAATCTTTTTGTGCGAGTAAATTTAAGCACCCAAGTTTACTTTTTACAATTTAAATATAAATAATGTATGGACTCTAACTAAAATAATCAAATATACTTACTTCAAATAAATAAGTTAAATGATATTCCAACCAAAGGTAAAATTAAACGATTCCTTTGAATTTCTCAAGCCAACAACATAAGAGTACACAGTATGCAGCAGTTCGCTCAAACTGAAACTAAAACGATCTAATTGTCAGCCGGCCTCCAGTCTACCGAGGTAGCAGCGCTACGCAGAGGCCTGTTAATATAGAACGCCATGGTTTAAAAGTTGTTTTACTTAGAACTGGCTCTAAAAGGTTCCGCCAGAAATAATTGTCATGGCATATTGTTGGTGATACACTATTTCAAATTCAGAAAAAATATATTACCCTCGTATTTATTGTCCAATGAAAAAGGTGGCTTTCGCCATTGTAAACTTAAAGTCGTGGTCCCTTGAGACGCTCCAGAGAGCATTTAAGAACACGGGTCAGCGGATAGTGTCAGAAGGTGGTTAGAAGGCAGAAGTTGGTTGAACGGCAGCAAGTGTTTGGACGGCAGAGGGGAAGAAGCATGTTGGCTGCGGCACAAGGAAGTGATACGTCACACAGGGATAAAACAGGCTTACTGCAGAAAGGTTAATCGGCTTGCTCGTGTGAATGTCACCAGTAGAGCAAAGGGCAGAAAAGTTTCGGCATTTTTAAAAATGACGCTGACAAAAAAACGTAAAACTTTCCAAAGACTCTTACGAGGAAAAAAAAAAAGTAGAAACAAACCGAACCACATTGCAAAAAGATCGTTAAATGGCCCCCAGCGAGCCACGTGAGATCCAAGCAGAAAGAAAACAGAATGACATTGAAAAAATATTGTTAAAACTTCCCTAAGAATCTCGAGGGAAATACGCGTAAAAAGTTGGGGTTTTTTTTTTGTCTCTTTTTTTCTAAGAGTAATTTTTTTCTCTTTTCAGCGGTTTTCGTATCACTTCCTCATTTTTTTTTCTTTAGTGATTTGAAAAAAAAAATGTATTGTGAATCTTTTTCGCGCCAATTATTTCTATAGTTTTGTTATGATATCTTGCTTTGTCTTTAATAAAGCGTACGAAAGGAAAATTTCGTGCAAGCCTTTGTGTAAAAGTTGTACTTTGTTACATTGTTTTATATATGTTTAATAAATATTTGTATCTTTCGTTTTGTTTGTTATCGTATGCACTTTTTTATATTCGGGCTAAGAGTAGTGACGCTCTCTTTTCTCCTATTCCCAGAATTTAAATTCTTTTATTTTGTAAATTAATTTTATTGGTTAATTTGCAGATTAAGCCCCCGACACCAATTGTAATGAAAATTTTCATTTTGGTGTAAATTTGCATGCTTATTTCGAAAATAATAAGTTTGCGGAAATGTAACGATCAGGAGTTGTCGACAATATGGAAATTTTCACTACAATTGGTTTCCGGGGTAAGTGCCGGAAACCAAATGTAATGAAAAGGAAAATCTGCAAATTTACTTTTTTAAAAGCCTGCAAATTTGCTTTTTTATTCTACACAAAAAATTAGTCATTGTAAAATTCAATTTTTATAACGATCGAACTCACTACTCAGTCGTAATTGCGCTGTCTAGGTTGGCTTGCTGACCATTATATTACGTCGAAGTTCCCATACGTCTGTGAGTTCTTGTGTGTTAGCCAGAAGGTATGAGGTTGGGATGAAAAGTACACTGACACCTGACTACTCAAAAAAGACTGCTCTTGAAAATGGGCATAATTTGGAATCATGGCGTTAACAAATACCTGCAGAAAAAGGGTTTAGCCTTCAAGGACATTCATGCTGACACGATTACCACCTTAGGGGATGGCGCTCCAGCTTTACCAACAGTGCAAAGATGGGCAGCTGAATTAAATAGGGAAAGAGAGAAGCTTGAAAATGACCCTGGACGTCCTGCAACTGTCACCACCGAGAAAAACATTGATCGTGTCCACCACATGGTGATGGATGACAGGAGATTGACTATACATCAAATAGCTATATCAGCTATCAGCATATCCCGTGAGAGAGTTGAGAATATTCTGCACTGTGAACTTGGCATGACGTAGTTTTCTGCTCGGTGTGTGCCACCTCTTCTGAGACCTGATTAAAAGCGCACGAGGCTGATCACATCATGGGAAAATTTGATATTGCTTGAGTCAGATCCAGCTGGTTTCCTTGAATGTTTCCTATCCTAGTATGTGTGTTGGGCTGATTACTTTGAGCCAGAGACTAAGCGACAATACATGCAATGGAAACACCCTTCCTTATCTGCTCCAAAGAAGGCCAATGTTGTTTCATGTGCGGGGAAGGTGATGGTCTCGTTTTGTTGGGATGCAAAAGGCATTGTGTTTATTAGCTATGTTCAAAAGAGTCACATCATCAATGGAGAGTACTATGCTAACTTGCTGAGGCACTTGAGAAAGGCTATCAAGACCAAACTCCCAGAAAAACTGATTATAGGTTTTTAGATCATCCTTCTTCGAACAAACTGTGTTGCACAATCACAAACAACTTTACCAAAACAGAGAAACCACATCACTTGGGGATTTTTAGCAACAGTAACTAAAATGGATGGCACATGTAAATCGAAGAGAAAATAACGGTATAAGATGTTGACGTTCCACACTACTTCAAACAAAAGGTTAGGAAAGAAACCTCCATCAATACTGAAAAGCCTAATGACAGTAACTAGGCTTGAGAGACGTATTTTTCTGGAAAAATGTTTTGAAAGAAAGATTTTTAAAAATTTCAACCGAAAGTAGCACTGGCTGCTCGGTCAATGAATTCCGAATGCTACCATATAAGGAAACGGCTAATATTTTTTTTAATCAATTTACCTCAAGCAAGGCGATAATTCCACTAAGAAGCAAGGGGTTGCAGAGAGTGAAAGAGAATGAATGGCTACATCTGAGTTACTTGATCGGGCTACAAGTAGCGAATTTGGCTCTATTCAAAAACCGAGTATTGCTAAATTTGAAATTGACTTTTTCTCATGAAGAGCCCAAGGAGGAGGCTTTCGCTTCCTCTTGTTGAACTCTCTGCGTCTGGGCGGAGAGGAACCCAGAAGAGGCTGGGGAGGGGTGTAGATAAACCCGACTCCGTGTATACGGGGTCTAAAGGCAATTTTTACCTGAGCCTACGGGCTCGGAATGTCCGACATTATAAACAGGCCTTGTGCCACATCTTGCCTTGAGGAGAGGTTGGTAAATAGAGAAGAAACCAACTTGTTTAAAAAATGGCAACTTATTTTAAAAGTCCTGCGATTTCAAAAAAAAAAAAATGCGGCGGCTAACAATCTTAGTGTGAATATCTATAATTGCTATATTACTTCACTGAAACCGAGTAAAAATTAGGAAAAGTCTGTTGTTCCCACTGTCAGTGTTAAAAAGGACTAATAAGCATTCCACAGGATGCACAAGATATTTGGGGACATGTGACTGTGTGTCTGCAGTTATATGATAATCACATGATGTTCTTTTACATTTTCAAGGCATCAATGTTGCACTTTTGTAAGAGATGAAACGACATTCTGTATTATGGAGATACACGCCTAAGCACGTTGATGTCGAGATTGCAACTTGTTTTTTTTTTTGGGGGGTGGGGGTGGGGGGGGGTTGTCGCCAGGTCGTTTGTGTATAAAGTTCCGAAAGAGTTGGAAGCCTCCGACCAGGTTGGGTCGCCTGTAGCAATGCACAAAAAGGATTTACGGCATTCGGACCCCACAATTCGGACGTCGGGTGCAGATCATTATGGATGCGAATCACGGAATAAGGGTCATTGCTAGAGGACTCCAGGTGACTGAAGGTACAATCCGTAATGTGGTGCATTCGGTACAAGCCGTACGTGTTGGCGAAAGGGCAGTTCATGTCGGCACACACAAAAGAACAACGGTTGCTCCTAAACAAAACGATAACTGAACAAGTTGAAACATACAGAAGTACCTGGCATGCTCCGTTTATTTATTTATTTATTTTTCAGACAAAAAAATATTCAACTAAGTGAGCCGGAAAAATGACAGCTATGTGCGGACATTTCTGATATCCCCCAAGTTATACACACCAAGTTTCCCGCTTGTGCGATGGGTGGTGAGTGGTGTAGGACACGTCATGTCACCCCACTTCTTTCACCATGGTCTTCAGTTGAATGTTGTTGGCTATACTAAAATGATAGACACAGTTGTGAAGCTCTGGATAAGCCTTGTATGCGACGGAAGGCTATATGTGTTTCAGCAGGACTTTCAGCACTGACACACAAAGCTGTGGTGACCCAAGATTGGATGGTGGTCAATCAGCACGATCACATCGCATCAAACATGTGGCCATCTAACTCATCAGACCTATTGGCTATTACATGTGAGTCGTAGTTAAACGGGAGGCTAATCAACGTTCCCACAATACGACTGATTTAGTGAAAGCCGCCATTATTCCCAAAACATTCCACCATCAATACAGACTGGGATGCGTGCTTGTCAACGATTACGGTCCCGTATGGAAGCCATCATTGTGGCTGACGTGGATTACATCGAATAAACATGTCATCCAACTATTGCTGCATCTGCGTAGCAAGTTTTGTATATAATTTCCTTGTTTGTAAGATCTGGTTGTTCTCCTTACTGTGTTCAATGTGTGTTCAAATACCTTACGCACCTTGTATATACCTGTATATAGACATACACACACAAACATATATATAGATACTCATGTTACACCTATCTGATCATAGCCGGAAACCTACCAAACTCTATCCGCAACAAACTAGTAGAAAATACAAGTATAATAGCCATAATTACATCTAAAAAAATTATTAAAAATAATGGAAGCATTATTAATAAAAAAGGAAAAGCCAATAATCTATAACATTAACTATGAACAAAGCCACAAGACCGTGTTTGTAAAATAAAACAATCCTATAACTTCAGATACATACATACATACATACATACATAAAAAACACATTCAGTTAAAAAAAAATAAAAAATAAAAATCGTCTTTGTTAATGGCTAAAAGAATAGCCGAAAACGCTCGGGTATGCAGAAACTTTGGACATTTTTTGCACACATTTTCTACAAACACAAAAATCGCAGTACCTTGTCAGTCGTCTTTAACGAAACTTGTATAAAAGAGGGATTGCTGCCCACAACATACACACACACACACACACGCACACATACACGCACACACACACACATATATATATATCCAAATGATTACGACCAATGTTAACTGGCTGACGAGACGTCTTTTGGACGTCGAAACAAATATGCTTTTTTGTCGCGGTAACTTTCATGTTCCAATGTAAAGGTTTATAATATATATATAACGTCCTAATGGTAACTTAATAAGTAATAAGATGAATATTATTTGTCTGTGGGAAAGTTCTCACACTTTCATTGTTAGTCGACAAATTGTGTGTGACTGTGTGTGTGTGTGTGTGTGTGTGTGTGTGTGTGTGTGTGTGTGGTATTTAATTGCCGCCTCTGATTTTAAAGTTCTTTTTTTTGTTTTTATTGTTTTTTTGGATTTTTTAAAACTTTTTTATACAATATAACTCGCTCAAATTATTTTCAGATATCTTGAATTTGGATGGAGACATTTGGCTGCAGTCATCTATGCAAATAAAGAATATATTCAACCAAATGCAGACACACACACACTCACATGCAGGCACGCGAGCGCGCACGCATATACACATATGCATATATATTCTTATACAAAAGTGTACTGAAAACTTTTCACTTCAACACGCTTCTCCAAATGTGTGCAAACCACCAAAAATCAGTCTTTTTTTAATGCAATTTTGGTATGGCCGATAATTTTTCCAGGTTTTCTTTTTTACCTTCACTCGTATATATATATATATATATATATATATATATATATATATATATATATAAAGTGGACACTAAGGTTCGTTTCATGCTTATCAGAACGGGTGCTGTATGGGGCACGACAAAACACACATGGCCAGAATATTGAAGTGCCCACTTATATATATATATATATATATATATATATATATATATATATATATATATATTTCGTTGTTGGAATTGTTACCTGATGATCCGGAATCCTTTAAAAAGGATTTTGGTGAAATAAATTATTGTAATGGTACCTTAAAGTGGTCTATTTTCATTAAATTTTATATATATATATATACATATATATATATATATATATATATATATATATATATATATATATATATATATATGGACACTGTGGTCCGTTTCATGCTTGAACGCAGTTTTAAGGTCTTGTGTTGTTTAGTGGCTCGACACTACACACTTTGGCCTGGAAAGGTACACTTTAATATTAACACACGCTCTATCGCTGATACCCATTAACATAGCATACCTTAAAACTTTATCTTTTTATATATATATATATATATATATATATATATATATATATATATATATATATATATATATTGTGATGTCAACGAACACTCGTTGTCACGTTTGTGATGCCAACGAATACTCGTTGTCATTTTTGTAATACTCGTTGTAGTAGAGACTTTGTAATCGCAGATTACAACTTTAGTATGTCATGGAACAAAGCTGGTGTCAGACGCCATCGAATATAACTCGCACTAATCATACTTGCTCGATAATACTCGCTCGAACAGTAACCACTGAATAGAGAAATAGTATAGTGAATAGCGATCCGTTAGTAATAGAGGATAGACTAGAAATAGAGATCGTTAGTCGTCAAGCTAATTCCTACTTATGCGTTGCCTCTATGGTCACGTAGTCTAATTAATTCAATAATGGGATCGACTCTGTTTGCTCACTGGCGATCTGTGTTCAAACTCAAGTGTCAGCAGCGACATTTTATTCCTACATAACAATGTGTGTGTGTGTGTGTGTGTGTGTGTGTGTGTGTGTGTGTGTGTGTGTGTGTGTGTGTGTGTCGCGATGTTTCAGCCGTTGCACCCTCCGGCCTTCTTCACGTGATATATGTTGGAATTTCGAACCGGACGCTTTATTTTGTCTGTCGGGGTAGATTTTTCTAGTTCCCCGTGCTATGCCTTTTCTGGATATCTCACTTGAAGAAGTCCGAAGTGTACAACAACAGCAGTCCGAACAATGTAAATAGTGTAAATAGTTACAATACCTTATTTCAGAAATATAGACAGATAATGTTAGGATTATGTCTACCATTAATAAGTCCTGGTAGAATGTCTAGCTCTCTTAGGCTGTAGAGATTAAGAATCCGGAGAGAAGACGCATCCTTGTCTTAATAATCTTCCTGTTCTTGTGTGTTCATTGAACTCGTTTTTTATATGTTAATCTTGGATTCAATCTACTACTATTTATGAAATGCAATGAGGATAAAGAGGCATATAGTATTCTTATGGAAACATTCTAGACTTCTGTTTTCATGAAAAGAGCGTAACACGAGAAAGAAAAGAAAATCGTGAATAGTTCATCGTATAATTTATATATACTTATCTATAACTCGATGACTAGCTAACTAGAAATTTACTAGATTCATTCTTGTCTGGTACAAGTCCAAAATAGTTGAGTACACAATGATGATTAAGCTTGCCTGCAATGACTACTATGGCTACTTTACTAACAGTCACTGGACACCAAGCACCTACGTTGTTAGATAAACAGAGAAAAAAAAATTGGATATAATGAAATTCACGTACAAAAGAAATTTATTTAAAACATTTTTTTTTCGGAAGGCAAGCTATTGCTGCTGCTTTTAAAACAAAACCACCACTAAAGTATTTTTTCTGGGAAGAGAAAACAGGATAAAATTCTAACTGAAAACTTTTTTTCTTTTTTAGATATTTGAAAAGAAATATAAACCTCTGTTATCGCAATGAGTTGCTGCACTACATGTGTAGTGAAGCCATAGCAGAAGTGGTGTGTCTTGGAGCCTATCCCTCTTTAGACAACTTTTAAATTTACATTTTCCTAGACTGGTCTTCACCTCAAGACAAGATAGCCGAATCTGCCCTGGTATTTAACCCATAGATGGGGAAATATAGTTTTGCGTCTTTTTTTTTTCAATGGCATTAGCCAGAAGTGAACGAAACAATATCGAACGAGAATTGAAACCGACCTGCAGAATTCCCTTCCGCTACCAATAATCGTTACACCACCCGCAACTCCTAATATGAACATAGTGAATTAAAAGGAGTTTTTTCGATACTTGATATTCATAATATCACGATCACGGGCGTTGTAACACATTAGAGTTGTAGGAGAACCGTATATATATAACAGCAATGGGTGTGTCTTGGGCAAGAATGTCTCCTAGAATGGATGATAATCAAAGCAAGAGAGGCTATTTTCCCAGTTATTTAACCCATAGTTTGGGGAAGATGGATTCATGACTTTCCCAAGGCTATTACTTCAAAGTAAACGAAGCCTAAGCTAGAATTTGAACTCAGAATGCTGATTCCATTTGCTGTACCAATATCTGTTACTCCATATACACACCCATACTTGATATTATTATTATCATTATTATTACCATTTAACAATTAAACAAAAGATTCACTAGTAACAATTATGATGTCCGACACAACAATGTGACGTCAACGGATCTTGAGGAGCATTTTATTACAAACGACTGAAATTTCGACGAACATCTTACATACACTGAAAAAATATCTAGAATCCACAAACATTTCAAACCTTAAAACGCATGAAGATAGTTACGTATGCAAGTTACTAACGTCCCACCCCGGTTAATGAACAGAATGACAAGAGAGTTCCATAAGATTTATATCAAGCTAACTAATCGACTAATGGAAATTTTCAAGATGATTATGATCACCATTATGTTGTGTTCTAGTTGCATACCATTCACGCTAGTTGCCTTTCATTCATTTTGACGCGTTGATTACTATTACAACCGTTTTTCTCAAGACAAGAGCGACGTTTGTACAAAGATTTGTCGTTTTTTTGTAGATTTTTTAAATATTTTTATACGTGTATGCAATTTTGAAACATAACTTGAAGAATGCAGACATACTGTTGAAATATTGTTAAACATTTTTAGACACTGTGTTTTTTCTTTTTCTTTTCTTGAATCTCGCTCTTCTCTAAGTGTTGAAAAATATTAGGAGAGTTTCGCCAATCATTTTATTTATTATTATTATTATTATTATTATTATTATTATTATTATTAATAATAATTATTATTATTGTTATTGACATTATAAGAGAAATGCGGCTCTATTATGACAGATCCCTGAATCCAACATAAAATACATTAGTGGAACTAGTAAATGTTAAACACTTCAGATACTTCGGCGTATAGATCAGTTATAACAAATTACGTATGGAGATAAAGAAATTGAACATAGAATAGGTTGTGCCATAGATAGTTTCGCTCAACACCGCAAATTGCTACGGAACTAAAACATCGACCTGAAAACTCGAGTTATGTTCTTAAAAAACCTTGTCAGATCGTGATTTTCATATAGATATCATGCATGATGCCAGATTCGTTCAAAATATCTAAACTATCAGCTGTATGAAACCGCTTCCTATGATTAATGGTGAAGAAAGGCTTTGAGCGAGTGAAACCTAAGAGTCTTAGCAAAGATTATCCTGCTTTACGCATTGTTGACAGGTGCTACAGATTCACGAAGAAAGAATCACTTGAGGACTTTCAACAACAGCAACAACTAAAATGAATATCACATGTAACTAGAAGAGAAAATAATGACATAATCAAGATGTTGACATTCCACACAACTTCAAGTCGAAGGTTCGAAAGGAAACGTTCATCAATAATAGAAAGAGCGATAACAGCTACTGGACTTGGGAAACATGTTTTCCAAAAGAAGGTGTTTTTAGAGAACGATTTTATAAATTTCAAACAAAAATGGTACTAGCTGCTTGGTCAAGGAATGTTTCCTTGTAGAGAATCGGCTAATATTGACATTACCATGTCTATTTATGCTTTTTTTTTCTAAATAAAGAAGACCTGCCTGTGAAATTTAAAAAAAAAAGGCCTCTGGAGACAAATATAGGAAGATATCTTTTTTTTATTCGCTATAAACATATCAGAATCACATTCTTATCTCAGACATACAGATGGCCGATGTCTGTGTGGATTTTTATTTTTAACATATTTTTACATTTTCCTTTTTTTTTTTTTGTTGGCATGTCTACAAATCCAACAATTAGATGGATAGTGACACAGCTCACAATTACTTCTCTTGTCCACTTTTGCCTAAAAGTGCTGAGGATAAGCAATGGAAAAGGGTAGTGAGACAGAAGGCTGAGCGATAAGAAAAAAAGTCTGCTGCTAACACACACACACATACACACACACGCACACACACACACACACACATATATATATATATATATATATATTATAAATTAACTGATTTAAAAATATGGTTTCATCGCTACACAGGAATTGCCATGTTTCAAAAACAGAAACTAACAACTTCAAATTCAATTATATAATTAAATTAAAATCATTTAACCTGGGGAAAAGAAACTCAATTAGTTCAGTGTTTTTTTAGATATTAAACATTTTATGCGGTGGACAATTATCGCATGCTCTTACACGATTTGTAGAATTTTGCTGTTACACCCAGTATATATATATATATATATATCACGTACAAAAGAAATTTATTTAAAACATTTTTTTTTCGGAAGGCAAGATATATATATATATATATATATATATATATATATATATATATATATATATATATTCGAAAATTATAACATAAGTATGTTATGGTGTTGAATATAGAATAAAAGAGTAAGATAAAAGTACAACTCTTTATTCTACATTCAACACCATCACTTGATAAGACACCAGAAGTGTTGAAACAAAATTGCTATTTTTGTAGTGATTTTATAACATATAATTTTCGAATAAATTATATTTGCTCTACTCTGTATTGAGCACTCTTTTAAGAATAACATTTTTGGTTATTGAAATTTATTCCGTATACACCAATACTATACTTGGGCATATATATATATATATATATATATATATATATATATATATATATATGTGTGTGTGTGTGTGTGTGTGTGTGTGTGTGTGTGTGTGTTTAGGCAACAAGTATTCATCCAAACAAGTGTTATTAAATTCAATGTACAAGTGAGGCTGTTTAATTTTTATTGTATTGTTCCAATTTTCGAATATATTTTATACCAGGATCAAAATTGTGGATAAACTGCGAGAAGGTCATGTTTGTTCTGTTGTCTTTGTTTTTTGTTTTTATTTCAAGTACTTTCGGTTTTCTATGTCATTAACAAGAATCACGTATTGTCAGTGTGGTAGACAAGATTTCGCTGGCTACATCCTGGTATTTTGTAGAAAGATGAATATTTGAATCAGTTCAAAGTGACGTCATTAAAGAGAGCGAGACAGCATAAAAAAGAATGAATACATTATTTATTTTATCAATTCACCCCGAGCAAGGCGATAATGCCACTAAGACGCGAGTGAAAAAAAAAAGAATGAGAATTCTTTATAAAAAATTAAACAAAAACCAAAAGAAAAATAAACACTAACAAGCTATTCACAAAATTAAATTGAAACTCCTGAACACCCTGTTGTGTGCGCTGGCGCTGAATGTTTGCGAAACCTGGACACTAAATGCCGCCGATGTTACTAAACTAACGTCTTTCGAGGCAACGTACTACAGGCGGGCACTACGCATCAACTGGACGGACCACAAAAGAAAAGAGTCGGTTCCGGAGGAGATGGGAACAGAGAGACAGTTGATTGTAACTAACAGGAAGCGAAAAGTGCAATACTTTGGCCATATCAACAGGGCCCAAAACCTCTACATCTACATCCTGGAGGGATGCATCGATGACAGAGCACCGAGGAAGATTGTAGGTGACAGGTCAACAAGAAACGGGAAGGGTGTTTTACAGTCGATAAGTTCAAGAAAAAGAAACTATTAGAATAGAAATTACGGTTACATCTAGCTAATTCAAAAATAAAATCATAAGACCTAATTTCCAACCTAGTAGTACGTTTAAATTCAGTTGATTGAGGTATCAAGGAGGAGAGCTTATCAGAACAATTGCCATGAAAATATTTATAGAAAGGACAGAGGGAAGCCACGTCACGGTAATGAGAAAGTGTCTAGAGTCGAGATGTCAGGTCAGGATCAATATTACAAACTCTTCTTTTGTCGAATACATTGAGATATATAGCACTATACAAGATATGGACAGTCGGTGGGGGGATGTAAACGGTAGTGTCAGAGCTATGCCGTCCGGAACTTCGTTCCTGGTAGGGCCACCCAAGGCGGACAGGTCTGACACACACGCCGGCTAACAAGGGCTCTGGTGAAAATCCAAGGAGCGTCTGCATCGGCAACCGGCGGCTTCTGGTCGTTCCTGTCTCTGCGTCTGTGGGAACCCCGCGGCAAGCAAGAACGTTATCCGAGTAGGCCTGGGTACCCTACTTCTGTAATTTATCCCAAGAATCTTCTTCTCACAACAGGAAGAAGCCGGCTCAATCCGCCCAGGGTGAATGCCGCATCACACACACACACACACACACACACACAAGATAAGACAGAAATATTTAATGCACGGATGAATGATAGATTTATAAACATTTAAGATGGATTCTTGCTAGAAAAACTGTCTGGCACGACACGCTGAACCAACTTTCCTAGCAGCAGACTTAGTAATTAATTCAATATCATCACGCCATTCTATATCAATGGAAAACGTGAGATCAAGAAGGTGCAGTGGGTTGCTCTTATGGAGCTTAGCTTCAGTTATACTGATGACAGGCAAAAACAAGTTCTCATTGATAATTAAAAGATAGTAGTTTTGTTTTGAAGGCATAAAAATTTACAAACCGTTTCTTGCCCTTAATAACAACTGATTGGAGCTCATTTTCAAGAGTAGCTGTCTGTTTTATCTTTTATCGGATTTATTGTCAGGACAAGAGTAAATAGTTGTGTCATCAGCATAAACTACATAAAACTCTGTTGAATCGCCGCAAGATACTTTTTATAGCCATCGATAGAATAAACGTTATCCTTTTGTAAACATGTTTGTCAAATCTGTGCTTAATGCAAATATACTTAATATACATTCATGCCCATGTGCATTTTTAATGGAAGAAAGATATATTAGTTTTAAATTTCATTTTCCTATGATAAACCTTTAGTGTTGTGTCTAACAGCCTGAGGCATCTCGTCTTTCAAGCCTTAGAGATATTTTTGGAGGATGAAATTAATCGACACAAGAGAAAATATATTCGGAAAACAAGAAAATTATATCAAGAATGTTTATATAAACTACTTAAACTTCTATTTTACAAATCTATTCTAGCTTATCAGAGATTGACCATGAATAAATTAGAATGAAAAAACTCAGAAAAATTCACTAAAATATCAATAGTGACTTGAGAGTTCTATAGCAGAGTACTAGACTGAAGGTTATTAGCAGTGAGGTTATCATTTGGCATGAATGGGTTATAATTAATAAGAGATATTTTTCATGAACCTATAATTAATACCAGCTGTTTTAGAAACTTATAATTAAAATGGGATTTTTTTAGAAACCTATAATTATTTCCAGATATTTTAGAAAGCTATAATTAATAGCTGATCATTTCATAAACCTATAATTAATACCTGATGCTTTAAAAAACCATAATTGATAGGGGATTTTTTTCATAAACCTATAATTAATACCTGATGCTTTAAAAAAACATAATTAATAGGGGATTTTTTCATAAACCTATCATTAATACCAGAATTTTTAGAAGCCCGTAATTAAAACCTTATTTTAATTTGTACAATTAATGTCATACGATGGGCATTAGTTGGTTAGCAGAGCTGGGTAAATCTTGTTAACATATACCTATCAAAATGAAATGACTGAATTTAAACATGATGAGAAAATAACTATACATAAAATCTACAATAACCACATGACATAAATAGAAATTAATTATCTTGGACAGACCTGGAAAAGTGTTTTCTTTTTATTGTCTTAATTAGGTCTAATGTGAAAATGCCTGACCTTACTAACCAGACAAGTTGAGCAAGAGTAACTTTAGTTCATAGTAGATGAATTTAGATTGAGAAACTGTAGGAAATAATATTCACTTTGATCGTTCAGTGGTAGAACATTGGACAACTGGTTGTTAGGTCTAAATTCCAAGCAAGGGTGATTATTAAGCAAGTTTGTTATGATTAAGGTGTGAGAAAGCAAACACTTGGCAGAGAACTTAAAAAAAAAAAAAACTTGCTTTTTTTTTCTTCAATATTCTGATGCAATGATTCATGACCAAAAAAAAAAAAAATTCCTCTCACCCCAGGGGAAATTTTAATCTTTTAGAAAAGAGTCAAAATGGCACATTTAAACAGCTGAAATATTGACCATTCTACAAACTACAATTCTACAAGATAACTTTTGAATTAGACGGTTTGGGAAAGGAGAAATTATATTTTGAAATATGGTAAACTAAACAGGACACTTTGTCACATAAATGTCGAGAAGCATTTGAAACTAAGTGCGTTTAGTTGTATCATCATTTCAGGTCAGTCAGTCAGTTGGGTACCATGCGTGATACACGCTTAGGCGATCATGCATTCAAGTATGAAACAGACTGTCACGGCGTTTATGTATATAAATATAAATATAAATATAAATATATCTATATCTATATATATATATATATATATATATATATAATTTATATATATATATTATTTATATATTATATATGCGCTGTAATTATTGGAAAGCGCTCAATATCAGTGATACAGCTAACATATTTAGTTGGGTTGATATGAGTTTGTGACCCTTGGTTTCACGCTATCGATCGCAAATAGCGTGAAACCCAGTGTCTAAACTCACATCAATCAACTATATATATATATATATATATATATATATATATATATATATATATATATATATATATATATATACAAAATTAATCACACATAGAATTAATCAGAAGTATCAATGCGATTATTGGCGACATCCGTCACTAGAAAACATAATATATGCATTAAAATCCTGTTCATCCATAGTGCGAGTTTTGATCCTTGAAGAAAAAACTTGTTGTCTGTAGTTTTTCAGTTTATTCGATGTTAAAATGCTAGTACTTACGGACGGTCTTCCATCCATCATCAGGCATGTGTTTCTTCAAGGATCAAAACTCGCACTATGGATGAACAGGATTTTAATGCATATATTATGTTTTCTAGTGACGGATGTCGCCAATAATCGCATTGATACTTCTGATTAATTCTATGTGTGATTAATTCTTGTATGTAAATCATATGCTGCCTAATATATATATATTTATATGTATGTATTTATTATGTCCAGAACAGAAAACCCTTATATAAATATGAGTAAAATTGAATAAAAATCTTAATTGCAGTACCTTGTTAGTTATCTTTAATGAAACTTGCATATATATATATATATATATATATATATATATATAGATAGATAGATAGATATCAGTCAGTTATGTGCCATGCATGATACACGCTTAGGTGATTATGTATCTTTCGATACATAACTGACGAGGCAGATTTTTCCCGCAGTAGGTTGCCATTTCTTTCTGCGGTAGACCAGTTGCCATCCAAGGCTATAAAACCCGGTCTGTACTGCTATTTAGCCATAGCTGGAAGACAAGAAGAGGATTCATACCTTTCCCAAGGGCATTAGTATACGTAATTTGACTGGAATTCGAACTCGGCTCTCCGATTCCTCAATGCGAGCCGCTATCCATTACTCCACTGTATTCATATCAGGTACAAAATGGAAAAGGTTTTATAAAATGTATTAGAATTAACATCAGATTATTATGCGTGTAAAAATCATTATCCTGGTCACTTCTTTCTTTCTATGTGCCGTTTCCTTTCAGGACGTAGGCGATCATGGCTCTCCACCTCCCTCTATCCCTTGCAGCTTTCAACAAGTTCCTTCCCTCCTCCAGATAACATTCTGTCATCCACTTGCTTAAAGCCGCTAGGTATGTCATACGTTGTTTTCCCTCGTCTCTCTTTCCCTCTATTCGACCCGTGTATATCAAATTCTCCAGGTCCTTCTTTCTTATTATGAACTTCAGCTGCCTCTTCCTGATGTTAAGTATAAGTCTCCTCCTTGTTTGCATCCTCTCTAAGACTTCATCGTTGCTCACACACTCGGTCCATGATATCCTTAGCATCCTTCTGTAGAACCACATCTCCGTCGCCTCGAGTCTCTTCTTCATCTTTGAGGAAATCGTCCAACATTCGCTGCCGTAAAGAAGGACAGATGTCACGTGACAGCTCAGTATTCTTTTCTTCAGAATAGATGATAAGACAAAGTTATTAAAGATCAATTAGTTTGGTTTGGTTTGGTTTCTTTTACGGGATATCAACCTCAATGGCTTATTTAATGCCGACAAGTTTTTTTTTATTGCGGCTCAGAATAAGAAAGCGGAGAGTAGAATTCGAATTCCATTCAAGGTCGTTACATTCACTTACGGGCAAATACACTTGGGAAAAGTATGAATCCATCGCTTCTCCCCACTTCCCCTAGCTATGGTTTAAATAGCAAGATCGACTGGATTCTATATACTTAGTTGGTAACCATTCTAGAGATGGAAACTTGATAAAAACACACTTCCCCCAGCACTCGTGGGGATGCGCCGGCCCATAATAATGCACAATGAGCCAGTTATCTAAGTTTTGCATTCTGTCGCAAGCGCAGACAGGGTTTATCAAATAATCTGAAAAAATCAATTTCATATGCAAGAATTTTGAGTATTCTATATTAATTCTACTTATTATTAAAATATAATTCTTAAATAATCTGAGTAGAGGGTTTGAAATTTTATTAGAGTTTAGAGTTTAAAAACTGACATTTTAAAAATATATGTTACGTTGCAGTTCAGACCAGATACCAGGTTCTTTAGGGTGCAGTTACTTCCAGTCAAACGCTTATGGCTTAAATTTACTCTTCGGCCAAATCATTACCCACGAGTGAAAGACAAAACAATTTCTATCAGTAAACTAGATTTTATTCTTAGGTTGTCACTCACTACTCTAAGCGAGCGAAGTTAAGATGCGAGGTGAAGGAGATCACTTACGCCTCATCTCAACTTCGCTCGCTTAGAGTAGAAGGTTAGACATTTACCAACCGATGTCTCAGGAACATCCTCAATATCAGGTGGCCGGATGTCGTCTCCAACGACAAACTGTGGGACAGGACCAGACAAGCCCCAATCGAGCCGATCCACTCTATCAAGAAACGAAAATGGGGATGGATCGGCTACAGACTCCGCAAGTCTGCTTCTAGTGTCACCAGGTACGCCCTTGACTAGAACCCACAAGGGAAGCGAAAAGTGGGTCGACCAAAACAGACTCGGTGCAGAAGTGTTGATGCAGAGGTGAAGGCAGCCGGCACGACATGGGCCGAGCTAAAGAGGATTGCTCGGAACAACATCCGGTGGAGAGATGTTATTGCAGTCCTATGTTCCCCCAAAGAATGAAGAGGCATAATGTGCGTAAAAATGTGTAAGTGAAGGTGGTGGTGGTGAACAATCTAATGGGTGTCTTCTCTGTCCCGTCGTTCTCCGGAGGACCGCTTCATATCGCTGTGTGTCTTTTTGCGATTACTGGTCAGTTTTATAGCTATCATGGTTCTTTGTGTAAAAAAGTAATTAATCTTCAGTCAGCGACTTCCCTTTGTTTGGACCGATTGTGAAGCCCGCTTCATGATACTGATAGCCATCGGTCGAAAATAAATGTTCTGAGTTCATTTTTGCCACAGGCCCAGCTGATTTCCATTTAAAAAGACATCACTTAACTGATATTCCTACATATATATAAATATAAGAAAAAATATTTTTTAAAGGGGGGAGCAAGGATGGGAAAAAAATTACTCATCGTAAAGTGGTGGATTAAAAAATATAACAGCAAAAAAGAAATGATAAAACAGAAATAGACGGTTAGCTCAATTTTGCTATTTCTTTTTTGTCAAGTGAATCCTAATTTTATTCGAGCCTAAAATGTCTGGTGTTTTTATGACCAGTAGTAAAATCTAAAAGTAAGATCTTCAAAACAATCAGCCACTATCCGAAAGGAAATAAATGAAATAGATAAATAAATGAAATAGATAAATAAATGAAAATTCCCGGGAAAAAGTGCTGCTTGGCCAGAAGTTATTTTCGATGTATGCTTGTTAGTGGTCCATCCAGAGACTTCCTAACCGTTCGTTAGGGAGTTACAATGCTCGCGTCTCGATGCAGAGATAGGCAGAGGATTAGTATGAGAATCGCCGGCCCGAGGGGAAGTTCTCAACCGTTAACAGAAGCTGTTCCACGTGTCACCTACCCACTTCATAGACTGTGCAAATACCTGAATTTAACAACCAAATATACTGGAAACAGAATTCGACTTTTCACCGTGCCGATATTTTCCCCTTCCGCTCCTTTGTGGACATACAACGGGCCTTTCCCAGATTTTGTGCACACCGGCGCTAACGGAAAACGAAACTTGGGGTGATTTGTCCGGTCGGTGAAAAGCTCAGAGAGGGTTCCGGAGTAAACATACCCTCTCGGAGCCCTCTCTGATAGTTATTATGGGTGGATTTGTCTTTGTCTCTCGTTAAAATGCGGATCGCTTGTGGTGAAAGTGAATACCATCTTTGAAAAGCTGGTTTGTGCTGTTGCTAAAATGGTTTTACTAACAAACTGTCGGTATCAAAATATTCCAAGCCAAACGAAATGTCCCAGATTGTATTCGACCGTAGTGACTGCGCTTATATTTTGTTTTTATACGATAATTAATCAAGAATGTTGTAGAAGAGAAACAAGTGAAGATTTCCTCGGTTTTCTTTTCTTTTTTTTTCTTTTTTTACTGATAAGTATCTCCGTCTTATATATAGGTGACCGGATTTCTATTTCTCGCTGGGGAAGTACTATAAACCAACACGTTGACACATTTAAAGCGAGTACAAACGCCAGCAGGCACAAGCTGAGAGAACGCCAATGACGAGGTTGACAATGTATTCCTTTTAGATCAAAAATAGTCATAAAAAAGAAAACAAAGTATTCTTCTTCTTTATGTAACGTGTCCCTTCAGGACGTAGGCGATCATGGCTCTCCACTGTCCTTCCGAGGTCTTAATAAATTTTGTCCTTTTGTCATTTCTCCTACACCTTGTTCCACAATCCATTTATTCAAGCTCATTTTGTATGTGTTGTTTTCCTCTGTCCCACTTGCCTTCAATTTGTCCTGTGAGTATCATATTTTCCAAACTGTCTTTCCTCATTATGTGTCCTAGAAACGTCAACTGTCTCCACCTGATGTTAAGTATAAGTTTTCTTTTTGTTTCCATTTTGTTAACATTCGGTCCATGGTATCCTCAGCAGCCTTCTGTAGAACAACATTTTTGTTGCATCAAGTCTTTTCTTCATCTTTGATGAGATTGTCTAACATTCACTGCCATACAGGAGAACAGATATTCATTTCTTTGTTTCTAACGAAGTTTTTTTTTCTGTTTCTTAATACTCTGCTTAGCTTTTAGAATGCATCTTTGGCTATAACAATGCGTCTTTGGATTTCAGTGCCACACTTTCCTTCCTCTATTAGAACACTTTCCAGATATTCAAATTTTTCAACTTGTTTGATTTTGGTATTTCCAGTTTTAAATTTGCATTTGGGCTCATCCTTTTGCCAACAACCATGCATTCTATCTTCTTGCAGTTGATGTTTTTTCCTTTCTTCTCGCTTTTATTTACTATCTTCTGTAGAAGCATTTGTAGTTTACTTTTCGGGTTTGCGCTCAACACCGTGTCATCTGCATATCTTATGTTAAAATTGTGGTCGCCAATGCTGAATCCTGGTAGGACATTTAATTCTCTCAGAATTGATTCACTGTATAGGTTTAATAAGTCCGGTAGGAGACTTAAAGCAACAGAAATGTGGTTCTACAGAAAGATGCTGAGGATACTATGGACCGAAAATGGGAGTATAGAGGAAGTTTTAGAGAAAAAAGAAATAAAAAAAGAAACATCAGAAAGAGACAGTTGAAATTTATGGGGGACATAATGAGGAAGTGGGACTTGGAAAATCTGTTATTCACAAGACAGATTGAGGGCAAGAGTGAAGTAACGCATAACGTACACGACGAGATTAAGAAAATGGATGGCGGAACAGGGTTTAGAAATAATGAAAAGACAGGATTTCTTTAGAGCTGCAAAGGACAGGAAATTGTGGAGAGCTATGATCACCTATATCCTGAGGAGATACGGCACATAAGAGAGAAAGAGAGAGAGAGTTTAAGTGGATAATTTAGATTTGAAAATTGATAACCTTGCCGACAGCAAAACGACAGGTCCTAGACCAGTATAGAGAGATTTTCCAAGCGTAGCTTCGATGTGGCACAAGGCTGAAAGTATGGGGCATCCGTTGAAGATCGAACTCACTATTTAGTCGTAACTGTTCTAGCGAGACAAGCTTGCTAACAATTACACCAAACCGAAGTGCCATGTCCTGGACAAGTATATGCAGTAAAGTCAAACATGTGAAAAAGGTAGAGGTAGTGGTTGGCTGACAGCCAAATTAAAACAGAAAATAAACTGCAAAAAAAAATAATCTAATGACGCTCGTCCGCTGCTGTCATGAGTGGTCGGTCATTATAACCTGCAAAATGCTAGTTGACCTTTCCAAGTTAGAAGTGTTGAACCCGGAATCGACCAATGAGATCGCTTTAACCATTGTTTGAATAAATAATTTAAACGCTACTCTATTGCTGAGTCTGCTGCTTTTTATTTCCGTCTTTTGTTTCAGTTTATACTAAAGTTCATTTTATACAAGGCTCGAGATCCATTCAAGGTAGAGGATTACTATTAAAATGTTTAAGATGAATGAGGCGTGCGATATGAATGAAAGAGAAGGTGCTAGAAAGTGGAGATTATGTGGATGAGAGAGATAGATAATGACTGACCGCTGACATGAGGAAGTTAAGATTTTAGTTTTCAGGGAAGCATCCACGTAGGAGTCTGTTCCATAAAGCAGTTCTTGGGAAAAAGCGGCTTACAGCCATATCAGATTGAAACACCAGTTCCGTTAAGCAACGTCGAGTTTGGTCAGTATCTATATGGGTGACCGCCTGGCAATAACAGGCGCTGTAAACATGGATGTGTGGGTGGTGTAATGGATAATGACTCGGAATTGGAAATCGGTGAGCCAAGTTCCAATTTCCGTCAGGTTCGTTATATTATCTTACGCGCAAGCACGCTTGAAAAGAGGATGAATACACTGTCAGTTATGTGTTAATTAGTAGGACTTGTATCTGCAAAATCATTAACCCATAGCTGGGGGAAAAGAGGTGGATTCATACCTTTCGTAAGGGTATTTGCGCGTAAGTGAATATAACGAACCCAACGGAAATTGGAACTCGGCTCTCCGATTAACAATTCCGAGCTATTATCTATTACACCAACCGCACATCCAACCTTACAACACTTAACTTCGGTGATCGTACGAGATACCGGTGTTTCAGCGGAATCTAGAAAGGTTTTAATTGTTTTTCAATCAAATCCAAAAGCTTTTTATTTGTCACTAAAGCTTCTTCTTTTTCTTGTCTTGACGCTTCAGGACGTTGGCGATCATGGCTCTCCACAATTTCTGTTCTTGCTTTTTAGTAAATTCTGTCTTTTCACTATCCTTTTTCTACAAACGAATTGCAAAACCCAGTTAGGTAGTTTATGCACTGTGTTTCTCTTACCTTCAATATGTGCCGTCAGTTTCGAATTATCTAAGCCCTCTCTCTTTCTTCATTATGTGGCCTAGAAATTTCAACTGCCTCTTTCTGATTTTAAATATTAATGTCGTTTTAGCTTCCAATTCCTCTAAAATTCCGTCATTGTTTACATATTCAGTCCACGGTATTCTCAGCATCCTTCTGTAGAACTACATATCTGTAATTTCAAATCTTTTCTTCATCTGTGACGAGACTGTCCATTCATTGACACGTAGGAGAACCGATTTTACACAACTGATAGGTACTGTTTTTTTTTTGTTTTTTTATTTACATTATTCGGACTGTTATCATCTTCATTGCCATATTCACAACGTTTCGACCGTCGTACCCTCTTGCCTTCTTTAGGTGATTAGAATTTCGAATCGGACCCTTTTTTCGTCCATCGTGTGTAGATTGTTCTAGTTCTACGTGCCATGTCTCATTCATTTCCCTTTAACTTAAGTTTTTTGGTTCACCACTGCTGTGCCCTGGTATTGAACTCACAACTCTTTGGGTCTAGTCACTGGATCTAACCAACGTCTTTATCTATTGGGCCATGCGTCTTAGAGGAAACGTTGTGAATATGGCAATGAAGATGAAGATAACAGTCCGAATAATGTAAATAATTATAATACCTCTTCTCAGAGATATAGATAGATACTGTTTTTTGGGGGTAGTGTGGAGGGGTTCTAACAAGATTTTCTTAATACTTAGCTTTTGGAAGGCATCTTTCGCTATCTCAATACACCTTCGGATTTCGTCGTCGCATTTTTCATCCTCTGTTAAAACACTTCCTAGATATTTAAATTTTTGTACTTGATTGATTTTCCTGTTTCTTAATACTTTTCATAATTTTTGGAAAGCATCTTTCGCTATCTCAATACGCCTTCGGATTTTGTTGTCGCATTTTCAGTCCTCTGTTAAAACACTTGCTAGATATCTATACTTTTGTACTTGTTTGATTTTGGCATCTTCATTCGTAATTCGCATGCTGGCATTTTCTATTCAATGACATGGATGTTTTTACCAGATAACAACATCAAAGGAACGAAATTAATTTGTTATAGATTTATTTAGAAATTATATGAAACAAGATAAATCGATTAGAAATATATAAACAATAAGTTAGAAATTGATAAAGAAGTTAATTATACGGACAGCTGAAAAGTGATGAAATGAAAATTGCGTTGTATTGGGTGTGTACCAAAATTTCTAACGCATTCTTCAAAACTAGGACTTGAATACATAGCAGAAAAACACAGCATTTTACTCATTGTTTTTTTATATTAAAAAAAAACCCTGGAAACTTTTACAAATGTCTAATAATTTACTCGCAATAGACAATGAAATATTTGCAATGAAAATACATTGAAATATTTTTATTATAGAAATATAACTGATTTTTCCAAATTAACACAAAACATTATATATATATATATATATATATATATATATATATATATATACTTTATTTTAGGATATTACATCGAAAACATGTCAAAATCGCTTTGCAATTGCAGTCGTGTTTCGATGCATATAACGTATCTCATCAGGCGATTGTAATTTACAAACGTTTGATGAGATGCGTTGTATGCACATCGAAACACGACTGCAATTGCAGAGCGATTTTGACATGTTTTTGATGTAATATTCTAAAATAAAGAATATTGCTCTACTTTGTATTGAGCCCACTTTTAAAATAAATGTTACGAACACTGAAATTGTATTCTATTCGTTCTCATCTTACCTGTATATATATATATATATATATATATATATATATATATATATATATATATATATATATATATATATATATATAAACGTATGATTTATTTAGTGAAAAAAAAGTAAATTACTATCTATCTGTTTTACGTTGATTGCTAACTTATTTCTAAATTTGTAGACTACCGAATTTTTCTGAATAAGCGACTGAAACACCAAAGCGCAGATTCAAACAGAATTTCATTTTAAAGACGAAGTTAAGGAGAAGAAAAAACTACTGTTGTATTTGAAAGATTTTTATAGAACAAAAGTTCAAACTGGGGCATTAAAAATTAATATATATTTTTCTAAATACAAAACAGCGCAAAATATCAAAAGAAAACACGGTATATAAAAGAAACATTTACTGTTAATTAGTTTGGTTTAAAACCTAGAAAATCCTCATTTCTTTTACTAGCGATTGAAAAGGAATCGGACATTTTAGCATTGAATCCAATATTCTGATCAAAGACAAAGGCAAGGTCAGCTGTTGAGAAATTTATTTCTACCGAAACAGCTCAAAAAATATCTCTTGAGAAATATCTTTCTCGTGGACTGGCTAATTGGATATCTCACGAGAAATGTCTTTCTCCTGGGACAGCTGAAAAGATATCTCGGGAAAAATATCTTTCTCGTGGAATGGCTAATTGGATATCTCGCGAGAAATGTCTTTCTCCTGGGACAGCTGAAAAGATATCTCACGAGAAATACCTTATACTTTGAACAGCTGAAAAGATATCTCATGTAAAATATTGTGCTTGCAAAATGCATCTTAGAAGATATATTGATATCATGTTTCTGTTCTCATAGTACCACATATCTAACCATCTTTGTAAAGCCTTATATGGCTGAGATTTTAATTCAGAGTTTCACTTCTTCTAGACTGGCTAACAACCACTTGTTGAAGCATACCTACGGAAGATAATGGGTATGCCCCCATTCCTATTAATACAGTAGTGAATGCTCTACGTGGTCTAGAGTTGGAAATTCGTCTCCAGCTGTGCTGGTCAAACTCCCTGCTTTCGTGCAGAGAGGAACCCATACGAGGCTATGCCGAAGGGCAGAGTCTCGTCTGGGGTGGTAGACAGCAACCCGACCCCGTTTTTACGGGGTCTACGGTGAATTTTTGCCCGAGCCTACGGGCTCGGATACCCCACGTTAAATTCGGCCTTGTGCCACATCTGACCGCGTGGGGCGATTGGCAGATATCCTAGAGCTGGAGATTCATTGTGGAATTCACTTCACTTCTACACGCTGCTGGCGAATCTTATATGTGTTATTCTTGTCCTAAGTATTATCGGTTATTACCAACCTTCGTGTGATTATTCTATTCAGTAACCTTCCCTAGGTTACCACACTATTTAACATATAAATTCACGAGTTTCTAAGATTATTCCTATGAAAGTGAATGTAACAAAATCAACTAGAATCTAATCTTGGTTCACCGATTTCTTGTTCCAAAGCACTAATCATCACACCAGCTACACTTTCATAATACACTCATATTAGATATACATAATAAGTAATAAAAACTACGGTAAAATTTATTATTAAGAATAATAACATTTTTATATGGTTACCAAGTTGAATGAAATGTCATAGCAAACAGGATATGGCCTCTGGACTTTAGTTCGTTGACTCCAGATCAGAAAGAATATTGAAAAATTGAAAGTCCCATGTGTATAGAAATAATGGAAGCCATCAAGCAGAATATGAATATAGTTTATTAATTCCATTTGCTGAGTTCAGAAATATTATAACAGTTTTCAATTCTGCGATATATGTGCTAGTTCTTTTCATTGCTAGTCATTATATATGTGGAGAAGGTTGTAATAAACTGTTCTCAGCATTTATTGGACACCACTGAACATATCTGAATCCAACTGATACTGTAACATAGTATATTTATTATTTTTATTTTGAAAACATTTACGTGTTGGTGTATAGCACGCATTTTTAACCCAAAATTTGATGGCAAAATCTGTTTGCGTCCTATAAATTGAAGCTATGAATAATATATATATATAGATGATCACCGAAGTTAAGCAATGTCGAGCCTGGTCAATAATTAGAAGGGTGACCGCATAGGAATACCAGGTGCTGTAAGGTTAGATGTGTGGGTGAAGTGGATAATCGCTTGAAATTGCTAATCGGAGAGCCGAGCGCCAAATCCAGTTGGGTTCGTTATATTTACTTATGTCCAAATATCTATAGAAAAGGTACAAATCAACATCTTCTCCCACAGATACGGGTTAATTAGTAAGACTTGTATCTCTAAATCATTATTACCTCTAAAACGTATTTTTATAATCTAAAAATATTTTCTGGCTTTAAATAACCTGCAAAGGGTTAATAAACCATAGAAAATGGATGAATCAATCAATCATAAATAAGATATATGGGGTGAGGCAAAGTTGCGCACTACAGGGGTTAATGGCAAGGTCAAATAGGTTCTGTTGAGTGGCCACCGAAATCACCTGACCTCACACCCTTATGTTTTCTGTGGGGCCATTTGAAATCAATTGTTTATCAGACGCGCTCAAGATATATTGAGGAATTTAAAGAAAGAATTAAATATGAAGGCAGTGAAATGACAGAGGAAACTCTCTGACTTCTTAATGAATCATGCAGGCACAGAAATGAAATGTGTTTTGAAAAAAGACATTTTGAATGTCCGATTCCTTTCCAAAAGATAGTGAAAGCAATGACGATGACATTCTCTATGATCCTAATACTGGATCCAACAGTGAAATGAAGGATCCCTTTCCAAGCGATAGTGAAAGCAATTAGGATTTTGTAAATTTTAAACCAAACTAAAAATCAGTAATACTTTTCGGGGGATTTACAGTGTTTTATTATTTTGATGTTTTCATCTCTTTTGTGTTTAGATCAATACGTACTAAGTTTTTAAAGCATTAGATTGAATTTTTATTCAATAAGAAATATCAAATACGAATATCGTTTTTTTTTTTTTCACTAAAAAATGGTTTTCCAAATAAGGCTACATCATATAGCCTGGTATATAATGTATAAAAAATATGGTAAAATTTTTGATACTTGAACCCAACCAGAAAATAATTTTATCAAAAAAACATGACAAAATAAGGTGATTTTTTTTTAACCATTTCACCCCTAACAAGGTGGTAATGTCACTAATACGCAAGGGGTTACAGAGGTTGAAAGTGAGAGAAAGATTTAGTATAGGGAGGATTAAGGAAAGGACAACAGATGAATAGGATTCAAAAAAGACAGAAGATAGCGATTGACGTTGCATTTAAATTTTTGAAGTTTGTAGTTATCAGGGATAAGGTGAGCATTTAAATTGGTGGGTGTTCCACAGGTTGCAAGTGCGAGAAAGAAACTGTTGTAGAAGAAACTGTAGTGGTTGCACGTAGATCTTTCAACAATAAATGGGTGAGACCTAGATGCCAAACTAGTAACATACTTAAATTCATGTAGTCGAGGCACCAGGGAAAAAAGCTCGTCAGAGCAGTTGCCATGAAAATATTTGTAGAAGACAGAGGGAAGCCACGTTATGCCGGTGAGAAAGTGATCATTTCACCTTCTATCGTATATATCGGTCAAGAAAAATCTTTTCATTGTAAATAAATGGATTAGCACAAATCCCTTTTAGTTGCGGGGCATAAGGGGACACTGATTTAAAGGTCGACCCCCAACTGGAAACAATCTGGTAAACCAGATGCGCCTTCTTGACTCATCAAATCTAGCACCACTAACGCTTAACAGTCAACAATTTGTAGACATTGGACATTAGCCAGAGAGAAGTGACAGGACATTGCAGCAGCAGTGAGACAAATATTCATTCAATTATTCAACAACTTCCGACACGAATTTAAACTCAAGAATTAAAACAATAAAAAGAGAATTTTCTATTTTGCTCTGGAATAAAACAGGCTTTGTCCACTGACCGAATAAAACCTTGTTTTAAACAATGAATATAAAATATATTCAAAAAATCAATAAATAAGACTAATTCATTCAAACCAAACAATCTCACCCCAGTTACAAACTGATTTAGTAACAAAGCAAACTGTAAAATGTGTGAATAAATAGATGTTTAGTATTTGTAATGGCCTATGACATACCGCATGCAATTAACAATTTGATTAGTTTTTAGAGTCTTAAAACTGTTGCCAAATTATATTTAGATATGGTCAAAGAATGCAAAGACCTCCAATTTCAATAAGCAAATCAAATGAAGAATATTTTTCACAAAAGGTTTTGGAAGCTAATCAGTACAACCAATCGTCTTTTAAAAAAAAAAAAAAAAAAATTATCATAATTTATATGACAATGTGAACAGACTGCCATCTCATTCCACAGGGACAGATGGTCTGAGTTACCCTAACCGAGAAGTTATAGGGGATGCGTCTTTTTATAAGATCTTTGTTTTCACTTCTCATTTCCCCTGTTCTGCCTTTATTCCTCGACTCGGGTGTAATATCAAAGTTCGAAAACATAACTTTAATCTTCAAAACTTTAAATGCACTCTCAATCGCTATCTACTTTTTTCTGCTGTTCTTGCTTCTTACTAATGTTTCTATTTTCTTGTTCTTCCACACCCAGTAATTCGTTGTGTCTTAGTGGCTTTTCTGCATTCGTTGAGATGGAATAGATTTTAAAAGAAAATTTTTTCTATGTCATTTTTTTGTTTATATCTTTTTTAATAATCGAAAAGCAGGAAAACTTACGTGAAATGTTAACGGCGTCACTAAAAAAAATAACATCTGCTTAATATTTTCTGTAAATTTACAAAGAATCATTATCAACAATGGTGGAGTTCCCTTTTTTTATTTTCTCTCTCTCTCTCTCTCCTCCCTCCTCTCTCTCTCTCTCTCTCTCTCCTCTATGCCTCCCTATCTCTCTCAATTTTCAACCGTAATTCAAAATCTTTATCTCATCTTAAATTACTCCGTATTAGTTGAAGTTTCATTAAACAGAAACAAAACCAAACTGTACGTGAAATGAAGACACAGCCAAACACAAAGATTTTTCTTGCATTACAAAAGTGGCTTTTGAATTATTCTTTTTGGTCAATGTACCCTATTTTTGTCAATGTATCCTATTTTTGTCAATGTACCCTATTTTTGTCAATGTACCCTATTTTTTGCCAATGTACCTTACTTTTTACCAAACTACCCTATTTTTTTGTCATCGTGTCCTATTCATAATATTTCAAAATATTACGTTTTTTCAAAATTCTAGAAAAGTTCCAAAAGTTTAAATCTGCTGATTTATGATCATGATTCCCTGCTGCAACCCTAAATTTTCTCCTGGGGGTGTGGGGAATTTCTTCCTGGTTGAGAATCCCTACATTAGAACATTGCTGAAAAAGAAGTGTTGAACTTTTCAGTAAAAAGTTTTCTTTCTCCCACTTTAATCATAACAAACTTGCTTAATAATCACCCTTGCTTGGAATTTAGACCTAACAACCAGTTGTCCAATGCTCTACCACTGAACGATCAAAGTGAATATTATTTCCCACAGTTTCTCAATCTAAATTCATCTACTATGAACTAAAGTTACTCTTGCTCAACTTGTCTGGTTAGTAAGGTCAGGCATTTTCACATTAGACCTAATTAAGACAATAAAAAGAAAACACTTTTCCAGGTCTGTCCAAGATAATTAATTTCTATTTATGTCATGTGGTTATTGTAGATTTATGTATAGTTATTTGATTGACCATTTGATTGACTATGTCTTTAGAGGTGGAGCCATACTCACCACACTTTGGTTAGTTGCAGTTCAGTGGGGCTATTTAATCCATAGTTAGAGGGTTTTAATTCAGAGTTGTCCTTCTCATAGACTGCTTGCCACCCAAGCCTATAATACCCAATCTGTCCTGCTATTTACACATAGCCAGGGGAGATTAGAGATGGATTCATACCTTTCCCTAGGGTACTAGCACATAAGTGAATGTAACAAACTTGACTGGGATTCGAACTCGGCTCTCCGATTTCTCAATCCGAGCCCCTATCCATTAATCTACCGTGCCTCCATGCATTGCCCCACCATGCATCTATGCATTACTCCACTGTACTCCCATGCATTGCCCCACCACGCCTCCCCCATGCATGACTCTACCATGCCTCGATGCATTACTCGATCGTGCATCCATACATTACTCCCTCATACCTCCATGCATTACTCAATCGTGCATCCATGCATTAATCCATGTCTCCATGCATTACTCCACCATGCCTCCATGAATTACTCCCTCGTGCCTCCATATATTACTCCCTTATGCCTCCATGCATTACACCCTCGTGCTTCCATGCATTACTCGATCGTGCATGCATGCATTACTCCAACATGCCCCCATGCATTACTCACTCATTCCTCCATGCATTACTCGATCATGCACGCATTCATTACTCTTCCATGCCTCCATGTATTACTGCCTCGTGCCTTCATACATTACTCCACTGTGTCCCCAATGCATTACTTCATTATTTTAACTTTTATTTATATGTACCACGCATTTGTGCCATTGCTGCTGTTAAGTCTTGAAATGATGTAGTTTTTGTTAATGGGTAAAGTTTATTGTTGGTGATTCTGTAGTGCCAGTCAATAGGGCCTGATGACTTAATGGAGGTTACTTTCCAAAAACGACTTTGAGTGAATAAAGCCTGAGGGTCTTGGCAAAGGTCATCCTTCTTTGACTATTGTGGATTAGCGTTACAGAATCACAAAGAACGATCAAATAACAGAAACCACATCACTTGAGGACTACCAACAGCAGCAACAACTGAAATGAATAGCACATGTAACTAGAAAAAAAAATAATGATATAATCAAGATGTTCACATTCTAAAGTACTTCAAATAAAAGCTTAGGGAGGAACCCCTCCCCCATCAACATTGGAAAGAGTGATAACAGCAGCTGGATTTGAGAAACGTATTTTCCAGAGAAATTATTTTAAGAGAAAGATTTTATATATTTCAACTGAAAGTAGTACTGGCTGCTCAAACAATGAATGCCAAATGTTTCCTTATAAGGAAATGGCTGATATTGTCATTGTCATTACCGTAAATTGAATTTTACACCTGTGTCTAAAATGCTTGCTGACCTGGTTCTTTGCCATTTTTATATTTTTATTTCAAATATTTTTATATCATTTTTATACCAATTTTATATTTTTTTTATATCACCCACAAGAACATTTAAATAATACTAATATTTACAATACACCCGATTGTGGCGGGTTTTTCATTTTTCACTTTCTTTCTCTCGTTATGTTTCTCCTTTTCTCTTTTCTTTTCTTCTTTTTATATCCTATGTATAAAGTTACTTGGCCTTAACGAGTTAGCAAGGTGGCAGCTGACAAGTTGCACCTGTTCCAAACAAACATATTTTTCTTTTATTATTACGTAAGATTGATTGCTTGCTATAAGACGTTCTTTTACAGATAAATAAAAATCCGTTCTTTGTCTTAAACGTAAGAAACCAACAGTTACAACATCCTTGGATACAAAGAGAAACTACGACATATTAATATGTTTCGTGTGGGCATGAAAAATCTTGGGCAATTGAATGACAAAGTGGAAAAAATCTGTGTAACTCGTTTCGTCCTCAAGAAAGGTTTCAGTAGACTGAAGTAATTTTTCTATTGATGGAATTGTATATGTGCAGGAAGAGGATGGGGAGATGTAAACGTGAGAATCAGTTATAATTATGTACTGAGGGGAAACGCTAAAGGTTTGAAATGCCAAATTTTATATTTTAAAACTTTAGAGGTTTAATTTTAAAAGATTTTGAATTTAAATTAAAAAGAATTTTTAAACTCAAAATTTAAATTTTGAGTTTTAAATATTTGAGTTTAAAAATTTTTTCAGTCTAAAATTATTTATTTATTTATTTTTGAGTTTTAAAATTTTTAAAGTTCTTCTAGTGGACGAAAATGCATTACACAGAATTTTATCAATTTGTCGTTCAATTCCCTAAGGTTGTCTTGTTATATAGAAATTTATATCATATTCTCTCATAACAAAATCTACAATAACCAAGTAGCATAAATTTTTCTGCAATCAAATTGAGATTTTTATGAGCTTTTATTTTTGGTTTTAGCAAACATAGGTAACTTGTGACCTGTTTCCTCTGCAAATGTCTACCACAGAAATTGCATAAAAATCCATTGGGTAGCCATTGTACACATGCTTGCAAATCTATTCTTAATGCAGACATATTTAGTATGAGTCAATGCTTACACATATATTCTTAATAAAACTTTTTTTTGCTTTAAATTGCAATTTCCTTTTTAGTTCTAAATGTTCTTTGATAATGATAAATTCACAGTGTATCTCATAGCATGTGGCTGAGTGGTTAGAACGTCCACTTTCTGACCATGAGACCTGCGTTCGAACCTCAGGAAGGTGACTTCTTGATGTTATCGGTCTGGAAGAGGCGATCACAGCGTGCATACGGTACTTTTGTCAAAGGGTTGACGCAAGCCTTGTGAGTGAAATTGAATTGACAGAACCATGTGACATCCATCGATGGTTGTGCTAGCATGAAGTCACAAGTCATCGTGACCGAAAGTTTGAACGTACTGGCTTTATTCAGACTGTTTATCACGCTATATAACACGCACTCTCCCAGAAACTGTAACTAAGGTCCCCTAAGCATAGTTGCAGTATAAAGTACAGATGGGTTCTGTAGATGTTGAATAAACACAAATGTGCTTAAGCGGGCGTCCTCAGATACAAGTGACTGCGCCATTTAGATCTCATAGTACACGATCAAGAATGAAATTGTAAACATCTTCTCTTTCAAACTTTGGATACATTATTTCTGGATAGCACAAGATTACTGCTATTGATAGTTTTGATTTTTTTAGAGAACGACAAAATACTATATAGAAGGGTAATAACAAACAACTTGGACTTTTATTTTTCAAACACATTCTAGTTATTCAGAGACTGACAGTGACAGTGTGGGGCTTTCAATCCTTAATCTGACCATATAGACTGGTACAAGAGAATCCCAAAATATACCCATACCATCTAATTTTTTAAAACTGTAAGAAATTGGAATACGTAATCTGGGGTTCTATTTTCATATATTATCATTAATGAAGCACTCAGAATTCTGGTTGCCCAAAATAATGTCAATTTGTTATATTTTAAGAAATCACGAGCATATTTCTTTTGACATTCAAAAGAAGATCAGTTTAAAATGAATTTGTGGAGCAAACTTATATAAACTCCAACCATGAACTTTTATCAAATTTTATGAAGAAAATGTTTTCTTTGGTATTTGTGGTCGATAGAAATATGAAATGAAAATTGACAAAAACAAAAGGTTATTTCTGGTCAGAGTGCCTGCATATATATATATATATATATATATATATATATATATATATATATATATATAAAATGATGGAAATGAAAGTGGAGATTTTAGAAATCCATGGTAATAATTTATTTCATGGGATCAGATCCCGTCTCTTCAGACGAAACAATTTCCAACAATTTATATATATATATGTGTGCTTTTTGTATGTATATATATATATATATATATATATATATATATATATATATATATATGTGTGTGTGTGTGTGTGTGTGTGTGTGTGTGTGTGTGTGTGTGTGTGTGTGTGTGTGTGTGTGTGTGTATATATGCATGTCTATATATATATATATATATATATATATATATATTTTATGTGTATGTATAGGTTTATGTGTGCGTATATATATATATGTGTGTGTGTGTGTATATATCGATGTGTGTGTGTGTGCTTGTGCATGTGTGTGTTTTGTTTTGTCCAGTAACAGCATATCATCTCCTTATGGCTCATTTAGTGCCGAAATTCAATTTTGGGTTGAGTTTTGAAGAGTTTTGGGGAGACACGATGGAGTAATGGTTTAGTTGCATAGCCCCTTAGTGGGGATGGCGTTGGGACGACGGCTTCATTCTTCTCTCGCTCGTCTTTTCCCGGCCGGTGATCGCTAGTTGTTTTGGTTCTGAGATAAAAGAACTTCAACACAGGGAATTTTAACTTAGCCATTTCATTAACCTCGACGTATACATGTTTTAAATATCCAGTGGGGTGGGGGCGCTCCCTCCACTGGGGAGACGTTTCAGACACAAAAAAAAACACATCTATATTGTTTGACGGTTTAGAAACAACTCCCTGAAAAAACCTTTGTCTATCTCTATCATTCCCACGCTCGTTCAGCCAATCAAAATCGACTTCCTTATTTTGTCTCTGATCGCTAAGGTCAACCCGAGGAAATCAGAGCAGAGATACACTTCTCCCTAAAAATAATAGTCTGGTAAACTATGATTTAACAGCTTTAGAATTGAGGTATCAGAGAGCTGAGTTTGAATTTCAGTTGAGTTCATTCATTTACGTGCTAATACGCTTGGGAAAGGTATGAATCTATCTCTTATCTCCCCAGCTATAGGTAAAATAGCAGGACAGACTGGATCTTATAACCTTGGGTGGCAACCATTCTAGGTGAAGGAAACTCTGATTTCAAAACCACCTGATGGCGTGTAGGTCCTGCCTCTAGGCTAGAACAACTTTAAAAACAATTCCACCTCTCAGAAGAGGGACGGGGTAACCTCAGCATCTCTGGTGCAAAAGGAACCGTCAAACCATTACACTTTCTGCCTTGTATGTCACCATAGACCGCAAATGTAAGATGGAGGGGAGTGGTGACCACAGTGGCACAAAATGCCCTCACTGAATAAAATGAATGAATGAATGGATATCTATGTGCGTGTTTGTATGTATTTTTTGTGGGTGGTCACTGTTTCTCACTACTCCTACCAAAAGTCGTATAACAAACTGACTAATTCCTATCTGACGATTGGTTTACACCATGAAACGTTTAGTTACATGTGGGCTTGGCAATTTTTTTAATAAGCTCCCAAAACATGATATTTACAGTATATATATATATATATATATATATATATATATATATATATATATATGTATGTATATATACGTGGACATTGAAGTCAACACTCAGGGGCGACACCACTGAGCCATCTTCACTTGATAGAATGACTCAGCCAAATCTAGTGTATTGTTTTTACAAACTTAAACAAACGACAAGCAGCCATAGTGCTCCATTCATTTTACTGAAGAGCATCGAATTTTACGCAAGTGGCCGTTGTTTTTAGAATTAGCTTGTCATTCAACAGTTCTCAATTGAAAATATATTTTCAAGAGCTAAATTATGTATGTATATATATATATATATATATATATAGAGAGAGAGAGAGAGAGAGAGATGTAGATATGACTAAGAGTAAAAACTATTCTTAGCTGACATGTTTCGCTCTCTTCAAAGTCCGTTAAGACAAAAATAAGAGCGTAATATTCAAGAATTTTTTTTGTTTTAATAAAAGAATATTGTTTAAATTGTGATCAAATTGTTATGGTGTGTGATTGACGTGTGTGCTGTACATCTTCAAAAACATGAAGTAATGGATTTAACAATTTTCTTTGGATTTTTTCACATTTTTGCGGTCGTGTTTGTTGGCTTGAGAAAGGAGTAATTCCTTCAGGAAAGCTGAGATTGGAAAGAAAGCAGGGCGTGAATTTATATTTTGATAAAATTCTTATACATAACAATTTATCAAATGCACTTGTCATACACAGACATAAATAAATTCAACCACAATTTTGATCTAAAATATACCGCACTTAAAAGAGAAAACAATTTACTTAGAAGGATCAAACTTTAACAAAATATAAATCTACGCCCCAGTTTCTTGGCAATGTCACCTTTCTCGAAGGAATATATATATATATTTCCCTTTCACTTTCCTGAATATATATATATATATATATATATATATATATATATAGTAGTGTAAATTTTAGCTAGCTATTTTACATCGAGCACTGTTTTATTACCACCAGCACTGAGTGTGCGATATTATATATATATATATATATATATATATATATATATATTCATTTTATCTCCTCTGCAGATACAATCTATCTGAAAATATTTACACACACACACACACACACATATATAGATAGATAGATAGATAGATAGATAGATAGATAGATAGAGTGTATTTAAGCAACAATCCTTCATTTATGCATGTTTCATTAAATTCATTTTCTTGTGTTCAAACAAGAACTTTCTTTTTGGGACACAAAGCGTTTAGAAACTGTCTATATGCTCTATCGCTCCGAGCCCTTTCGTCTATACTTTTAGCCGTTGTCAAGGATGATTTTATTTTTTCAGTTTAATTGAGTGTGTGCGTTATGTGTATGTTTTTAATGTATTATAGAGATGTTTTATTTTCCGACCACCGTTAGCACATTGTGGCCAAGTTCACAATTAATATTTTTAATTTTTATAATTAATATTGTTAAGAGTTGGCTTTTTCTTTTTTTATTATTAGGGCTTCCATTAATTTTAATCTTCCTTTTACAGGTGGATGAAGTTATTATATTTGTGTTTTCTACTAGTATGTTTCGAATGGAGTCTGGTATGTTTGTGCGTGTGTTTACATGGGTTTTAATAGAGCTCTGTTTAGATAAGTGTAAAGTAAGGCGTCTAGATAGGCATGTAGTTGTGTGACCGATGTAATTATTTAGGAGTTCAGTTTGATCAGGAACACAGTTCCTTAAGGGGCATTTAAATTCATAAATAATGTTCGTTCGTTGTAATTTTGAATTAGCTGGTGTGATGTTATTTTTTAGGATAATGTTAGCAGTCTTAATTTTTTTTATGGTAGATAATTTGATATTTTTTTATTTGGGTCAATTGGGGTAGTATATTTGTCTGTCGTTTTTAATGAAACATGCATATATATATATATATATATATATATATATATATATATATATATATATATATGGGGGTAGCAGCTGTTTGCTGATATTATTTGAGCAGGTAAAGTTTTAATGGAAGAGTTTCTTGCCAAAGTATTCACTGACATGTCAGTAACAAGACCTTTTTCTCAATAGGACAATAGGAGAGTGTACAAAGAAAAGTGTATTCTTCACTTTCCCAAAGGCATTAGTACTTTATGAATAGGACCAACCTCAGTGTTTGCCGTTTATTTTCTGGTGTTAACTGGTACATCACACCTGCACCTCCTATCTTTCGCTTTCTCCTGAGGAAATGCTAATGTCTGAAGAAAATATAAGTACGTATGGTCTATTTAAGCACTGTATTGCTGCAGGCGTTATTCCCTCTCATGTGACAGCCATTGGCATTAAACATTAACAGACCTGAAAGGTCAATGAGTGGATCAATAATTTCTCATTGTAAATCAACTGAAATCAAGAACAGGATTCATGTAAGTGTTGCAACAAAGTAGGTTCTATTGTTCATGCTTAGTCAGTATCACCCGAGCAACCAGCTCTGACCTGAAAACGATATCAAAGGGTCAAATACCATTTCACCTGAAAGTGGCTTGTTTTGTGAACTTTGTATATATATATATATATATATATATATATATATATATATATATATATTATGAAATGGACAAAGTCCAACAATTATTTTTAAGACATTTTTATGTTTATACATTCTTTTTATAGATACAAATATTTAAGTAAATGCTCTGTTTATAATAAACAGTATTAATAACATTTACCGGCCTGAATGTCCGAGAAATTTTCATAGAAAATATTCGTCCTCCGACAGGAATTAAACCTGTATCCTATACGGAACCGTCATATAGCATGACGTGCCTTAACCGATTGAGCCACGCTTTGATCAGATATGAATGTACGTGAGAGATTCATGGAAGATTGTAGTTTAAAAGCAGTAAAATTGATCTTACTAACCGAACGATTCTCTGTGGCTATTATAAACAGAGCATTTACTTAAATATTTGTATTTCTATTTAAAAAGAATGTATAAACATAAAAAATTTATATATATATATATATATATATATATATATATATATATATATATATATATATATATAATATGATTGCAAAAAGCAAAGTTCACAAAACAAACTACTTTCAGGTGAAATGATATTTGACCCTTTGATATATATATATATATATATATATATATATATATATATATATATATATATATATGTAATACGGAGATATTATAACTAAAACGTTGGCATAAAAAAACTCAACTGGTTTCAAAGAATAAATGCATTATTTCAGAATCTAAGACGAACTGCAATAAAAAAAAATAACACTGCTTAATACCTATGATTGGTAATTTTTCTCATGAACCTCTGGTTCAAATCTCACTAGAGCTGATTCATTGATCATATCCTAAAAAGAGGAATCCAGTATTGCAAAAGGCCTGAAAACCTTATCACGTGTTTATCTAAGCCATATAAGGGAAATAGAGTAGACAAATTTGTTTGGACCGAATCTGTGGTTGCGTTAGCACAAATCAACAAGTCATTGTGCCAGTGGATTTGAACATACTGGCCTTGTTCAACTATTGACCATGGCAATTGATGAGTTCCCTCCTTAGAAACTGTAACTAAGTAAACATATGTGTCTACAAAAGGGGATTTGGTAACTCAAGTGTCATTTAATCACAATGAAATGCACTGCAAATGATTTACCAGGAAAATATGTGAGTAATTATAAATTCTGCTAGTTTATCCATATAATCCAAAACTGAAGGCCATATTTAAGTAATTTTACTATTGTATCCAATATATATTTCTTTGAATGAGCAAGCTATGATTTTTATCTTTACAATTAACTTTGTTCTCACATATAAGAAATTGATTGATTCATTGGGTTGTTTTTACAGCTTATCAGCCTTTTGAAGGTTATTTAAAGCTAGAAAATATTTTTAGATAGTAAGAATTGTTTCGTTATAATAATGATTTTACTGATAAAAGTTCTACTATTTAACTCATAGCAGGTGAAATGAGGTCGATCCATACCTTTCATAATGGTATTTGTGCTTAAGTGAATATAACGAACCCAACTGGAATTAAAACTAAGTTCTCCGATTTTCAATTCTGAGCCGTTATCCATTACACCACCCGCACACCCAAGCTTACAGCACCTGGTATTCCCAAGTGGCCACCCATCTAGGTACTGACCAGGCCCGATGTTGCTTAACTTACGTGAACCGGTGTTTGATCGTGATATGGCCGTAAGCCATATGTAAGAAATAATCCTGTTTTTAACTCATTGAAAGTAACAAAAAAGAAATGATAAAAAAACATCCAAAAATCAGTAAAAAAAAAAAAAAAAAAAAAAAAGGCCGAAAAGCAATCTGTCTCCTCTGTGCAGTGTAGTGGTTATCAGCACAGAAGGGGAGATCGACAAGCCAGGTTCAAGTTTCTGTCAAGATCATTGCATTCACTTTCTCACAAATATCTTTAAGAAAGGTACAAATGTATTTCCTCTCCCAACATCTATGGTTTAACTAGCAGGAAAGACTTGGTTCATTGCCCTTAGTTGGTAATCAGTCTAGGAAGAAAGGTAACTCTGAATTCAAAACTGGTTGTGCATGGAGCTGACCAATCCACTCTGTAAAAAAGCTTACTTAGGCCGTGGCCCTATACGCCACATGTAAGAAGGATCCATTTTTCCTGTATTTACTAATGAGATATTCTGTTGCATTGATAACACAAGGCATATTCACTTAATGTTGTCGAATAATATACACTTTTATCAAAACGACGGAACATCTCATTAGTATGACGGCGAGATCAGGATGCATGACAAATATATAAAGTCATAGTTTTAGATTATAGAATAGTCATATAAATATACGAGAAATGATCATTTTTCTCAAACTAAGTAGGGTTGGCATAGTTTGACATAAGGCCACAAGTGTTGGGCGTCCTGGCTACAGTAATAATAGTTTGCGAGACATACTTACTAGCCATTGCTCCACAACGGAGCATCCAAGATTATTGTGTATATGTGGTTTTGCATAAAGGATAAAAATTACCCCAGAAAAAATGTATACAAACATAAATGCTGACTCTTGTCAAGGTTGTCAATGGGTGTAACAACTTTTGCCAGTTATTATTTTCAGAGTGGTATTCATGTGAGAGTGATTTGCCTAAGTGTGGCATGTCAAAAGGAAAATATTTTTTTCAATATAATTGCTAATGCTATTGAATACAGGGACAAGAATCCGTGCCTTTTCCGCGAATATCAGTAATAATAATAATAATAATAATAATAATACATCGACGAAATCATGGATCAATCGCAGTCAAGTTTATAGAGTGAGTCACTGTGAGCTCCTGGAAATTGTCTGTGACTCCACAGTATGTGTTACACCAGAGCTACGTATGGTTTTGAATTCGAAGTTGTCCTTCTCCTAGATTGGTTGACAATGACTTCCCTGTTATTTAACCCATGGCTAATTTAACAAATTCATTGATTAATCTGTTTTTATGGCTTATCAAACCTTTGTGGGTTATTCAAAGGTGAAACTTATTGTAAGGATTTTTGTTTGCGAGTAAATACTGCATTAAAAATCTTTTGAGAAAAACAGTAATTTTAACAGATACAAGTCCTACTATTTAACCCATTGTTGGGGGAAGAGATTGATTCATAACTTACCCAAGAGTATTTACGCGTAAGTGAATGCAAAGAAGCCGACTGAAATTTGAACTCGGTTTCTCTGTCCGTTACGCCACCTGCACATCCACCCATAGCTGGAGGAAGAAGAGATGGGTTCGTACCTTTCCTAAGTGTATTTGCGCAAAAGTGAAATTCTGGAATTCGAACTTGGCAGAACTTACATGAAAAAAAAAATCAATTAAAAAGTCAATTAAATGCCCTGACCAGAATTCGAATTCAAACTGCTGAGTCCGTTTTTCTTACCCATAACCTTTGCACGACTTTGCGTATACTTTCGCCCCAGTCTTATATTCTCTCTTTCTTTCCGTCTAGACTAAACATAGTGAAAGAGCAGTAGGTGGAAAGAGTAGATGATTGATTGCATTGCACATTTTTTTTAGAGTCTAAAAGCAGGTTTGGGTTCACAACAAATTTTATGTGTTAATTTGCTTGTTTGAATTGTGAAAAAATAAGCCGTCACTTGCGCCAGGTTTTGCTGACAGCGGAGAAATCTTCACAGCAGAAAGAGGATTAGTGATAAAGGATTTACTAACCATCTGGAAGAAAGGGTCTGAGACAGCTGGCAAGTTGCATATGGAGGGGCGCACACATCGGACACAATAAGTAAGGTCATGGCTAAGTGTCAAAGCGGCTGGGCGCACTGGAATAATACCGGGTAAGGATTTTAAAACCGTGCTTCACGGGTGAAGTGAATGAATTAACTGCTTCCCTTCGGTTTAAATATTTGCTGGAGATACAGAAAAATGGGAGGAACGCTTGCAATTAAACACAGACTTCAGTCGAAGGTTGCATGTCATGTCAGTCGACAATCCTAGACGTGCATGTAGACATACGTTGGCATGCAGGCAGCTAATTTTCACTCAAGTTACCAGTTAAATGGTACCGACCACATTCCTAAAAATGTAATCATAGCAAAGCAATTTCTTTTCCATCTTTAGCGAGATACAGGGGTGGGGGGATGAGACTAAAAGTTCTGCACATATTTTATCCCCCCCCCAAAAAAAATGAAAGTAACTCCGAAAAACATACTTGTCAGTAAACAGTAATATATATATATAAGTAAATGGAAACTCTCACAAAAAAAAAAACTACTCGAGTTATGCCAATATGTCCAATTTTTTTTAAAATTGAGTTCACCCCAACCAAGGCAGAAAAGCCACAAAGACGCAAGGGGTTACGATGTGTTTAAGAGTGAGAAACTGGGATATTGCAAAGGAGCGGGAACAGAAGAAGAGTAATCAGGACAGCAGATAGCGATTGATATTGCATTTAAATTTTTGCAGATTAAAGGTGCCTGGAAAGCATACAGCCGAAAGGGAGTGCGAGAAAAGAAACTGTTAGAATTTACGGTTGCATCTAACCAGCTCAACTGTGAATTGGTGATACCTCGTCACTAGTCTAATATTGCACTTAATTCAAAGAGTTTGTACACCATAGCAAAGAGCGATATTTATTTCCGCTTAAATACAGAAAATGTGGCACAAGGCCAAAAGGCGGAATGAGGAAAAGGACGTTCTTCATCTGCCTTAACGTTAAACTTAGCTAGCCACAAACACTGACCCAAACAACAATATTCCTTACACCAAAACAACACATTCTTACTTACCATTCTTACTACACCCACCATAAACCCTCATCGTCTCTATGAAAGTCCTAACTAGACCCCATATGTACAAATCATTGTCTTGGGGTTGAATAAAGCAACAATTTAAAAACTAACATCATAGCGAAGAGATTGCCATGAAAAACAATTAAAATGAAGGTATTTATAGAAAGTGTAAAGGGACGCAACCTTCCGGCGGTCGGAAAGTGACTGAAGCCAAGACGACAGATCGAAGCCAATAATATTGCCGATTCTTCTAGAAAATTTTCTAAGCCTTCTTTCCTCGTTATGTGCGCTAGAAATTTCTTAATACTTTGCTTAGCTTTTAAAAGGCATCTTAAAAAGGCACGTTCAGATTTCAATGTCGCATTTTCCAGATATTCAAATTTTTAGGCTTGATTAATTTTGGTGTCTCTAATTCGTAATTTACATACTGGGCCGTTTCTCTTGCTAACAACCATACATTCTGTCTTCTGACAGTTGATATTTAGTCCATTCTTCTAGCTTTCCTTTGCTGCCTTCTGTAGGAACTCATATAGTTTCTTTCCTGTGTTTGCGATCAACACTATGTCATCTGCATATCTAATATTTTTAAGATAGTGGCTACCAATAATAAATAATGGAAGGACTTCGCCAATTCTCTCAGTCATTATAGTTTTTTCAACGTTTAACACAATTTACGGAGAACTGAGACAAATCTCTCTTAAGCTCAAACTAAAACGATTACAGTTAGCCAGCCACTGCCAACGAGCGGAAAGGGAAATCGTCTCAATCTTATTCCTATGGCATCCTTCTGGAATTGTTTTCTCACGAAAATTAACTCTCCTAGACACTATGGCTCGGGATTCAAGGTTGGACATTGGGGATCTTGAAACAGCAATGAAGGATCAAAGTGTGGAAAGGGGTTGTCAATGGAGTTCCGACCAACTATAGGTAGGTAGAATGATGATGATGATGATGATGATGATGATGATGATGATGATGATGATGATGATGATGATGATGATGATGATGATGAATTCTCTCAGGATTGCTTTACTGTAAAGGTTGAATAAGTCCGGTGAGAAAATACATCCTTGTCTTACCCCCCCCCACCTTCTAATTTTGTGCATTTACTGAATACATTTTCTAGTCTCATGCACGTTACGTCACGAGTCCAATAACCAAACGGGATCGGGGGGGGGGACCGAATGTACTGCAGCCGTAGTAGCAGTGGGCTAAGATAGCCAAATGGACCCCATCCCTTTTCAGGTTTGTTTTAAATTCTTCTAGTTTGATTACCACTGAACAAGAGAGCTTGCTATTTTAACCCCCATATCCACAGGAATATGGATTCATGCCTTTTTCGAGTGCATTGCCACGAAGTGGGGGGAACAGAATCGACTGAAATTGGAACACGACACTTTCGGCACCGATAATCATCAGAGCATCCAAAAACTCTTACACAAGATATTAAAAGAAAGCGAGAAGAAAAGACTATCAATTGTGTGAAGACAGAATTTATAGACGTTAGCAAGAGGAACAGCCCGAGGGACGGGCAAAGAATTGGAGACATTAAAATCGAGTAAGGTGAGAAATTTAACTAGCAGGGATATTTTTTAACAAACGACGGAAAATGTACACCGACATCCGAAGGTTCATTGGAATAGCTAAATATGTCTTCCTAAAGCTAAGAAAGTATTAAGAAACAGGAAAATTTCGTTGGAAACACAGAAAAGGGAGTTGAACTGATATTTAATATCGTTCTTCCTATATGGTAATGAATACTGAACAATTTTCTCGCAGATGAAGAGAAGACTTGAGGACACGGAAATTTGGTTGTACAGAAGGATGCTGAGAATACCATGGACTGAATATGTAAATAACGAGGAAGTTTTAAGGAATATGGAAACAAAAAGACGTTTATAGTTAGAATCAGAAGGAGACATTTGAAATTTATGGGGCGCATAATGAGGAAAGAGGGAGGATTTAATACTCACAAAACATTGAAGGCAAGAGATGCAGGTGGATTTGTCTAAATAGACCGGAGAATAGGGAATGAAAGGGCGTTGTAAGGGGACAAACATTGTTTAAAGCTACAAAGAAAAAGGAAGTTGTGGCGGGCCATAATTTTCCACGTCTTGAATGGGCCCAATACATAAAAGAAGAAACCAAAATCTTCTATCTGTTGTATCCCTTCATAATGCCGGCAATCATGGCTCCCCACAACTTCCTATCTCTCGTGGCCCTTAGCAGCGTTTCGCCCTTTGCCAAGACTTTCGCCACCTGTTCTGCCATCCATTCACACAAGCTCCTCAGTTAAGTGGCTTGCTGCGTTCCACTATCTCTCTTGCTATTGATATACCTTGTGAGAATTAAGTTTTCCAAGCCGTCCTTCCTCATTATGTGTCCAACAAATGTCAGTTGTCTTTCTGATTTTGAACGTAAGTGTTCTTTTTGCTTCCATTTTCTTTAAGACTTCCTCGCTCCGTCCACGGAATTCTCAGTATCCTTCTGTAGAACACCGTTTCTGTTGCATACGGTTTCCTCTTCATCAGCATTCACTGGCATACATGAGAATTGTGGATTCATACATCTTCCAAAGGAATTAAAAGAACCCGACTGGAATTGGAACTCGTCTCTCCGATTTTCAATTCTGAGTCGTTATCCATTACACCGCACGCACATCCAAGATTACAACACCTGGAATTCCCAAGCGGTCACTCGTTTAGGTACTGACCAGGCTCGACGTTGCTTAACTTCGTTGATCGGACGAAAACCAGTGTTCCAACGTAATATGGCTGTAAACCCTTTTATTTCTGTGTAACTCACTGGTTACCAGCAAGCAATATTACAATTTTTCAAAGTGATTTAAATAAAGATTTAAATAATTAAAGAATTAAATTTAAATAATTAGAGATTTAAATAATGTTAACTCAATGCTTTTATGTGCCGTGTCTCTTCAGGGCGTTGGAGATCATAGCTCTCCATAATTTCCTTTCTTTAGTAGCTCTCCTAAAACCTGTTCTGCTCTTAATTTACACAAGTTCATTTTCTCCCGTCCCTCTTGCCTTCAATATGCCTTGTGAGTGTTAAATTTTCCAAGCCCTCTTTCCTCATTATACGCCCTAGAAAAATCAATTGACTCTTTCTGATGCTATATATAAGTGTCTTTTTTGTTTGCATTTTCTCTAAAACTTCATCGTTGCTCACATGTTCAATCCATGGTATTCTCAGCATCCCTCTGTAGATCCATATTTCTGTTGCTTCAAGTCTCTTCTTCATCTATGTGGAGATGGTCCAGCATTCACTGCCATAGAGAAGGGCTAATATTACGTAACAGATCAGTACTCCTTTCTTTGTTTCTAACGAAGTTTTCCTGTTTCTTAATACTTTGCCTGGCTTTTGGAAGGCACCTTTCCCTATTTCAACGTACCTTCGGATTTTAGCGCCACATTCCGTCCGCTGTTAAAACACTACCTAGATATTTAAATTTGAGTATTTGCTTGATTTTGACACCAGCGTAACGGAAATAAAGATGAAGGCGCAAGCAAGGCATCTTGGTAGATCAGGATGTCACCTAGCAGTTGATCTGCGTAATATAATTATAAGGCAAATGCTGCAGAAAGGCATTTTCCCTTGAACTAGGAATGCGAGCTAGAATCACGCTGAAGCTTATTCGTTATACGGATTCGCCTTGCTTACTAACGGTCGCCGAGTGACGACCTGGTTGGTTGGTTGATTTTGTTTAGTGGCATATCAACCTCAACTAGTTATTTAATGCCGTAATCTAAATATTTTCTACTCAATTTTATGCTTTCAATTACAAATATTTTGTACATACATTTACCCTGAAAGAATAAAATTATGTTTATATATATATATATGTGAAAAGTGTATATAAATATAAATAAATATAAATATGTATAATTATTTATATATTATATGCGCGGTACTTATTAGAAAGCGCTCAATATCAGAGATAGAGCTAACATATTTGGTTGGATAGATGTGAGTTTGTGACATCTATCCAACCAAATATATATATATATATATATATATATATATATATATAGTTCGTAGATCAAAAAAATTGTTTTTATATTTATTTTTAGAGTTGCGTTGATTTACATTTTGTTATAAAAATGTATTGTTGCTCATTTTATTATAAAATGTACTGTTGATTTTTGTTTGTAGGCTATATTGTGTATTTAGGCAGCTATACCTCTTTTATACATGTTTTGTTTAAGACGACAGACAAGGTACTGCGATTAAGCATTTTATTTAAATTTTCTTGTGTTCATACAAGTGTTTCCTTTTCTGGACACAAAGTGTGTAAAATCTGTCCAAAAGTTCTGCATATCCGAGCACTTTCAGGTATTCTTTAGGCATTATCAAAGCCATTTTTTTTCGTTTTTTTTTTTTTTTTTTTTTTGTGTGTGTGTGTATGTGTTGTAATCTAGAAGAAGTTACCGAATGAGGAATAACCAAAACGGTGGTTGGAAATGAAATGGTAATCTTTATAACATCAACAAAATACAATACTCGCCAGCGGCGGGAAGTAGGTAAACCACTGCCCGTGGTGGACTACTTAGCATATTACCTCCACTTACAATAGTGCTCAGCGTATTTATGAGGATTGGGCCATACACACTAATGTTCATAATAGGTGCGGTAGATAAGAGTTTGTGTCTAAAGTTATAGGAATGTATGTGTGTGTGTGTGTGTGTGTGTGTGTGTGTGTGTGTGTGTGTGTGTATGAAAAAGTAAAAAATGTTTTTCATCAGATGAAATCCAAAAGGATGAAACGCGTCACAAGAAGCTTTTTCTACGTTGTCATATATTTTTCCATAGTATTGTTCTGATATATATCGTTATCTCATATATATATATATATATATATATATATATATATATATATATATATATATATATATATATATATATATATTATCGTTATCTCATTGTTCCTGATATATATCGTTATCTCATATATATATATATATATATATATATATATAAAGATCCAAATAAATAAATGAATAAACAAATTAAAAACTGCTCCCCACCAAAATAATAATTAGAACAAACTACATCAATCAACCCCAAAATTGAATAAATAGCTTTAATTATCTTCCCAAACCAAAACAAAACTATCAAATAAGTGATATAAACAAAATTTTACTACGTTAATAAAACACCGATTAAAATTAAAATTAATAAATAAATATATAAGATAAGAAATAAAAATAAAAAATAAAAATAAATAAACAGCACAATAATTTAACCCAAGTAAATAAATAAGCAAATAAACAACTTCCGCCAAAATAACCACCAAGATAAACTACCCACAATACACTACTGACCCGTATATATAAATAGCCGAGGAAAAAAAAACAACACTCGTAGCCTGACGATTGCGTCTAGCATGAAATAGCATGTCGCCTCTAAGTGTTGACTTCAATGTTCACTTTTATATTTACACACGCTCTATCTCTGATTTTGATCACTTTATTCCATAAATATAGCACACCTAAAGAGTATATTTCTTCATATATATATATATATATATATATGTGTGTGTGTGTGTGTGTGTGTGTGTGTGTGTGTACCTGCTGCATTAATGTTAATTACAATCTGGTTTCCAAGTACTTGTTAATTCACAGGAATGTGACTGGAAAGTCAAGATTCCGAAACATTGTATTTATGCATTCCATCCTTGATGGCAGTTTTATTCTGTCAATTGTCGATAATGTAATTTGTAATGCCTCGCTGCCTCCTGTTTTCCTGTTTGCTGAAAGTCATTGTCTGTTGTTCCTGTTTTTAAGAACTCTGATGGACTGTCTTAGCCTTCTGTCTCTTTTGGGGAAACTCCTAGAGTCCCTAATCAATGCTGAATTGGTTTATCATCTCTCATCACGGGGCCTTTTTCCAAACAAGCAATACACCTTTAGTTTCTCCAGATCAATTACTGATGTACTAATGATAACTGCAGAAAGAGTCTGTCATGCTCCAGATAAAAACGGTGAAGCACGGGCTGTAAGCATTGGTCATCTCGAAAGCTTTTCCCAGAGTCTGGCATTCAGGTTTTCTCCACAAGCTAAAAAGCTACGTATATCTGGGTACGTTTTTGAGCTGATCGTCGTTCCTATCAAATCGTGAAATAAAACGTTATCCTGAACGGCCACTCGTCTACATCATTTCGTACTAACGCGGGTGTCCCCCAGGGCTCCATCCTTGGTCCTACACTGATTTTTTTTTAATCTTCATTAATGACCTTCCCGATCAAATCATCTCTCAACTTGACATCTATGCTGATGACACTACCATTTGCTCCTGCCTTGATAATGAGGCTAGTCAGTAAGACAAGGTCAAAATAGCAGCTGATGTAGAAGATGACCTCAACACCACCGTTCACTGGGGGAATAGATGGATTGTTAATTTTAACGACTCCAAAACTAAACTTCTCTCTGTTAATCATCTGAGATATCCCTCTCTGCCTGTTATCAGCATGGCTGATGCTATCATCCAAGAAAGTGACTCATTGGGCCTTCTCGGGCTAACGTTCTCAGCTGACATGAGGTGGAAAGACTACATTGAATCCATTGCTAGATCAACTGCTAAAGTCGGTTCACTGTGTCGGTCGGGACAGTTTTTCTCTCCGGAATCTATTTTGCATATTTATAAGTCTACCATTCGTTCATGCTTAAAATATTTCTGCCTTATATGGTACGGTGCCCCTGCTATTTTCCTGGCGTTCCTTGATAAGATCCAAAAAAGAATCAGCAATATTATTGGTCCCGATCTGGTGGTTCGGCTTCAGTAACTTGCCCACCGGCGTGAAGTTACCTCTTTGCGCCTTTTTATAAATACTTTCATGGTAATTGTTCGGATGTGCTCTTCACTATGGTACCTAGACATTTTTTTATTTAAATGCAACACTAGACTTGCGTTGAGATTACATTAATTTACAGCTGAGCTAGCTAGATATCTCCGCAACTTCTATGCTAACACTTTCTTATCTCACACTTCTCGCTTGTCGAACTCCCTCTCGGCTCCATGCTTTCCAGCCAACTTTAATCTGCAAAAATTTAAATGCAATGTCAATCGCTATCTATTGTCCTCCTGATTACTCTTTTCTCTTTCTCCTCATTACTAATATTTTATGTTCCAAATTCCTCCACATCCTGTAGCACCTTGCGTTCTAGTGGCTGTATTGTCTTACTTAGGGCGATACCGATTAAAAATCTGAGTCTTGAGTAAGAGTGATGTAACCTAAAATCACATTGCAATTCAAACTTCTCCAGGAATAGTGTTTTAAGTAAAAGAATTCTGTCCCTGCCAGAGTAATAGTTTTCAATTTGCACCCCGCCATAGACACAGAGAGAGAGAGGGGGGGAGAGTGAGAATGAGTATGATTATATTTTTAAGATAGTATTAAAAATATGACAAGCATATACATTACGAAATATTTTGCGGTAAATTCGAGCGTTTGATATGACCCATCAGTGCTTTGATAGAACTGGTCATCAGGTGGATAGATAGATAGATAGATAGATAGATAGATAGATAGATAGATAGATAGATAGATAGATAATTAATTAAAAGCAACTAAAGAAAAGTAAACATTCAATAGAAATAAATCTAATAGTATATTATTAAAAATAGAAACTATTTTACAAATATATTTAAAAAAAATATTCAATAAAAACTCAATTCCTTCAACATCGAGGACGGCCTGAGAATCAATTGCAGGTTCGAATCAGATGGTACCCGTTCGTCTTGATTATCGAATTCACAATGGTGGTCTTGGATAAGTCCTTGGAACCGCTCGTTGGTCTCACTCTCGACGACCTTTATTAGTTCAGTAGATTTCTAATCAGAAGACGTAGGAGGCCACAGGTTGAGAATGACATGATCATGAAAATTCTAGGGCAAAATAATAGTCTGTTTTTGTTGCATGAAAAATTTCAAAGCCATGACAAACTTGTGTATACGTCCGTGTATTGTTTAATATATTGAATTGTAGTTGTCATCTTTGATAATGGCTTATGTAAGCCGAAAGCTTAGATAGGATTAAAACATGTATCAAGATGGTGATTTCCTTTCGTCTTTCAATGATAATGTTATTAAGCTTATCAGACAATATGAAAGAAACTTACTTAAAATAAATAGACAGAACTTGTCTATATTATTTAATGAAACATGCATCAATGAAAAATTGCTGCCTAAATACACACACAATATATATATATATATATATATATATATATATATATATATATATAGATAGATAGATAGATAGATAGATAGATAGATAGATAGATAGATATAGATGAAATGTTCATCAAATATGTGCCAGATATATTGGGCATTCTCTGACATCTGATATCCAATCTGAAGGAATATAATAAATATTCTCGGCGCTTACATATTTTACACAGAGTGTCTCAAGCAATTGCTATCTCCAAAGCAAACCAATTCTATTACCATATTTTAAATGAACACAAAGCAAATAAGACGAGAAGATCTACGCCATCTTGTAAAATTACTGCCAATGATCATAAACTTAGCAGAAAGCGCTCGGAATACAAAACAACATATTAAATATATTCGATATATTTATTTATAGTTTAGGTAAATGTATAAGACAAGTTGTATTTTTTTCTATTTTGACATATTTCACTGATCATTTAAAAAAAGTCATTAAAAAAATGAATTTTGTTTCAACAAAATCTATATTGACGAGACAGAACGAGATTCACGTTATTCATTTGAACACTGGTTTTTATATATATATACATATACATACATACATATACATACATACATATATATATATATATATATATATATATATATATATATATATATATATATATATATATATATATATATATGCTGGACTCCCCGTCGTATTCGTCGTATGAGGGTCAAGCATCCCAGTTCCTCCTCACAAATAATTTGATTATAGTGGTGAAGGCTTTGTGTAGAACCAACCACACTTTTTGAAGAGTCGAATACAGAGACCTGGTGCACCATTTGACACAAGGTCCCAAAACGACTTCACCTAGACCAGTTGCCATTCAAGGCTATAGAACTCAGTCTGTCCTGGTATTTACCGATAGCTGGGAGGAGAAGAAGCGGATTCATATCTTTCTCAAGGGCATTAACACGAAATATATATATATATATATATATTTAATAGTCCGGTTAATGAAAGCCAACAAAATAACAAAGTTGGCAATGATTGATGATATTTATTATACATTAGCCTTTTGACTAAATTGAAGCATATTCATTAATTTAGCCAAAATGCGAAATATTGATGATATAAAAATATCATCAATTTTATTGCCAATAATTTAATCATATTTTTTTAGCCGACCTATTAAATCTACATATTATAAGAAGCACACGTGGACCATGTTTCGTTTAATATATATATATATATATATATATATATATATATATATATATATATATATATATATATATATATATATACACCAGCACATATGATTTGATTATAGTGGTGAAGGCTTTGTGCAGAACCAACCACACTTTTTGAAGAGACCTGGTGCACTACATGCCACAAGGACACCAAACGACACTACGCAGGTTTTGAATTCAGAGTTGTCCTTCTCCTAGACCAGTTGCCATCCAGGTTCTTCAATCCGAGCCGCTATCCACTACTCCCTATATATATATATATATATATATATATATATATATATATATATATAGATAGAGAGAGAGAGAGAGAGATAGGGGGCGAGTGTGTGTGCTTGCGCAAGTCTGTGTATGCGTTTATTCGCTTGAAGCCATTTTAAATCATTGATAAAAAAAATGGTTGTATATAGCTGACAGTTTAGATATTTTTAACCCAGATTAGTGACATGTATGGCATCTATAAATGTCTCAGTCTGACGAGGCTATTTGAAAACATGACTCAGGTTAATGTTTCGTTTGTTTAGCAACTTCCGGTATTGGGCCAAATTGCCTCTAGCGTAATATATTCTACGTTTAATTTCCTTTTCCCTTAAATTTGTTATAGCTAATCCATACGCCGAGCTATTTGAAGTGTTTGGTTTTTACTATTTCCACATCCTGAATGTTTATGATGGATTCAGCGTATGTGACATCACTGCTTTCTTTCCAATACCAGTTCCTAGTATTATGTCTTACCTCTTGGAACGGTTATAATCCAGAATAATGACGCTATTTCATCATTCTAAAAAATTCTCTTCACTATTGATGAATGGTGATAAGGATATTTCATCATTCAGGAAATAAAGATAAAAATTCCATCATCTAAAATAATCCGGCCACCAGTGATGATATATGATGATGATATTTCATCATTCTAAAATCTGAAACTTCATCATTATAAAAACGACCCTTTCACCACAAGCGAAGTCAGTAGATTAGAGTAACAGGTAGAGTAGCAGTAGTAAAAAGGAACAACACACACGTATCACCATCACTCCGTGAAAATCAACAGTCGACGGTCTCAAATGCTACTCTAACAACGAAATTCTCCGAACAAGCGAAAACAGGTAGGCACAAACTTTTAAAGAAAAAAAGAGACAATAACACTGAGAACATTTTAACACACACAATACCAATATTGTAACTGACATCACGAAAAGAAAAATACACATTCTTGTCATTCACGTGTCTTATTGTTGTTGTTGTACGTTTTATGCATTTGATTTTCCGTATAAAAAAAAAAGAGAAAAAGAATCCTTTATCAAACTATTAATGCATAATAACAACGGGAACAACTTCGACACAATTACAGAACACTTAGTTCGTTACAATGTAACCAGCTTGGAACTTCAAACACTTATCGCACCGTCTTTTATCATTTTTTAAAATTCTTAAAGTCTTCTTTCGGGACTGTCATCAAAAGTCTCGTTAAGTTCTCATTAATCATGTTCACTACTTTCAAGTGTCGGTTTCAACACTGGAAAAAACCAGGCATCACAAATCCTGATTCTAGGGGTTTAATAGGCCTGGTTGATGTGAGGTTAATTCTGAATACGACTATAAAAAGAGTAGATAGGTTCACCAATCTTCCTGTTCACACTCTTCTCCAGTCATTTGAACAGGAATAATGGTTTATCCCTTGTTTCCTGTTTAAGATTGGATTTCCGGTTGCTTGGAAAAATTTTTCTTTCTCTTTCACTTCAAATAGCTCCTTGCGTCTTCGGGGCATTATCGTCTTGTCTGGGGTGAATTAATTAAACTAACAAAATAAAAAAATAAAAATAAAAATAAAACATTAAACAAACTCACTTCTCACTGCTGAATGAGAGAGAGTTTCTGAACAGGAGCATTTCTGTTTACACAAACGCAGTATGATCCCCCCCCCTGTGGTTGTAAAGTTATACCAAGTCCTCAAAATATATAAAATATCTGGATACATTTCGAACAGATCTGGTATATATTTCTAAGGCTGCTACATATATATCACTTTACTGAGGAAAAAAGCTTAAAAGATGGTGATATATAATAGCACGCATATATACAAAGAATTTGAGGGTCACGCGATAAAAGAATGTAGTACAGAATTTTGCCGCTGCCGTTGTGAGCAATTCAGTTTGCGAGTAAAGGTTTTAAGTTATCAAGGAGACAACGATGAAAATAATTACATAAAGTAATTATTTTTGTCTTCAGTTCTTTTGTCCCAACAAAAGGGTTGGGTGAAATAATTAGACAAACGCATAAAGGTTTCATTATATCACCGGATTTATTTACCGAATTATTCACTAAGCCGTATTGTTGTATTTAAACGATATTTTTATTCACATTAAAGATATTTTTATTCAAATTAAATTACTTGACATTAAAGACACTTTTATTTACATTAAAGATACTTTTATTTAAACTAAAGACAATTTTATTCACATGAAAGATACTTTTATTCAAATTAAAGATAATTTTATTCGCATTAATGGTACTTTTGTTGAAATTAAAGATACTTTTATTGAAATTAAAGATACTTTTATTGAAATTAAAGATACTTTTATTGAAATTAAAGACACTTATATTCAAATTAAAGATACTTTTATTGAAATTAAAGATAATTTTATTCGCATTAAAGATACTTTTATTCAAATTGAAGATAATTTTATTCATATTAAAGATACTTTTATTCAAATTAAAGGTACTTTTATACAAATGAAAGATACTTTATTCAAAATAAAGATACTTTTAACCTAGTAAATAACGCTGACCTACTCAACCGGACGTTCATGAGAGAACTAATAGACCTACCAGGATTTATTATTAGCAGTCATAACCTTACCTACAAAAAATACGCAGATGACATTAATTTGATAACAAATTCAAAACGAAAACTTAAAGGACATTTAGACAACCTAGTCGTGGAAAACAAGAAGTAAAGACTAACTTTTATTTATAAAAAAAAGACGTTTTGTTAGCAAAATGGACGAATTCAGATTTTGATTACACATGAAGGACATCATAATTAAGCAAATGCGGAATACAAATGCAGAAATATCTGTTCTTACGTACTATAGATTACACAATGGCGTCTAAAAAGGGTACAACACGAGCTACTTGAAATATTAAAAGTGCTTCATTTACGAGGGAAATATACTCACGGAATTCGTAACCTTTACTGGGATCAAATAGCTTTCAGTCATCTAGCGAATGTGTCTAATGAATACACAGAAATAGAAAGAGAAGTACAACACAGATACGCTTTATCAACGGATTTATTTATCCTATACGGTGAAACGGTCCTAAAATAACTAGAAGACATACTAGGGTTTATTATCGGCGAATATAACTTTAATAACATAAGATACACAAATGGCATTATTTCTGTCTTAATTTCTGAGATGAGGAGCTATCATTATTTACATTGCGGACTGATTCCCTCGTCTTCGTTGCTATTATGACAACGTTTCGATCGTTATGTCTCCTTTGTCCTTCATATGCTGTATACTGATCCGGGTAACACACTGGGAATTCCGAAGTGACCTCGTTCCACTGCCCATGTCTAGGGATATCACGACTAGATATTATTTTTAGTACTGCTCCGTTATTGCTCGTCCTGTTTCCACAGAGTCCGGGCAGTGTGTATTTGGACTCAGTGGGAACAGGATCGGGGTGAACTGAAAGAAATAATTTAATTATGCCGGCACTTCTATTTGATACGGAAGAATGTACTTTTTTTTCTTTTTCGTTATTTTTCTTTTTCTTTTTTTCCTTTATCTTTTTTCTTTCAATTTTCTTTTACTTTTACTTTTTCTTTTCTTTTCTTTTTCTTTCTTTTTCTTTTTTCCTTTTATCTTTTTAATTTTTTTGATGACATAGGTAAACTATTGGAAAATTATTTTCGATTGATTTTTCTCTTATTTTTGTGTTCTTTTTAAAAAAAAAGCAACTCGCTCGTTAATTTCTTTGTGTCTGAATTAGTAGCTATTCTGGTTGTAAACCGCGCAAGGTCATTGTCGCCGGTAGTGGGATCTTCGAAGCCAAAGAATTCGCTTCCTGCCATGGGAAAGGGATTGGCTGTTAATCTCAGCGGTTATTTAGTTTAGGGACGCGTTAGAAATATGTGTGCGTGGGTTTACGCACCTTGTTTTAATTTTCTAAAAGAATGCTTTGTGGAGTCGAGCTCAGCTAATCACCTCGGCAGGACAGAATCTGAAGCGACATAGCTGTATTAAATTATGTACTTTAGAAAATTTTCGCTAGAAACAGAGAAAAGAGTATTGAACTGTTATGTAATATCAGTCCTTCTATATGGCAACGAATGCTGGACAGTCTCCTCACATATGAAGAAGAGACTTGAAGCAACAGAAATGTGGTTCTACAGAAGGCTGCTGAGAATACAATGGGCCGAACGTATGAGCAAAGAAGACGTTCTAGAGAGACAATGGAAACAAATGACACTTATATTTAACATCAGGAAGAGACAGTTAAACTTGTAGGGCACATAATAATAATAAAAGAGAGCTTGGAAAATTTGATACTCACTGGACAGATTGAAAGAAAAAGGGATAGAGGAAAATACAGGAATTGCTACCTAAATGCACAATTATATATATATATATATGTGTGTGTGTGTGTGTGTGTGTGTGTGTGTAAAAGTGAACTCTTAGGTCAGTACCAAACAGCGAACAGCGTTTCATGTGTGAACGCAATCGTCAGTGTTTTTTTTCATTTACAGGGTGCGACAAAAATAGCTCCCACATATAGCTCCCAGAAATACCTCTTACTGTCTTACTATTATGTGGGCGGTATTTCTTCCGCACCCTGTATTAAGTTGCTACATATATATATATATATATATATATATATATATATATATATATATATATATATATATATATATATATATATATAAGCAAATATATGGATATAGATCCGACAGTATGAAAAAATATATACGGAAAAAACAAACAAAAATCCTTATATACAATTATGCTGTTTTAATGTTAATATGTAACGTCGGACGTTTCGGTCTAATAAACCATCTTCAGGACATATTCATAAATTGTTTGGATAAGTCTTGTTCCTATGTACATCGTCTTTGCCATGTTGTATTGATAATGTTATAATTTATGACTATGTCCTGAAGATGGTTTATTAGACCGAAACGTCCGACGTTGACATATTAACATTAAAACAGCATAATTGTATATAAGGATTTTTGTTTGTTTTTCCGAATATTTTTTTTTTATATATATATATATATATATATATATATATATATATATTAGACTCTCCTGTCATAATTGACGTATGAGGGTCAAGCAGCTCAGTTTCTAGGAACAGACAGCAGCACATATGATTTGATTATAGTGATGAACGCTTTGTGCAGAACCATCCACACTTTTTGAAGGGCCGAATACAGAGACTTGTTGCACTACGTGAAACATGGTCCCCGAACGACCCTCCGCAGGTTTTTGAATTCAAAGTTGTTTTTCTTCTAGACCAGTTGCCATCCAAGGCTATAACACCCAGTCTGCCCTGCTATTTACCCATAGCTGGAGGGAGAAGAAGATTAATGCCGTTCCCAAGTGTATTAGCACGTAATTCGACTAGAGCCGCTATACAATACTCTACCGCGCCTCTTTTACACACACACACACACACACACACACACACACATATATATATATATATATATATATATATATATATATATATATATATATATATATATACTGTTGTTTCTATAGTAATATTGAAAATTGATCACTGAGAGTAGTACGTCTCTGAACAGAGGCAATGTATTAATGTTGGATGTTAATTTTGGTGTGACTTGCCCCAGAGCATCTTCATATAACTGTTTGTCATGGCCTTCATGATTTCAACGGGTGGCAGGTTGAAGATATCACGCATTAACACCTTAGATTTCGATAACAGCGTTACAGCTATGGGGTTTTCTAAGCGTAGCTTAGATGTGGCACAAGGCTGAAAGTATGGGGCGCCCAGTGTGGATCGATCTGACCACTCAACCGTAATTGATGCAGCGAGACCAGCTTTCTAACCATTACACCACGTCAAAGTACCCCGTTACAACTATGTGTATGCCATTTGGAAATGCTGAGAAAAAGTAAAATTGGAAGCTTCTCCAAAAAATTTATTCACTTTTGACTGAAAGAAAAACTTAATCACGAATTTACAAAAAAAAAAAAAAAAGAAAGAAAGAAAATTTAATTATTTTTGCTTGATAATGATGGGGGGTTTATTTATTTTATTTTTTTATCACTGAAAAGTGTTTATATCAGGTGAAAGATTTAAATTTCTTATTTAATATTTTAACCAACGCAGGAAAATATTAAATTTCAACTGGCACGTTTACTTTATAAGTTGAGAAATTCCTCCCGAAATGACTATTCCAGACGACACTTGTATTTGGTACAAAATTGATTCCTTGATTTGTTTTTTATGGTTTGGGAGTTATTTAAAGCCGAAACATATTTCAGATTGTAAGAATTCTTTATCTTTGTAAGGTAATATTGCATTAACAACTCTTTAGAGATAAAAATAATACAAGTTCCACTATTTAATCCAGAGAAAGAAGAGATGGTTTCACACCTTCCCCAAGGATATTTGTGCGTAAATGAATGTAACGAGTTCCGAGACGCTAGCCATTTCTCCACCCACATATCTACAGTTTATACGAAAGAATGCTTATAAAATATCAGAAACTTTTCTTATATTTCCTTGTTTATTCCTCTAATATTAAAGTATTTATTTTTCAGCAACGCCTACGTTGCTATCAAATCTGACACAAGGTCGAGGTTTAAAGTGGGTTTAACATGGAAAAATTACCCAAGCCTCCCCATTTGGGGATGTCTCAGGCGCCGTGTAATAAATCCAGTTCCCTCCCGAAGGAAAGTGAAAAGGCCTCTAGGACTTGGGCTTAATAAAGTAAACAAATAACATTATCTCTATTTACCAACCTATCCACAAGGCAAAATGTGGTACAAGGCCAGTTTTTAACGTGGGGTTTCTGAGCCCGTAGGCTCGGGAAAAAATTGCCCGTAGACTCCGTATACACGGGGTCGGGTTTGTCTACCTCCCCAAACGAGACTCTGCCCTTCGGCATAGCTTTGTCTAGGTTCCTCTCCGCCCGGAGGCAGAGAGTTTGACAAGAGAAGAGAAGAGTTATGTTTAGTTTACTTTGTGCTTATATTTAGTTTGTTTTAGGGTTCATTCCCTCCCCTCTCATTTTAGTCATCTATAAATTTTTGATTATAAATTTTATAATCATCAATTTTTTATGACATGGGGCGCGTTTTGTAGGTCTCCCTTGAGAGGATGCGGCATTACGGTGTATGGAGGATTGATTGGTGATGGACGAGTTTTTATGGTGAATGTGAAAATTCTAAGGACTGAATGGGTCGTGAATCGGATTAGCTAGGTATAAGATAATTAGTGATGACAATCCACAACCCCCTCCCCTTTTTCGGCCACGTGCCACAATTGTATTTGTTGGGGCGCACCAACCTTCTGACTAAGAATGGACTGATCCCTATACGATATAGGACAGTGCTAGAGAGACCAGTAGAGTCAGAGAAGGAGATCTGGAGGTCAGGTGATCATTACACTTCCGTCTCTCGACCGGAAGATACCGTTGGACCGTAGACTCTTGCTAATTGTTATTACTAACCTGCGTTCGTTATTGCTAATCACTCTGTTGTTAAATACCTCTTCAAATATACCAGTATTTTTCCCTAAACAGTATTTTAATATACAATAAATATAGAGAAGAAGAGGAAGAGAAAGTCTGTTTACCATTGAATCATTTTGAGTTCGACGTCATCAAAAGAATAATAAGCATTTCTGACGTTTAAAAGTATCGCCTCAAAACAAAAGCTGAACAGCCTTTATACTGCTCATTATTTGGTGTTATAGTAATTGCGAGTTCAATCCAGATGTCGGGTAGTACAGAAATAGAATTAGGGGAAACAGGGTGAGCAATAACGGAACAGTACTAAAATAAGAAATAGACGAGATATCACGAGATATGGACAGCGGGACGAGAACAATCTACTCTAGTAGAGTAAATAAGGGTTCACTTGAAAATCCCTTTAAGGTTACCCAGGTCGGCAGACACAGAAATAAAGCCGGAGGACACGATGGCTGAAGCGTTGTGATCATAACAACAAAGATGAGGATATCAGTCCGAATGGAAATACTGCAAATAATATGTTTGCATCTTGTAGGTCAAACTTGCCTACGCACTGAACATTAAATCACGAGCAGTGATGACCTTATTCGCGATCGCCATGCCTCGTGTTTAAAATAGAATTAGCAAAACAAAACGTCAAGTAATTGAGCAAACACCATGTTATGACTCAGCTTCGCTGCTTGTGTCTTTTCTGCCTTCGTTACTGGTGTATTTTCATTCGGCTTTTAAGCATCCACCCACACCCAATTATTATAAGAGGAAGCAAGTTGGGTAAGTCAAAAACACTTATCTGGCAACAGGTGTTTCGAACGGTAGATAGCTATGACTTGATTTACAGGTATATAAACTCTCTCTCTCTCTTTTCTCTTTCTTTCTTTCTTTCTTTCTTTCTTTCTTTCTTTCTTCTCCCTCTCTTTTTTTCTCTCTCTTTCTGTTTCCTTTTTTCTCTCTCTCTTTTTCTCTTTCCTTTTTTTTCTCTCTCTTTATCTCTTTCACCCTTTTCTCTCTCTCTCTCTCTCTCTCTCTCTCTCTTTTACACACTAATTCGAGTAAACATACAATAGTCCCCCGCCATCCGACCGGATACCTGGAACCACTGAGCTATATCACGTTGAAACACAGGTTCTCGTACGATCACCGAAGTTAAGCAACGTCCAGCATGGCCAGTATCTAGACGGGTTAACGCTGGAAATACCAGATGCCGTAAGCGTGGGTGTGTGGGCGGTGTAATGTGTTTACGATCAAATCACGTTGAATCACCGGTTCGTGTACGATCAACGAAGTTAAACAATGTCAAGCCTGGTGACCGCCTTGAGAATAGCAGGTACTGTAAGCTTGGATGTAGGAGTGGTGTAATGGATAACAACTCGGAATTAGAAATTGGAGAGCTGAGTTCCAATTCCAGTTGGGTTCGTTATATTCACTTGCGCGCAAATACCTTTCCAAAAGAGTATGCATCCACCTTCTATTTTTTCAGTTAATTAATAAGACTTGTATCGCTATTATCTTTAAAAAAATAAAATTGCGTACAAAATATTTAGATTTCAAGCATTTTTTTTTTTTTTATATATATATATATATATATATATATATATATATATATATATATATATATATATATATATATATATATATATATATATATATATATATATATATATATATATCTTGGTGAATATAGGGACGCAAAATATCGTTGCGGTTTCTGTAACAAGCCAGGATTTTTTAAATGATTAGGTTGATGGCACAACCCCCAACCACGTTTTGAATTCAGAGTTGTCCTAGACCAGTTGCCACCCAGTCTGTCCTGCTATTTACCCATATCTGGGGGGGGGGGGAGATAAGAAGAGGATTCATACATTTCTCAAGGGTATTTGCATGTAAGTGAATGGATTCTACTGGAATTTGAACTCGGCTCTCCGATTCCTCAATCCGAGCTGCTATCAATTACTCCATTACTAACCATGCCTCCAAATAACCCACAGAAACAAACAAAACCAACCAACCAAATGAAAATAGTGAAAGTGATGCAACCTATGTATAGTATATAATGTCTTGTATATAAATACCTATGATAAAGCTTATTTTATAAATTCGGCACGATAAGAGATTAGCAACAATAATAGAAGTTATAAAAATATTCTTTTAAATGCCAAGTTCCTTCAGGACCTCGTTGAACATGGCTCTCCACAGATTCCTTTTCTTTATTATCTATGAATTACAGACTGGTTTTCCCGTTGCCTTTTCCATCGTTTTGCAATTCAAAGTTTTCCATCTCTTAGACTGGTTGCCAGTCTACGCTACCATTTAACCCATAGCCGGGGGAAGAAGAGAGCGATTTATACCTTTTCCAAGAGAAATTGAACGTAGCAACATCAGTCAGTATTTGATCCCGCTTCCGCGCCGATAAGCCCACGTCCACAAAAATACACCATTATAAAATATTTCCGGTACATAGAAAATTCGTTTTAGCAAATTTAGCATACGATTTTTTTTTCTTTCGTCGGAAAAGTTAATAACGTTTACCTTTTAACTTGAACAAAGTATGCCGCGGTTAAATGAAAGCGTGGCACGTGTTATCGCGGATAACGGGGCATCATTGTATGCAAAAATGTGCAAAATAGGTGCATGCACATCCACATGTTCATGCATATACATGTGCAGATTGATTGATTCAGCTGAGCGTTGCAGATCTCAAAACCAAAATTCCGAAGTTTTCTTTAAATAGCGAAAGAGGTTTTCCAAAAGATAAACAAATTATTAAGATACAGGAAAAATTCGTTAGAAATAAAATCCTCCTGTATGGCAGTGAATGCTGGACAATTTCTTAACAGATGAAGAGGAAGCTTCAGACAAGAAATATGTAGTTCTACAGGAGGACTCTGAGAATACCATAGACGGATCATGTGAGCAAAGGGAAATTTTTAAGAGAAATGGGAACGAAAAGCAAGGATTATTTAATATATGTACGGGATATAAAAGTAAAATTGTCCAAATCGTCTAATAGCAAAATTGTCCAATTGTCACATTAAGCTCTGAACCGTTGCAACTTAGAAATGATTAAAGATATCTTAATGGAATTCTCCGAGGTTGGTTTTTATAACACTAGTGGACTTTACTTTAAGCAATAAGAATGTATAATTACCCTCCAAGCTTAACAGAAGAATCGTGATAAAATCGATCATAAATGAAAATGACATGTTCATCATTAATCATAGCTATGACGCTCATAAAGGATTGAAATAAAGTTCATATATATATATATATATATATATATATATATAATTCCAGGATCATTTTCCAACTTATTCAAGATGATCCTATTCCCCTCTAACCTTCTAATTTTCTGTCTTGGAGTAACAATATGCTTCACAGGTTTCACGTAGGATTTCATTTTCAAGTCTTTTTTTTTTCAGTGCTCTTTGGACTGTCATAACTGAAACTCCTCTCTCACTTGCCAATTGTCCTATGAATTGAGTTGGATCTTTTCTAATTGATCTCTTTAGCTCTAAGTTGAAATGATGATCCCTCTTGCTGTTGTGACCTCATGATCAAGTTTTCCTCTCCACTGTTCCTTCTTTTTTTACATTTATTCACCGTTCCCTTGATGGTTCTTGAATGAACTTTGAAGATGGAAGCAAGAGTAAAAATGATCATATAATTATTGAATTAAATATTGAAGGCCTCTCACCATTGCTTACTTGGGAAGGCAGTGTGGTTGATACAAAACGAATTTAAGTTGTTCTCTTTCTAGCTGAATAGCTCAAATGATTTTTCAATGATTCTTACGACAAATGTTGTCAGACTTGTAGATGACTCTAGATGCCATCTGGGGGACCTGCCGACAGGGTTGTTTGACAGAAATGGTTGGAAGGAATGAGTCAGGAGAATTCGAGAAAAATTATCGACCTGATGATGATGATGATGATGATGATTTGCCCTGGTTCAAAATAAGTTTCTTTTTGAGCATTTATTAGAATTTTTCGAAATTCTAATATTTGAGGAAATAAATATATCACATGCCATTTATATAGAAACCTTAGAAAATATCGTTATATCTACAGGTAATATAAACAAATCTTTTGCCGAAAACTGCTGTAAATCTTAGACAAGTTAGTATATAAAAGCAAGAAAAGATTAACCATTAATTGCTAGAAGACAGAATGCCGTTAGCAAGATGGACAAGGCAAGACGGTAGTTACGGAAAATTAAGTATCTGGAAAGTGTTCGAACAGATGGTAGAAAATAACACTAAAATCCGAAGGCGTATTGGGGACAGTGAAAGATGTCTAAACAAAACATAAAGAAACAGGAATATTTCGTTAGAAATAAAGAAAAGAGTGAACTGTTATGTCATATCAGTCCTCCTATATAGCAATAAATGCTGGACAATTTCATCACAGATGAAGAAGAAACTTTAGGCAACAGAGAAACGGTTCTACAGAAGGATGTTCAAAAGACTAGTTAACACTCCTCCCCAGTCTTTTGAACAGGAGTAAATGTCTATCTCTTGTTTCCGGTTTAAGCTTGGGTTTCCGGTTCCTTCTAAAGTTTTCTTATCCTCTTTTATTCTCAGTAACTCCTTGCGTCTTAGTGGCATTATCGCCTTGCTTGGAGTGAGTCCATTTTTTTAAAATTCCTTACACAGAACATGTGAGCAACGAGGAAGTTTTAAGGGAAATAGAAAGAAAAAGAAACTTTGTACTTAGAATTAGAAAGGAACAGTTGAAATTTCTGGGACACATAATGAGGAAAGAGGGTTTGTAGATCTTGATACTCACAGGACATATTGAAGACAAGAGATTGTGGTATGTAAACGACAAAACAATTTTTGTCAAATGTCTGGCGATATTTGTCACTACCCAGCATATGCACGCGCCTACCGACCGACTTGCAGACTACATTCACGGAGCGACAATCCTAAGTGGTCACAAGCTAAAAAGATATGTTTTTAATCTGTCGCCAAGATACCTGTTCAAATGAGGCTGCTGAGGCCAGTTGCAACACCTGGCGAGCAGATGGTAAAGGTGTAGTGTGAATTGAAAGGCGAGGGTGAATTGGAAAGGTGCAGGTGGCAAGTCTGGTGTCGCGAATAAGCTCGAAATAGGAGAGCAGTAAGCAAACAAAAAAGGTTAAAGGTGAGGGGGTGAGTTAAGCGGAGGGGGGAGGTCTGGTAAGAAAGAGTCAATAAGCAAGAGAGAGAGAGAGAAGGTGGGGAATTTATTGGGAGCGGCATAAACTGATAAAGGCTGAGAGAATAGAAACGAAAGAAAGAAAAAGAGAAGAGAGATAAAGAAGGAGAAAGAGAAAGACGAGGGAATTATTGAAATTAAGAGAGAGAGATGTAAATAATAATAATAATCTAGTGAGGGAAAGAGCGAAAGAAAGAGAGAGAAAAAAGAAATAAAACAAAAGAAATAAAACAAAAGAGTTTAGCATGTAATTTCACAATAGATACTTTTTATCTACTTGTAGAAGTTACTGGACTAGTCCCCGAAAAAAATGACAATAGATACGTTTGCATACGGTACTCGATTAACAAGGCCTTGTGCCCAAATTACTCTAACCGAAATCTAAAATTTATATAGTAATAATTATTTTCTATATAACTTGTCCCTTCACAACGTGCGCGATCATGGTTCTCCACAACTTCCTATCATTTGTAGCTCTAAGTTATTGTTTGTTTCTTTACTATCACTTCTAGTCCCCGTTCTGTTAGCCATTTATTCAAGCTCCTTATGCGGATTACTTGCTGTTTCCTTCTTCCCATTTCACCTTCAGTGTTCTGTGAGTGTCAAATTTTCCAAGCCCAGTTTCCTCATTATATTGGCTTGGTGCATAATTATCAGGCGTTTTTGTAGGCGAGTTATTTGTTAATAAAAATTGTTTTGTTTACTTTTTTTTAAATAAATACATTATTTTGTTTCAGGTTATAAAAATGTGTGTCAATAATCATATACTTAGGAATATTCATTGAAAAATGTTATCGCTGAATTGTTATGTTTCTTTTTCATAATAAATATTGTTTAAAAATCGCCTGGTAATTATGCACCAATCCACTATATTCCAGTAATGTCAACTTGCTCTATCTAATTCTAAGTACAAATATGTTTCCATAAAACTTCCTTTCTTCCAATTTCTTGCTTCTCTAACACCTACAATCTTAAAAAATGTAAATGTAACGTCAATTTTCTGTCTCCCTAAATCCTTTTTCTTTGTCTTTTTCTTCACTTCTCCTCACTAAAGTCTTCTCATGCTCTTTTTCTGCCTGTAAACACCTTCCCTCTGCATCCTAGTGGCATTATTGCTTTGTTTGGTTTGAAATGATTAAAAACAAAATGAAGCATATTTTAAGCATGAAGCGAGATGTAGATTTCTTTAACGGAAAATAGCTGTACCTTCTAATTCTCATTCATGTCATGTCGTAACCATGAAATAAGCTAGAAATACAGCTCAGACATGAAACTTTGCTAAGCCTGACCAAGCTTAGTGGAAATAACATGATGCTAGTATAAAGTAGTGAATTTAATCCTCATTGCCTTTGTATGTCGCGTTTATGGAATTCTCAGCATCCTACTCTAGAATTGTATCTCTTGCTTCAAGTCTCATCTTCATCTGTGAAAAAATTGTCTAGCATTCACTACCATCTAGGAGAATTTGTTTGGCACTATTTTCTTTGTTTCTAATGAAATTTTCTTGTTTCTTAATACTTTGCTTAGCTTTTGGAAAGCATCTTCCACCTATGCCTATATTATATATATATTATATATATTATATGCCTATATTATATCTCTGTTTGGCACTCTTTTCTTTGATTCTAATGAAATTTTTTTGTTTAATACTTTGCTTAGCTTTTTGAAGGCATCTTCCACCTATGCTACATATATATATAAATAATTATACATATATATATTTATTTATATTTATATGCACTTTTCACACACATATATATATATATATATATATATATATATATATATATATATATATAATATGCCTATGTTATAACCCTGCTTGGCACTCTTTTCTTTGTTTCTAATGAAATTTTCTTGTTTCTTAACACTTTGCTTAGATTTTGGAAGGCATCTGCCACCTATGTTTTATTATATATATATATATATATATATATATATATATATATATAGATACCTATATTATATCTCTGTTCGGCACTCTTTTCTTTGTTTCTAATGAAATTTTCTTGTTTCTTAATACTTTGCTTAGCTTGAAAGGCATCTGCTGCCTATATATATATATATATATATATATATATATAATATGCCTATATTATTACTCTGCTTGGCACTCTTTTCTTTGTTTCTAATGAAATTTTCTTGTTTCTTATTACTTTCTTTAGCTTTTGGGAGACATTTTTCACTATTCCAATAGCCCTTTGGATTTTGGTATCACATTTTCTGCAGTTTTTTAGTCCTGGGTATGATAATAGATGACATCAAACAGTATGCCCTCTGATTGGGAAATTGGAGGTTTTGAGGAGCGTAGAACCACCTCTTAATTACAATTGTTCCCCGAAACGCCCTGACCCGAAGTGGTAGCACCTGTTAAGCGCCCAGCTTTCCAATTAATTTCTGTCTGAATTTCTGGGATGTGGAGTTATCATTATTTATACTATTTACATTTGAACAATTGTCCATCTGTTTGTTGTTTTTTTAACAGCCAAAAGATGAAAATAGTAACAATCCACCGAATGTAAATAGTGTATAATGACTTTTGAATTACTTAATTGCATTATTTACATTATTCAGACTGTATGGTTCTTCAGGTAGATTGGCGTAGATTTTTCTACATGCCATGCCTCTTCCAGATATCTCAGTTATTTCTCTTTAACTCAACTCTCCAGTGACTAGACCCAAAGTGTTGTGAGTTCAATACCAGGCCACAGCATTGGCGAACCAAAACTTGGAGAGTTAAATTAATTGGAAATAACTGAGACATCTAGAAGAGGCATGGCACATGGAACTAGAACAATCTGCCCTGTTCATTTCAAAATTCCAATCACCTGAAGATGGCTGCAGCATACAATGGTCAGAATGTTGTGAATATGGCAATGAAGATGAGCATAAAAGTCCAAATAATGTATATAATGTAAGTAATCATAATACCTCATCTCAAAGATATAGACAGATTTTGAATTACTTTCTGTACTTGCTTGATTTTCATATCTTCAATTTGTAGCTTGCATCTTGTGCTGTCCCTCTTGCTAACAACCATGCATTTTACCTTCTTACAATTAATAGTTAGTCCTTTCTTCACACTTTCCTTTACTACTTTGTCTAAAACTTCCTGTTCCTGTTTTCTTTTCATGTCTGCCATTAAAACTGTGTCATCTGCATATCTTATATTGTTATGATTTTGCCCACCAATAATAAATCCTGATAGGATTTCTAGTTCTTAAGATTGCCTGATTGTAAAAGTTTAATAAAGGATTTCTTCCCAGTAAATGTTCCGGATTATTCTATTATATTGCCTTAATTATAACGATTCTTTAAGAGTATTCATTTTCTACGCAGTTTGGCAACAAAACCTAGAGAAATAAGAATTAAACACAATTCTGTCCATGACTTGGCACACAAACCCCAAGAAAAACATTTAAATCATAGCTGACCTAGTAATCTTCATATGTTTGCAAACAATACCACATGTCTAACAGAATGAGATACCAATTCAATGCTGTTATTTACTAAACATAGTATTAGTACAAAGTGAGAATTGACTTCCTTACTGGCCATTATACTATGATCAAGCACCTAATCCTTGTTGAATGCTGTAGGGAAAATATTAATTTCAAGGTTGTGTTAATTTCTTCCTCTAGATTTTAAAGTCTATCCAAATATGACTACAATGTAATTAACTAATCATATATTAATTCACATAGTGAATAGCATTTGCGAATAATTTGCAAATTATAATATATTAATTTGTGCAATTAAAAATTACTGTTGCTGTTGATAAAATTAAATCGGGAAAAGAAAGAAAGAAACAAACAATAAATGAAAGGAAAGAAAAACAAGAAAGAAAAACATTAAAAAAATGAAAGAAACAGAAGAGGAATGCAAGGAGAGAAAGTAATAAAAAAAAATGATAGAAAAGTTAATTAAAAGAAAAGAAACAAAAAAGCAACTAAATGGAAGAAAGCATTAAAAGAATTAAAAATCAAAAAGAAAGAAAAAGAAACAATAAAAGAAAGAATGAAAAATAATAAAAAGTAATAATGAAAAATAATTAAAGAAGAAAAGAAAGAGAAACAATAAAAAGAAAGAAAAACCAACAAAATAAGAAAATTAAAAGAAGGAAAATTCAACATTACTTTCTTTATTTCTTTTATTGTTTTTCTTTCATTCCTTTGTTAATTATCTTTTTATTCTTATGTCACTTTTTTATCCTTCTTTTATTGTTTCTTTTTCTTTCTAAAAAAGAAACAATAAATGATGGAAAGAACAAAAGACAATAAAAGTAACAATGAAAAATAGTAAACAAAGAAAAGAAATAGAAAAAAATAAAAGAAATAAGGAAAATTATAAGAAGAAAAAGAAAAGGAAAATAAAAGAAAAACATTGAAACATTGAAAAGAAAAAAAGTAGGTCATGAAAGAAAAAAGGAAGAAAGAAAGAAGTAGGTCATAAAAGAAAAAGAAAGAAGTAGGTCATGAAAGTAAAAAGAAAAAAGAAATAGGTCATAAAAGAAAGAAAGAAAGAAAGAAAGAAGTAAATAGCGAAAAAAAAAAGGAAAAAGAAAGAAGTAGTGAAAGAAAGAAACAAACAAACAAATAAGATATAAATATATTATTTATCTAAATATTATTCACATCATATTACAGATTTTACTAGCAGGCATATATGAAGTCATGCCTATAAAAAGTCAGTCCATAGTCAATAACCTATGAATAGTTATTTCCTTAGATTTGGCACAAAAACATTAATAAGGGTCACACAGTAAAGATCTGACAAATAGGCAGTATTGTTCTCACCAACATAAGACATATGAGTAACATATAAAACAAAAGTAATACAGAAAGACACTGATAACTGAGAGAACTGTTGCCTCTGTAGCTGATAATATTTAAGTGATGGATTAAAACAAAAAGTGGGGCAAAAAGAGGCTTGGCAGCCATTAGTATTAACAGTGGCAACATTTATGTAGTAAGATGATTATCCTAAACCGGTCAAGCAATAGAGTAAGGGGAAACAAAAGACTTTGTTCATTGCTTATATTGCGTTTCAGGGTTTTTTTTACTTGTCCAGATTAATAGTGAAATAAAGAAGATATCTGATTGGCTCAGCTTAGATAACAATTCATTTCATTTCCTGGATTCACCAGAGACCAATAAAAGAAGCTTAATGGAATTTGATCCAATGAGAGGCTGAGGATAACAGCAAGATAATATCAGACAGTTCTGCTTGCTGTAGCCATGAGTCAACTTTCATGATCATTTGTCTAAGTACACTTGATTCCATAATGATCTATAGATAATGAGAAAAATGATTTTTTTTTTATACACTGTGTCTTAACCACTTTTAAATTTTCCCTATTTTATAGAAAACTAATCAATGTTTTTGTTGTACCCTCTTGAAACTCCAATTCTTTAACTCGAACAGAAGTTTTTTTTTCGTATTTTTTTAAAAAATTTGATTCACCCCCAAGCAAGATGATAATGCCACTAAGACACAAGGAGCTACTCGGAGTGAAAGAGAATGAGAAGAATTTAGAAAGAATCCAATCCTAAGCTGGAAACAAGGCATAAACCTCTACTCCTATTCAAAATAGAATGATGTGTAAACTGGATGATAGGTGAACCTATCTAATACTACTGAAGTGCTCACTTCAACAAAAGACAATAACTCATGAGACAAAAGACAAAAACAAACTTTAACTTCATCTGGCTCCACACACCCACTTCTGGAAGGTTGCCCCAAAATACCAGTGCCATGAAACATCTTTTTTGACCAATCAGAAAAAAAACCCACATGGTTTTCACAGCAGCCATTTCTGAGCCACTGACTCACTATAAGGAAGCTCAAAGCTGGCTGGTATTAGCGACAGAACCCATAGCAGGAAAGCTTAATCAAACACAGCTAACTACACAACTGCTCAGGCCATCAGCAGCAAAGAAAATGCAGCAGCAGAGATTAGCCTTTGACTACTAAATGCGATAATTTGTGGAATATTTCCCTCACAATTCTATCTCACTCAACTACTTAAGCATGCTGATTTTATCTATGTCTCTATCTCGACTGCTCTCAGTTTCCTACAACTGATATATGATAGCCTGGGATAGGAAATCAATCAAACCTTGTTCATCACAGGAAATAAAAACTCTTTCACTTATCTCAAACCATGTCTTATCTCTTTGTTTTTTTGTCACTTTCACTTTTTTTACTTAACAGTAAGGCCGCTATTAGCACAGAAATATTTTCACCATTAATGTGGAAGTTATTTCCAATCAAAGTTTCAAGAATTTTTAGTACAATGATACGTTTTAAACTCTTATTGAAAAACAATAATATTAAATAAATTAATAAGTAATAATTGAATATTATGAAATAATGTAGTAAATAATATTAATAAAATGATAAAGAATTTTAAATAAGATAATAAATAAGATAATATATAAATAAATGGGAAAATTTTGTTTATCCATCCATGTGTTTCAAACCCCTCTAATTTGGGCCACACTTGCTCTATATAGACATGAAATCGGAATGATCCCAGAATTGGAAATCTGCTCTTTATCTGGTACTTGAACGTCCAGCATGGGATTTATTTCCAGATGAGGAGGGAACAGCTAAAAAATCAAATTTTAAAATAACAGAAAAAAAATTAAAAATTTTAAAAGTTTTTAATTTATATTGAGATTAAAGTAACAAAAACTTTGTGAATTTAAAAGTTTGTTTTAAATTCATATCTCCAAAACTTTGTGAATTGTGGAAATCAATTTTATTTTTCCAAAATGTCAAAGAATCAGAGTGAGAGGTTTTTTGATGTGAAATTTTGAAGTTCTACAGAAATTGTGACTTGAAGAACTCAACTCAGTTGAAGTTCCATGAAGTTTGTGATTTGAAGAATTCAATTTTCAGCCTGAATTGGAATTTTGGCCAAAGTCAGACTTTTGGTCTTTTGGCCAGAATTGAAATTATAGTCCAAATCAGAGTTAAATTGAGGTTTAGAAGTTCCATGGAGTGAACTGAAGAATTCAAAATTATTTCTTCAAAATTATCATGGCTGTTTTCTAAGCTGGACCAGAGGTCCCTTTAATTTTGGGACAGAGGCCCAGTTAGTCCTCAACAGTAGCTAGCTTAAAGGTTTTCACAGAGTGCAAATTTTAAGCTAGTATTAAGTAAAAAAAATAAAATATTGAAGGTTTTTCATGTGGATGTTTAATAAATTTTACCTGTGTTAGAGAAACAATTATTTTTTTAATAAGATTCTGTTATTTTAAATATACAAAGTTTCAATAAATTTTTAACACAATGACACTTTTTCAAAACTCTGATTAAAAAATGACAAACTTTTTTTTATAAATAAGCTACTAATTTGGGTGTTTTGTTAGACTTTTGCTCCCCCTTCTTATTTGCGTATATAATTTTTTTTTAAATTGTTAAGGCAGTTTTTATTTAATATACTCATGAAATAATGTCAGAAACTGATTGGTCATTATTGGTACAGCACATGTGTCTCTTTACTTTTGGACCTGCTCAAAAGCAAATAAACAGATTTTAAGGAATGAATAATCATATCAGAATGACAAACAACTCAAAGTTTCAATGCTCAAATAAATAAGCAAAATAGTCATTTATAAATTCTTTTAAAATTCATACATTACAAAAGATGCTATATATTTAACCAATGTTTCTCATGCTATCTTTTATTACATCACAGATGCCACCATTGATTTCCTGTAAAACAACTGCTTTATTTATGTAAGATAATATGTGAAAAGATAAAAAATAGTATTAAATAAGACAATATTAAATAATAAATATCATTAAATAATATAATAAATAAGGTATTAGACAGGATATTAATATTAAACAATAATATAATATAAAATAAAATAATATTATATAATAAAATAAATAATATTAAATAAAATAATAAATAATATTAAAGAAAATAATAAATGATATTAAATAATATAATAATTTATTAAACAATATATTGATATTAAATAATATGTAAGAAAATAATATTAAATAAGAAATAATGAAATAATAAATCATGGCTTCCCCATAAACTTACAGAAATGAATCCCTTGCTTTCTTCATCTTGTTCAATACAACAAAATCTATCATTTATTTTAATAAAATAATCACTAACAATGGAAAATCGATTTATTCCAAGAATTCAAAATTAATGAAATTTGGAAGAATAAGAGTGATAAACAAAAATGGAAATTATTTATGAGTCAACCTAATAAAATGGTTTTGACTGAATGAAGTGTGATATGAGTCAAAGAGGAGGTGGTAGGAAGTGAAGATTATGAGGACAAGGAGGATATATAAGGATTGACTTCAATTTATCAGAAAAATTCATAGATTATTAGTTCTAATACTACTACTACTTCTTCTATTTTCCATGTCACTTCAGGACGTGGTCGATCATGACTCTCCACAACTTCCATTTGTCTTTTTGCTATCTCTCCTAATCTCTGTTTAGACAACCATTTACACAAGCTAGTTAGGTAATTTATTTTCTTCTGTCTATCTTGCCTTAATATGTCCTGTGGGTGCCAAATTCTCCAAGCTCTCATTATGTGTCTGAGAAATTTCAGTTGTCTCTTTCAAAGAAATTTGTAGACTATTATATCTAATACTACTTATGGAATAAAAAACAAGAAATAAGATGAAAGGAATAATAGTCAAGAATTAATAATAATTGTTTATTTTGTATATTTTTTATAAAATACTTAAATTTGGTTTAATTCTAGTTAGAATATTGTAGAATCTTTAATAATCTTAAAACTGTATAACACAAAGAGGAATAAAAATGTTTATATGGTCAGGTATGATTTGCTTTTGAATGTTGTTAGTCTGTAAAAAATGATGAAATTTGATATTAGACATTATTCACTATGAGTCAATAGGGAAGTGAATCCATGAAGTGAGAAAGTCTGTTTCAGATTTGCTTAGGAGGAAGAAAGCATAATAAAATTTCTTTGCAAGGGTATAATTTCTTTTTAAGCCGATAAAAGTTGATCTATTAAAAAGTAATTTATAACAAATAGGAAACAAATCATAACAAAAAAATCTTAATTGTTGTCATATTTCAGTATTTCTAGCTTATGATAATATATATTTTTTTATTATGAATCACTTCCTTTTTGCTGTAAATTACTTTTTAATATGTCTGTTTTTATTGTGCTAAAAAAATACTGAAAAGTTTTGAAAATATCGGCCTAACCCACTTACCTAAATCTGACCAAATCACCAAATATCAGTTTTATTTCTTCAGGGGTGAGGGTGATATTCTTGGTCAGGGAGAGAACTTTTGAACACTCCTTCAGATATATGCATTATTTTGCAATGTCAAACCTAATAGCCTCTTTGTGCATCGGGTACCAGTTTAAGTTACTTTTCACATTACTAATTCGACTTTTTTTAAATTTAAATTTACTCTATTCTCAATCTATAAAAGATATTAAATCTTGTACTATGGTCATTGCCCTGGTATTATGAATGGATGGCTGATCAGCAAAAGATGCATTGCAATGAAAAGAAGTTCAAACTATGTTGTCATAAAAACGAAAGAGAAAGATTTTACGAATTTGAACTGACAGTAGTGCTAACTATTCAGTCAATGAATGCCAAACAGTTCCTCCATAAAAACAGCTAATCCTACCTTTACTATTTCTAAGAATTTGGTAATGTATCAGTTTCGGCATTATGTGAAATATACTTATATTTAGTATCGGATTTAATTAGATACAAAGAGAAATACTTGAGTATAGGTTTGTAAATTCTGCTGGCCAAAATCAAGCAGTGACTCATGTTCTAACGAAACAGCTGTGTCCTACTTTTAAGCTCTGACACCTGATCCCTAATTATATACTCTTATAAAATAAAATAAAGTCTGGGATTTGGATAAACATGGACTTCAAATGAATATTTAATGATATTTTTTTTTTAAAAAAACTTAGTTGAAAATCATTCTTTATATATGCATCCTTCAAACAGAGATCTGATTAGCTCCAGCCAAAGTTGAAAATGGGTGTAACAGCTTTTTACAGCTACTCCAGCCAGTGAAAAATGATATTTGAAAAGAATGTTCAAAAATCATATTCTCATATTTTAGACACTATTCTGAAACAGATATCCGACTTGACTCTTGACAATGGGTTTAACAACTTTTTACTGCTATGTATTAAGGATATTAGAATAATCCTTAACCTATACTGGCATAAAAATAAAATGGGGTGTAAGACAAGGATGTTTCTTCTCTTCAGATTTTTTTGGCCTATACAGCAAGGCAATTCTGAGAGAATTAGAAGCCCTACCAGGGTTCATTATTGGCGCCCACAATTTTAACAAGATATGCAGATGCCATAGCATTAATAGCAGTCACAGAATGGAAACTAGAAGAACTCCTACAGAAGGCAGTAAATGAAAGTGAGAAGAAAGGACTAAACATTAATTGCAAGAAGATGCCTTCCCTAGTTAAAGTTCACCATCTTACACAATTAAAAATGAAATATTCTTAATGACTTTCAAGTGTTCAAAGAAACATTTTTATTAATAGTTTTAGAATAAAATATTGTTATAATATTTTATTCATAATGTATTTGATTTCATTGGGTTAGTAAAAGGTGCCTTCCAAAAGCTAAGCAAAGTATTAAGAAACAGGAAAAGTTCATTAGAAAATAAAAGAAAAGAGTACTTAACTGTTGTCTAATATCAGTCCTCCTATATGGCAGTGAATACTGGACAATGTCCTCAAAGATAAAGAAGCAACTTAAAGCAACAGAAATGTGATTCTAGAGAAGGTTGCAGAGTATATCTTGGACCGAACATGTAAGCAATGACAAAGTCTTAGAAACAATGGAAACAAAAAAAGACACTTATACTTAACATAAGAAAGAGGCAGTTGAAATTTCTAAGATACGTAATGAGGAAAGAGGGCTTGGAAAATATCATACTCACAGGACAAAGGAAAGGACAGAGGAAAATTACACCTGGCATACTTGAGTAAATGAATGGCAGAACAATGTCTAGGGGAGGTAACAAAAAGACAAAATTTATTAAGAGCCATAACGAACAGGAAATTGTGGAGAGTCATGATTACCTACATCCTGAAGGCACATGGCACATAGAAAAAGAAGAATTTGATTTTATGGTAATTTGCAGTTAACAAGCATTGGTTCTGTGCAGCAAGCATAAAACCTTTGGTTGCAGCTTTTAACTCTGCACTATGTAACCACTGATGGGTACGTGGTTTGTCTATATCAGTTTGTTTGGTACAGATAAAGTATTGACCATGAAGAGGCTTATCTTCTTATCATTTCTGCATTTGGTACATTGCATTTGTTTTTGCTTTCTTTTTTTAGGTTCTTTACTATTACAATAAGTCTATTATAGTTTATTTGCACTTTTTCATCCACTTAAAATTCCCTTTTAAGTTTGTTGGATTCATTTATTATTATTATCATTTTTATTTTCTTTGTTTTCTGGTGTTTACACATTTCTTTCTGGGTCCCGCCCAGGGACCTAAGGCTAGAAAATGGCATCATGACACTTTCCACTAACAAAAAAAAAAAAAGAATTGCATAGATAAAGCCCTTCGAAAAGTGTGGGCTGTACTTGTCAGAACAATTTTTTGTATCTCTTTGAGGCATGTATTTCCAGGAATTGCTTCAATTAGTCTACTGGAATCTTTTCCAACCAGTCCTAGGGCTCCAACTACAACAGGGATTGTTGATGTTCCCATGTGCCACATTTTTGAGATTCCTATTTCAAGGTCCTTGTATTTGGACAGTTTTTTGAATATCTTTAAAAATACATTGCATTCATCAGGGACTGCCATATCAATAAGGAGGCAATTTTTTTGTTTGTGGTCTTTAATAACAATGTCTGGGTGGTTGGCTTTGATTGTTCTGTCAGTGTGTATTGTGTAGTCCCATAGAATTGTAACAGGTCCTATCTCTGTAACCAGGTCTGGGTGGTGTTCATACCATTTTCTTTCAGTTTCCTTCCTGTAGAAGTTGCAGATTTTCCAGTGCAGATATTGGCCCACTCTGTCATGCCTGGTTTTATATTCAGTGGGTGCTAATATCGTGCAACCTGATACAAGATGATCAATCGTTTCTGGATATTTATCACAGAATCTGCATTTTGGGCTAACGCAATATTTTAGTATATGTGCTTGATAATTCCTAGTTAGCAAGCATTGGTCCTGTTCAGCAAGGATAAAACCTTCAGTTTCAGCTTTCAACCCTGCACTACATAGCCACTGGTGAGTACAGTTTTTGTCTATGTCAGCTTGTTTGGTACGGGCAGAGTATTGGCCATGAAGCAGTCTCTTTTGCCATCGCTTCTGTATCCATTCGGTTGCATTTGTCTTTGCTGTCTTTTTTAAGTATTATTATTATTATTATTTCCTTTGGTTTCTGGTGTGTACTCATTTCTTTCTGGGTCCCAACCAGAGACATAAGGTCAGAAATGGCATTCTGACATTTTCCATTGAGCAGTTTTGGAAAAAAAATCGCACATATCTTACATAGATAAAGCCCTTCGTAAGGTGAGGACTGTACTTGTGAGTACAATTTTTTATATTTCTTTAAGGCATGGGCTACCAGGAATCCCTTCAATGAATTTATTGGCATCTTTTCCAATCAATCTGAGGGCTCCAACTACAAGTGGAGTTGTTGATGTCATCATGTGCCACATTTTTGAGATTTTCATTTCATGATCCTTGTATTTTGATAGCTTTTTGAAGACCTTCAAAGATACATTACAATCTGCAGCGACTTCCATGTTAATAAGAAGGGACATTTTATTTTTGCGGTTTCTGATCACAATGTCAGGGGGATTAGCTTTGATTGTTCTGTCCGTGTGTGTTGTAAAGTCCCATAAAATTGTAACAGGATCTAGCTCTGTAACCATGTCCAGGTGGTGTTCATACCAATTTCTTGCAGTTTCCTTTCTGCAAAAATTGCAGAATTTCCACTGTGGATATTGGCACACTCTCTCATGCTGGGATTTATATTCAGTGGGTGTCAATGGTCAATTGTTTCTCGATATTTATCACAGAATCTGCATTTTGGGCCTTATTATTATTATTATTATTATTATTATTATTATTATTATTATTGTCATTGTTATCATTATCATTATTATTATTTTATTCATTATTATTATTATTATTATTATTATTGTCATCATCATTATTATTATTATTACTATTATTATTGCCATTGTCATCATTATTATTATCATTATTTTATTGATTATCATTATTATTATTATTATTATTATCATTATTATTATTTTATTCATTATTATTATTATTATTATTATAATTTCTAGTGGTAAAATATGAAAAAACAATGATTGGAGCTTTCTTACAGTAACTTAAGGATATCACCCCCATCCCACTATCATCATTAACATTATTATTATCATTATTATTATGTTGGTGCTGCAAATTTTCATCATCAATAGAAATTGTATTCTTGAGGAATGGTATTACTAAAACTCTTTTTTGAAGAATCCTTGCAGATTAAAGGATCCCAATTTTTGGAAGTTTGCAATATTCCAATTTTCCCTAAGCACTATTTCAAAATTCCAGGTGGTGTTCCAAGTGCACCTATTACTGCAGGAATTACTTTAACAGTCATGTTGAACTGCTTCTTCAACTCCTGAGCCATATTCAAGTATTTTTTAATATGTTCAATTGCTTTGGAGTCCATTCTTGTATTTTATAAGAGATCAAAATCAATAATTTTAAATTTGATGCCTTCCTTATCTACAACGTCATTTACACACATATGATATGTATAACATTTGGAAAGGTATGAATCCATCTCTTCCCTAGTAGGACAAGTATCTGGAAAAAACTTTATTCTCAAAAAGATTTTAAAACAATATTCCTTAGAAAAAAAAATCTTACAATAGAAAATATGTTTCAACTTTAAATAACTCACAAAGGGTTGATAAAACATAAAACTGAATGAGTCAATTTACAACAATAAGGTCATGTCTTCATGCTTCAACGAACTGATCTGTCTGGACTGAGAAATCCCATGATATCTGTGACTGCCATTTTCTACCATGACCTCTGACTGATATTATTATTATCTTTTGTGTTGATTTCTGCTGTATACTCATCTCATTGCAGGATGTGGGGTGAGGGTGTAGTTTGTACCCCAACCAAAAACCAAAGGTCAGAAATGGCATCATGACATTTTCCACTGAACTTTTGGGGGAAAAATAAAACTAAAACAAAAGATCACACACATTTTACATAGACAAAGCCCTTTCATATAGTGGGAGCTGTGAGAATAATTTTTTGTATTTCTTTAAGGCATGGGCTACCAGGGGTCCCTTCAATGAGTCTACTGAAACACAACTGGAATTACTGATGTCTTCATGCATCACATTTTTAAAATTTCCACTTGAATTTTGGTAGTTTTTTTTTGTTTTTTTTTAAGATCTTCAAAGATACTTTACAGTTTGCAGGAACTGCCATGCCAATAAGAAAGTACTTTCTGTTTTTGTGGTCTCTGATCACAATGTCTCAGTGGTTAGCTTTGATTGTTCTGTCTGTGTGCATTATTATTATTATTATTATTATTATTATTATTATTATTATTATTGTCTTTGATTTCTGGCGTTTACACATTTCTTTCCGGGTCCCGCCCAGGGACCTAAGGTTAGAAATGGCGTCATGAACTTTCCACTGACAAAAAAAAAAAAAAAAATTTAAATTACATAGATAAAGCCCTTCGTAAGGTGTGGGCTGTACTTGTCAGAACAATTTTTTGTATCTCCTTGAGGCATGGACTTCCAGGAATCCCTTCAATTAGTCTACTGCAATCTTTTCCAACCAGTCCTAGGGCTCCAACTACAATAGGGATTGTTGATGTTCCTATATGCCACATTTTCGAGATTTCTATTTCAAGGTCCTTGTACTTTGACAACTTTTTGAATATCTTCAAAGATACATTGCAGTCAGCAGAGACTACCATATCAATAAGGAGGCACCGTTTTTGTTTGTGGTCTTTAATAACAATATCTGGCCAGTTGGCCTTGATTGTTCTGTCAGTGTGTATTGTGTAGTCCCATAGAATTGTAACAGGTCCTATCTCCGTAACCGGGTCTGGGTGGTGTTCATACCAGTTTCTTTCAGTTTTCTTCCCATAGAAGTTGCAGATTTTCCAGTGCAGATATTGGCCCACTCTGTCATGTCGGGTTTTATATTCAGTGGGTGCCAACACCGTACAACCTGATACAAGATGATCAATCATTTCTGGATATTTATCACAGAATCTGCATTTTGGGCTGACACAATATTTTAGTATATGTGCTTGATAATTCCTAGTTAGCAAGCATTGGTCCTGCGCAGCAAGGATAAAACCTTCAGTTCCGCTTTCAACCCTGCACTATGTAGCCACGGGTGGGTACGGGTTTTATTATTATCATTATTATTATTAATATTATTATTATTATTATTTCAAGCAACACCATTACAAGCTGCTTGGCCATCAGCTAGAGGACTAAAGTAAAAAATGCATTGTTAACAGGTTAAATAAGAATAATTATGCTTTTAGATGAAGTTCACTGATTATAAATTAAATTTTTTAGCAGTGTAAGCACAAATAAGACAAATTATAAACAATGCAATAGAAAATTAAAATGAATGTCAAATATAAAAAACGAAAGTAATATTAAAGGAAACAAAATAGTTGTAATAGTGCTGATAGCACATTTCGAGAAAATCAAAAGTGGCTTTTATTTTCAAATTCCTTTTATATTTGCTACACAAAGAAAGAGTCACTGGATATTAGACAAAGTGAGTTTGGTAAAAATAAGACTTCATTTTTGGCATTGTGTGTATATGTGTGTGGCGGGGTGGGGATTTTTATTTATACCCTAGTGAGTTTGTGGGGTGGGGGCAGGTGAAATTTGGCCTTTAAAAAATAGAATATTTATAAAAAAGACAGAGGAGCCATTTCACAGCAGTGGGAAAGTGACTGAAGTTGAGATGTCAGGTCAGGACTGATAACATTACAGACCATTCTTTGGATTTTGTCAAAATCCTTGAGATATATAGCCAAAGCACCAGACCAGATTGCAATCTGGTCTGTTGCTCTGATATATATATATATATATATATATATATATATATATATATATATATATATATATACACAGACACACAGTGGGAGGGAAACAAATATTCGTACACATATAAATTTTTAACTTATTGTATTTCCAACTACTGAATAAACATGCTTTTCATATAATTAACTGTACACAGATGCATAATAACTAAATATGCATAGGAAACAGAAAAGAAATTGATTTAATAGAAATAAATTCCATTTATTCATTTTAATAAAAATAAATATAATAAATTATTATAAATTTTTAGGTGAAAAAAGTATTTGTACGACACAAAAAAGAATTCATAATCTTCATTTAATACTATCCAGAATAGCATTTATTCACTTCTACAGCAACCAACCTCTTCTTGTAGTTCTCAAAGGTTTGCAAATTTTGGTTGGTATTTTATTCCATTCTTCTTCTAAATTGGGTTTAAATCTGGGGACTGACTTGGCCATTTCAGGATATTTACATTATTTTCAGCAAGCCATTTCTTCATAGATTTTGCAATGTGCTTAGGATCATTATCTTGTTGGAAGATCCAATCAGGAGGAAGTTCAAGATTTTTAACTGAAATCATTAAACTTGCTTCCAAAATATTTTGATATACTGGGGCATTCATTCTACCATCTGTTACTGATATGTTGCCAGTACCTTTTGCAGAAAAACATCCCCAAACAATGATGCTACCACCACCAAATTTCACTGTTGAAACAGTGTTCTTTTGCTTGAATCACCATGTTTCCTCCATACATGTTTTCTAGAATTACGTCCAAACAACTCAATTTTGGTTTTGTCTGTCCATAATACACTTTCCCAATACAATTTTTCCTTATCCTTATGTTCATGAATGAATTTCAACCTGTCATCTCTGTGTCTTTTCAATAGCAGAGGTGTTTTCTGAGGGGAGCATGACTTTAGATTGTTCCTATGAAGTTTGTTGGTTATTATCCATTTAGTGACACAAATTCCTGTTGAAAGCAAATCATCCTTCAACTTTTGATGAGTAACCATTGGATTTTGTTTTATTTAATTTTGTTCTTCTTTGATTTTCAACAGTTTTGAGTCGTTTATACCTTGCAATGAATAAACTAATGGTAGTGATGTAATGGAATAACCTGTCACCCCCATGAGTGACTACACTATAGGTAGTAACTACCTATAAGTATCTGTAAGTCAACAGACTACAGAGACTAGCTGCGACCAGTTCCAGCTAAGCAGTCAAATTCTCTGCCTTCAGGCAGAGAGGAACCTGAACAAGGCTCCACCAAAGGGTAGAGTCTCATTCGGGGAGGTAGACTGCCCTTGAACCCATTTATATGGGTTCAAAAGAGAATATTTTTGGCCAAGCCTATGAGCTCGGTGAACCCACATTAAACTAAAAATTCTTGAAGCTATATGCATAAAACAGTTGAAACCTAAACTGAGCAAAATGAACTATGAAAACTGCACAAATATACTTAAATGCCTATAATTGATAACAGAAGCAATTGGTTTATACCAACGGCTTCCCATACTTAACACTTCTCGTTTTCACTTTCATATGTGATGTCATGAGCCACAGTGCGATTTTCGCTTCCAGCGTCTCGTATGCACGAGTTTGTCACTGCTTGTAAATCTTCCATGCTAACAAAAACAGACTATCATTGTTGCTATGTTTGTATATTGTTTAATTTATTGTAATGTAATTGTCATCTTTGATGATGGCTTATGTAAGCCAAAAGCTTAGATAGGATTAAAATCATGTATCAATATGGCGATTTTTTTTCGTCTTTCAATGATAACGTTATTAAGCTTATTAGACGATATGAAAGGAATTTGCTTAAAATAAAGAGACAAAACTTGTCTATATTATTTAATGAAACATGCATCAATATATACATATATATATATGTTCTGTAATGTTTTTGGTCAGACTCACTTTCCCAAATCTGTCCAAATGACCAAATACTAGATTTTTGTGGGGTTGGAGGAGTGCTTCTTGGTATGGCAGAGAACTTTTCAGCACCATCTCATATAATTTCTACCTAGAGACAGAAGCAGTTTCTATAGATGGAATGTAGGTCAGTGTGCTAAATGTGCCTGTGTAAAGTGTAAACTTGAGAAAATATTTTTGGTTAGGGGGCTGCATTTTAGGCATGGGCGGATATCTTTGAAGACAGGATATTCCACCCTTGCTTTAAAAAAATAATTCCAATAACCTGAAACTGAAAAATGCCACAAGTCAAACTCCATTTACTTAGCCCTGGGGTCAAGGACTCTGCTCCATTTTTTTCTCATGTTATTTAGGTCAAATAAACAAAAGTGAAAAAAGATGGTAAAATATTTTTTTTTAATGGGGTCATATGCCTGGCATATTTTTATATGGGGTTATTTAGAGACTTTTAACTTCAATTTCACAGAGGATGATAAGTAATTTAGAGAGATAGGGACCATCCCTTTTATCCAGCTCTATGACTAAAATGTGGGTCGTTGGGGTTGAATGAATGAATTGGGGTTGTATGAATGGCCTGCATTTCGTTTACAATGAGTAAATATTTATTTTCTCCACAAAAAAAAACAGATGCAAGGTAAGGGGGTGGGATGAGATATAGTCCCTGAACGGTAAACCAAAAAAAAGAGGAGAAAGAAAGGAAATGTAGTACACACACACACACACACTGTTGAAAAACTAAACCCTCTTGTTTTATAATGCCAACCAATAACATCAGAGCCAGATGTAAGTGATATGACAATAGAGGGTGAACCTTCCAGCCAGTAACTCATAGTTATTTTTTTTTTTTGCCTTTTTACAGCAATCTGGTAAAATGATATCTGACATGAAAGTGTGTACAAAACAAAGGTGTATCTTCGAATTTCTGAACATGTAAATATAAATGGCACCTTTTAACATTCACTGACACTTGATGAACATTTATAGAGACCAAAATGTGTATGTGAGCACAGTTAGGTGGTAGGTTATGTATTAATAGCGATGTGTGTGTTTGGTTTGGTTTAGTTTGTTTTATGGCATGTCAACACACAGACACACACACACATGCACATACCCATGCACACACACACACACACACACATATATATATATATATATATATATATATATATATATATATATATATATGAAGAAATATACTCTTAAGGTGCACTATATTTATGGGATAAAAGTGCTCAATATCAGAGATAGAGCATGTGTAAATATAAAAGTGAACATTGAAGTCAATACACACATATATATATATATATATATATATATATATGTATATATTTATATATATATATATATATATATGTATATGTATATTTATATATATGTATATGTATATTTATATATATATATATATATATATATATATATATATATATATATATATATATATGTATATTTATATTTATATATATATATATATATATATATATATATATAATTATTTTTATAAAAAAATTATAACATAAGTATGTTATAAAATCACTACAAAAATAGCCATTTTGTTTCAACACACTCTGTGTCTTATCAAGTGATGATGTTGAAAAGAAAATAAATATATATATATATGTATGTATAAATATGTAGTTACGTCCTGCTCCAGAAATATCAGCTGTGATTAACCAAGTTTTGTTGCTGCCCTTTATTACTAATTCATTGTTTAATCTTAATCTCCATCAACTAATGAGTTTGTCTCAATTTTGCTGATTATCGATAGCAAAAACAAATGAATTGAAGTCTCACATTCTATTTTTAGCTTGTGTTTTTTTTCCTTTCATTATTTTTTAATGCTTGCCTAATTGAAACAAGAAGGATTATGACTCATGAAGCATTTCATCATTTCTGTATTCTCATTTGGGCAGTTAAAATCCAGGTGACTGAAGGACCTGCTAATATGTCTGTCTCTCAATGTTTCCCTCTTGCCAATGTCTTTATAACTCGGCATGTGATGAAAATTGCCTTCTTTAAAAACTTGAACTTTATATGCAACACTACAACTAAGCTGAGCAGATGTTTAGTTACAATTTCTGAGAGAGAGAGAGAGAGAGAGAGAGTGAGAGAGAGAGAGAGATTACATAATCTATCATGATCAACAGGTTGAAAAAAGGTGAGGACATTTTAAACCCTTATCTGTACTCCTTTTACATAAGTGAAATGCTAACAAGAAAATTTTTAAAAAATCAACATTAAAATTGTTTACATTTATTCAATCTTAAACACTCTATCAGGATATTTCACATCAATCATTTACACACATCTCTACACACACACACGCACATATATATATATATATATATATATATATGTTGTCATCCACAAACTGTTTTGCTGTATCACAGCTCATCAGTGTGGCTAGACGTCCAGTTGCCTCTAGTTACGATCGAAATATATATATATATGTTGTCATCCACAGACTGTTTCGCTATATCACAGCTCATCAGTGTGGCTAGATGTCCAGTTGCCTCTATTTACAATCGAGACCCACCTGATTTGGCATCAGACGGAGATTTTACCCCTAAGCCGTTGGCGCACGGCAGGGAAGAAGGTGAATTTAAGCATATTTATTTTTAGATAAACACAGTGACTGAGAGAACTCGATTTGATTTACTGAAGAGTCATGCATTATTAGACATAATAGTCATGTAAAGAAAGGTGATGGATTTTTTATTTATTAATCCGTCATATTTTGAAATGTTACTTTTTAGTGGATACTCATATTTGTGTAGATGCTTTATTAAATTATTAAACACTATAATTATTTCATGCTGGTAGATGAAAATAAATAGAATGTTTCATAAATAAATGGACTGGCTACTCAAATCAAAGTATCCACTAAAAATAACATTCAAGTAATATATATATATATATGACTTCGTTGTCAAGCTTTTTGAATTTTCCTATACTTGTATTTTGATTGGTCAATCTAGCTTTTATAACAACGTTTTCCCCTTGCGAAGGATTGTTAATTAATTTGAAACTTTTAAAACCATTTATTTTACATTCAACATCATCACTTGATAAGATACCGGGGGTGTTGAAAAAAAATGGCTATTTTTGTAGTGATTTTATAACATATTTATGTTATAAATTTTTTTTTAAATAAATAATTATATATATATATATATATATATATATATATTAATGAGTATACATAATACCCCATGCAGACAGTACTAAATTTTAATAAAAAACAGTAAAAGACAGTAAAGCTTATTTGGGTTTTGATTCTGGCTTGAGGCAATTGGATGTCTAGCCACACTGATGAGCTGAGATATAGTGAAGCAGTCTGTCTGTGGATGAATATATATATATATATATATATATATATATATATATATAGATAGATTGATAATATTAGTGATAAATATACACATACATATGCAAAATATATAAATATATATACATACATGCATACACATACATATATATTTTTTGGAATAAAAAATTCCAAGAAGAATTGTATTGTGTGTGTATGTCACCACCACAAAATGTATCCTTTCCGGTTACATCTTTAATGTCTTAGACATCCGACAACATTCATATTTCTCTCACTTAAACTGTCTTTGACTCACCTCTCTAAAACTTCTCTTTGTTAAGTTTTAATCCCCCACCTTCTCTCGTCTGTTACCCCTCTCTATAGCTCTAATGTTCGTCCCACACTCTCATATTTACACTCTCCCTAAATTCTATTTTTTATTTCCGGAGTTGTTTTTTCTTTCTTTTTGAATTTGTAGGTCTGATGAATTGGATCGTATTTATGATTCCGATGGAATAAATTATGACCATGGAATATTAGTGTTTAAGCCTTTTTATTATATATATATATATATATATATATATATATGTGTGTAGAGATGTGTGTAAATGATTGATGTGAAATATCCAGATAGAGTGTATGTAATAGAGATGTGTGTAAATGACAATATATATAACCCTGGAAATTTAATTCCGGTTGAGCACTCTTAAGAGAAAGCGCAAATTTGTAAACAATGACTACTACAGCTAATATGGCAAACCTCTTCTATGAATTGAGCCTCTCGGTCATCGGTGTGTTTATTCAGAGAATAAGTACGCAAAAATCCGCCTTCATCTCCACTGGGTGCTGATAGCTTAGGAGTAAAATCTCCAATTGATGCCAAATCAGTCAGGTTTTGATCCTGGCTTGAGGCAATCAGATGTCTAACCACTCTGATGAGCTGTAATACAGCAAAGCAGTCTCTCTGTGGATGACAATATATATATATATATATATATATATATATATATATATATATATATATATATATATAGATATATGGTGGCGTAATGGATAGCAGCTTGGATTAAGGAATCAGAGAACCGAGTTTGAATTCCAGTTGAATCCATTACATTCACTTATGTGCTAATACTCTTGGAAAGGTGTGAATCCTGTTCTTCTCCCTCCAGCTATGGGTAAATAGCAGGACAGACTGGGTTCTATAGCCTTAGATAGCAACTGGTCTAGGAGAAAACTCTGAATTCAAAACCTGTGGAGGGTTGTTTGGGGACCCTGTGGCATGTAGTGCACCAGATCTCTGTATTCGGCCCTTCAAAAAGTGTGGATGGTCCTGCACGAAACCTTCACCACTATAATCAAATCTCATCTGCTGATGTTGGGCTGTTGGTTTCCTAGGAACCAATCTGCTTAACCCTCATACATCTATTTGATGGGAGAGTCAGTATATATATATATATATATATATATATATATATATATATATATATATACATAATACCTCATGCCAACAGTAGTTTCATGCTTAATGCAGTACCTGAGGATTGCACCAAGCATAAAACTTGTACAGTCAGCATGAGGTATTATATATATTTATTAATATATCCTTTATAGCTCTTTTATTTAGCATTCAGCACTATTTTTCTTACAGCAAAGCATTTCAGTTTGCCTGAAGAATATTTATGTGCAGTCTTAAATTCTGAAAAGCTTTTTACTTTTGTTTATAAATACTTGTTGCAAAATTAAATTTTCACACTTGCCTTGATAAAGTCCATCAGAAACCAAAATACATTGGCTAAGATAAGTTTTCATTTTTGACATCATTTTGCAGGCCAGTAATTTTGGCAATTCTTGTTGAAATAACCTCAAATTTTGACAGAATGTATAGAAACAGATCAAGATTTTATATTTAATGTTTTATTTTTGTTCTGTGATATAATGGAATAACCTGTAACTACCTATAAGTATCTGTAAGTCAGCATACTACAGAGACTAGCTGGGACCTGTTGAGTATGACTCAGACTTACATGAGAACTACCGACCTTCCAATAATAGCACTCACTACGGGATTGACTTTTGTCGACCTTGTGCATAACTGTTACCTTTATTCTTATTTTACTGGTTTTTACAATAACCCTTTACTTATTTTATCCACTTTGTTTTTCAAGTATATATTCCTATTAGAACGGAATATAACATTCTGTTTTCAGGCTGAGACATGCCGTTCACTCCCAAAAAGAAATCATTTTGTGTTTTAAAATATGCTTGCACACAGTCATTCAAACATGCCTTCAATGCAAAATTTGGAAAAACTTCACCAAGTGGCAAATGAATTTGAACTTGGTACCAAAAATTTACAGAAGAAAGCTGCTTATGTAGGGCTAAAGGATCTGGTAGACTATCATCGTGTTTGGCAAGAGCTTAACTACTGACTTGATGTGTACCGTGTCACAGGCAGTGCACATATTGAACACTTATAAAATTGGTCCCATAATAAACTTATGATGTTCAGCACCTATACCGTTCAATTTCATTGAGCTAGACTTAGTAGTTTTCAAGATAATTACTTTTAAAATGATGTCAAATTTTTGTACACCATGTATATATATATATATATATATATATATATATATATATATATGTATTCAGCATATTTTGCATTTGTTGAGGTAGATATGATTTCCATTATTTTCTTATATGCAACTTTTATTAATTTTGGATGTTTCAAATTTGGTTGAGCCTATCATTTTGGTGTAATGGTTAACAAGCTGCTATCCCAGAGCATTAAAGGCCAAGTGTCTGAAGCATCTTCTTATATGACTGTTTTACTCTTCCCACTTACCAACATCTTTAGAACTCGACATGTGGTGAAAATTTCCTTCTTTTAAAAACTTGGACTTTATGTCACATGAACCTTAGTTACAGCTTCTGGAGCGAGGGCATAATCTATCATGATCAGCAGATTGAATCAAGCCAGTACACTAAAACCCTCAGTCACAATGACTTGTGACTTCATGTTAGCACAACCACTGATGGCTTCCAAACAGTTTCATCTATACAGTTTCTCTCAACATATGGTATAATTTTCAGGTAATCTCCACTGATGCTTGACTGAATCATGTCCTCAGCCAACTCTTTGACCAATCAACCATAGTGAGATTTGAACCAGGGCATCATGTTTATACATACATACATACATACATACAAATAGAGTAATAGTAATATTGACCTTTTGCTTATGTGGAAACATTTGGCATTCATTGACCAAGCAATTAGTGCTACTCTCAGTTGAAATTTATAAAATCTTTCTAGGCACTGGGCCTTGAAATACTATTTGTCCTCAAACATGCAGCTGACCTCAAGTGGAACTAATATATACAATCCATTGCTAAGGATTCAGGTAAAATAGTTGTCTCCCTGTACTGCTCCAGTAAGTACCTGACTACACCTGTTATCCTCTACCTTTACAAGAGCCAGGCAAAAAATGGAGTATTGTCAGATTTGAGCAGAAACTGCCTAGACTTCACTCTCCAGCCTTGATAGAGTCCAAAAGAATCTCCAAGGCATTGTGTGTGTGACAAATTATTCTCCACCCTCCAACCACTTTCTCAAAGGCTGGATGTGACAAACCTCTCGCTGTTCTCCCACTACTTCTATGAAAAGTGCTTGGACGAACGACATTCACTGGTCCTGCCAGTTCAAACCTTCATGGCAAGGGCCTGACATGCTACTTACATAGTCACAAACCACCCACATTCCTTCTGTATTCCATTGGCGAGAAGTAAGTTCCATTCGAAAAGCTTCTTCCTACAAACATCTGCCATGTGGAAACGACTCCCAAAAGGATGTTTCCACAATCACTACAATCTTAACCTGTTCAAGACTAGGGTTAGCTGTTATCTTTCCCTCCTATCCACCCAAATTTCCTCATAACATAACCCCCTACCCTAGATGGCCTTTGGGCCTTGTACAGGGTGAACCTTACTGCAAAAAAAGAAAATTAAAATTTTTTTCAGGAAAATAGATTTCTCAGGTGCAGTAATTTTTATCAATCTGTTATTTGGTACAGTTCTTTGTTTGTGTGGTTTTATTTGTTATTTGTATTTGTTATATTTATTTATATGTATTATTATGTTATTATATTATATTAATATTATATTATGTCATGTTATTATATTGTATTGTTATATGTATTTATAAAGTATTGTTATATGTATAGGTTATTCGTATTTGGTAAAATTCTTTGTGTTATTTGTATTTGTTATTTGTATTTGTGATATGTATTTGTTATATGTATTTATATAAATTGTTATGTTATTATATGCTATATTATTATATTATACTAAAATTATATTGTATTATTAAAGTGTATTGTTATATGTATTCATATGTATTGTTATATATATATTTGTTATATGTAGTTGTCATATGTATTTGTTATTTGTGTTTGAGCCTTCTAATATGCAATTATATTCTTGCTCTGTCCTGGACATTGAGCTCTATCTCGATTCTATCCTTTTGAATTTTATATATATATATATATATATATATATATATATATATATATATATATATATATAATGACCAAGAATATTATCAATATATATATTAATCAAGTCACCCTAAGCAAGGCAATAATGCCACTAAGGTACAATGAGCAACTGGGAGGAAAGAGAATGAGAAAACTTTAGAAGAAACCATAAACCCAATCCTAAACAGGAAAATAAGGGCTAAATCTCTACCCCTGTTCAAAAGGAGAGGGAACCAGATGGTAGACAATCCCATCTACTCCTATTTATATATAAAATAGACACTTAGATCAACCCCAACCTATCATGCTTGAACACACATTTCAGGCTATATTTACATACCTCTATCTCTTTTAACCATGAATATAGCATGCCTTAAAACTATATTTTTATTATTATATATATATATATATATATATATATAATATGAATGCATATTAATGATATTTATATATAATTATTCCAATGTCTACATATATATATATATATATATATATATATATATATTCTTTCTCTCTTTCTGTACATGTGTGTAAACATATAATTTGTACTGTATATGATAATGACCATGAAATTTTTCTCTTGTGCTATGGTATGAAGGCAATAATGACTTATTTTCTGAGTAGAATTGCTAGCAGTTGACATTCAACTTTCAATGGTGTTGGTCTCAGTCAAGGTTATCTATATTTAATCAACCAACTGTCTATTTGTAAGTATGCATTTAATTTTACATCTACGACTTTATTAGACACCTGCTCAGTTGATCACAGTAGACTAACGTCAATTTTCCTTACCTGTTCTGCCTTGAAAAGACAACCATATACTAAATAACTGTGAAGGAAGATGATTTATTATAATTGGATCATAAGAGACAGTTGCAAGCAGAGATTTTCAATACTAATTTTCAAGAGAAGTAGACCATCCACAATTTGATCATGATCTAAAGTCCCATAATCTATTAGAGTTGTAGGGCAATCTACATTAACTATAGCACTAGTGTGTCTTGGGAAAGTTAGCTTGATGGAACCCAACCCACTCCAAGTTGGTTTGAATTCAGAGCTTTTCTTGTTCTAGACTAGTTGTTAACCAAGGTGATATATATATATATATGAGCAAATTAATTAAAACAACCACTTCAGTTTCATTTCTTTCACCATATGGTCAGTTTTAGACCCAATGGAGTGACAGGGTGTAATCAATTTCTATTTTTTTTCTTCAGATTAGGTCATTTGCAGTGGTCTGCAGTAGTATGAATCTATTTTCAGGGTATATGATGAAATTTGTTTGACCTTGAAAAATATTGCATCATCCATGATTGCATCAAATTTTTATCATGCCCAGACACTATTGTCTCAACTGTTGATTAGTTGTCCTACAACCATTGTCTGTGATGGACGTTACTCCAAAGAAGCATACAAAAATTGTAATGCTGCACAAATACAAGCCTTACCAGTGAGCAAATCAAAGTACTATAGACTGGCCTGGAAACTCTCCTGATTTAAATCCAATTGAGAATCTATGGTCAATCTGCAAGGAACAATTTCATGGAAATGACATACAAAGTACTAACATGTACACTGAGTCATGTTTCATTGGAAAAATGTGAAAAAAAAGTAAATAATAATGAAATTATTTGTTTTGTTTCCATTAATTTTGCCCAAAGGTGTATATATATATATATATATATATATATATATATATATATATATATATGGGGAAAATGTATGACAAAGTGTAAAAACTTCTCTTGTGGCACATTTCATCCTTTAGGTCAATACTAAACAAAACAATAAGCTAAAACTTGAAAGATGAATTTATTCTATCGCATGTAATTATTATCACAAAAAATACATAAGAGAAACCTCAAGGAATCTAAATAAAAGATTATATGAACTCAAAAGAGACATTTTACAAGACAATAATAAAATGTGTTGGTTACCCATAATAACGAGACTGACCACAATATTGACATAAAAAAATGCTATGCTGATCAAAGGAGAAACAATTCACTATGATGAAAATGTCTAGAGAGTGGCTTGACCACAAAGACATCTACAGTAAATTTGTGCCCAGGCTCTTGCAACATTTCACCATTTTTGGCAGAATCTAAATGAAATTGGCTAGATTAAAAAAAAATAATAATAATTTAAAATTCCCAGTGTCCCTCATTCATCTGTACATGTAATCGCACCAACATAACAAATTTAGTCTAATTAAGTCCTAAAGGATGAAATGTGTCACAAGAAAACTTGTCTCCATTTCATCGTACATTTTCCCCAATACTGTTTCTGATATATAAAAATATATATTGTTATCTCATATATATATATATATATATATATATATATATATATATATTACTTTATGAGACTATATCACTTATTATTTCATTCTTTCTTCTTTTACCTGTCAAGTCTCTTCAGTACATGAATAATCATGGCTCTCCACAATTTCCGGTTCCTCGTAGATCTAAGCAACATTTGACTTTTACCATCGATCACTGTTTTGACTCTGCCATCCATTAACACAAACCAGTTACTTGATTTTACCCTCTGCATCTCTTATCATCAACATGTCCTGCAAGTGTTAAATTCTCCAAGCCTTCTTTCCTCATACCATGTGCCAGAAATTTCAGCTGTCTCTTTCTTATTTTAAAATTTACTCATTACTCACATGTTTAGTCCATGGAATTCTCAGCATGTAGAACCACATCTCTATTGCTTTGAGTTTATTCTTCACTTGTTAGGAGATTATCCAGTATTTGCTGCCACATGGAAAGATAAATATGACATAGGAGTTCAGTGCTCATTTCTTTCTTTCTAATCAAATTTTCCAATGTCCTAATACTTTACTTAGCTTCTGGGAGGCACCTTTTGATGTTCTATAAAATGGCAACACCATTGGAAAACATTCATTAATAACAAAATCCAAAACATTAAACCCACTATTGGAGCTCAGAATATAAAAATAGGAGAGAACAGGTCGTGCTGACCTGCCTTCACATAGGCCACGTCTACATCACCCACCATTATTTACTAGAGGACACAGAATCCCCAATATGCACTACATGCCAAGAGAAATTTACAGTGAAACATATACTGTTAGAGTTTGTATATTTTGATTTAGTGAGAATAAAATATTACCAAGTGAGTAATTTTAAAATATTACCAAGTGAGTAATTTAAAAAACTTTTTACGAAAATAAAACCATCCAAAATTGTAAATTTCCTAAAAGAAGTTGGATTGTACTAAAAAATATGAGTAATTGAAAAATGGTTCAAATATATATGTATACATACACACCGTTTTTATCAAACTATTACTATGAATCTATTTCAAAAATTTTGTTGGCTTTAAATGACCCACTGAAGTTGATATGCCATAAAACAAAACAACCAACCAACCAATCTAATGTGTCTTCAGATTTTTGTGTCACATTCGCCATCATTTGTAACTACACTACCTGCATTGTTAAATTTTTTTACCACTTTGACATCTCTGATTTGTAGCTTGAACCTTGGCTATGCTCTCTCTCTCTCTCTCTCTCTCTCTCTCTCTCAAGATCATACATTGTGTATATACTTATATTATTTGAACTTTTGTTCTCATCTTGATTGATATACAGATTATTAAAGAAACAATGTTTTGACCAAATACTCTCTGGTTATCATCAAGTGTCCATTGTTTTACTGTATTATTTTTGTCTCTGTGATACCAATTCCTGTTCATTTCTGCTGAACCAATGCATGCATTGTGCCTTCTTACATTTGATACTTAGTCCTTTCTTCTCACTTTCCTTTTCCACTTTATTTTCCAGTTTTCTTTCTGAGTCTGCTACCAACACAGTGTCAACTGCATATCATATTGTTGTGACCTTAAAAATAATACCAGTAGCAGCTCTAAATAAACTTATCAGCAGCAGCCAAATCTCAATCTTAAACAAAAAACAATAGATAAACCCCAACTTTTGTTCAAAAGACTGGAGAGGTGTGTTATATTTATTTAATATATATATATTTATATCGATATATATCTTATATATAATTATTTATAATTATTTATAATTATGAATTATAATTTATATTAATTAAATCATAATAATTATTTAAAAAGATGATGTGATATTATTTAAGACTGAAGAGGTGTGTGAACTAGGTAATATTTTCAATTTTAAAAATACTGGATTAATTATCAGGCTGAAAGTTATATGGAAATTAATTTATAAATATAAATATAAATATAAATTATTATAAATTATAATTCATAATTATAATTTAATCTTAAATTATAATTATGAATTATAATTTATAATAATTTATCTTAATATATAATTATTTATATATATTTATATATATATTTATTTATGTATATTTATATATATATTTTATCTATAATTATATATATTTATTTTATATATATATTTACATATATATATGTATATCTTATATATAATTATTTATAATTATGAACTATAATTTATATTAATTAAACTATAATAATTATTTAAAGAGATGATGTGATATTATTTAAGACTAGAGAGGTGTGTGAACTGGGTAATATTTTTCATTTTAAAAATACTGCATTACTTATCAGGCTGAAAATTATATGGATATTAATTTCAAGGTTTCAAAATTTTTCAAGGTTTCAAAATTTATGCATGAATCAAGATTAATAGGGATGTTGAGAAACATTTCATCTGTTTTTTAAGATTATATAGATGTTTTTTGTGCTTAGATTTATACGGTTCATTGTCAGAAAGAGAGAATATTGGCTAATATCTAATGTCACACATGAGAAATTTTAGAGCAGTGAATTACTTGTGGAGCACTGCATGCCCCACTTTCTATTGTTCATGTGCTAAACTTAGTAAATAGATAGATCGATCCTTTGTCCTTATTTATAGGAAGGTCTGTACAATTTGAAAATGAAAAAAACATTGCTCATTGTAACACCTACTTTTCAGCATCACCATCAAAATAAACACTGACCAGCAATCTACACATTGGCTTGGCATACAATCACTGAAGTTAAGCAATGTTGGGCCTGTTCAGTACCTAGATGAGTGACTGCTTATGAATACCAGGTGCTGTATGCTTAGATGTGCAGGTTGTGTAACAGATTTGAGGTGGAACAACTACATTGAATCAATTGCTGTATCGACCTTCTTCTGTGTTGTGCCAGAAGGTTTTTCTTGTCTGAGTCCATCCTTCACATCTACAAATTTATCATTTGTCTATGCATGGAATACTGTTGCCATATATGGTCTGGTGCCCCCGCTGCTTCTCTCAAGGTTCTTGACAAAATCCAAAGATGGATATGCAATGTAATGTCCCAACTCCATTCCAGACATAATGTGGCTTCCCTCTATCTTTTCTATAAATATTTTCATGGCATCTGCTCTGAAAAGCTATTTTCACTGATGCCCCAACTGCATGAATTTAAGCATGCTACTAGGTTGGTATCTTGGTCCTTCCCTTTTACTGTCAAAAGAACAGTTAAATATAACCACCACTTCCACTTGAATAGTTTTTTCTCTCACACTTCCCTACAGTGAAACTTCCTTCCTCTTACTTGCTTCCCTGATAACTATATTCTTCACAAATTTAAGTGTAAGGTCAATTGACGTCTTCTGTTGCCTTGATCCACGTTCTTTTTTTTTATCCCCCTTCGTTCTTCTTTTTATCATTTTCTCAACTCCCCCCATACCCAGTCTTTTGCCTTATTTACACTCTCTGTAGCCCTCTGCATACTAGTGGCACTGCTGACTTGCTTGGAGTGAATTGCTTAAAAAAATTCAAATACCCTTGGGAAAGATATGGATCCACTTTTTTTCTCTCCAACTTATAAGTTAATTAATATCAGTAAATTATTATTATCTACAAAAAATTCTTAGAATCTAAAAATAATTTCTGGCTTTAAATAACCTGCTACAAGGTTGATAAGTTGTAAAAACAAATCAATCAAGCAACTAATTCTTGGTATATAATTAATCACACTGCATTGACTAACAAAGATCACTGATCAAAAAGACAACGGCAAATTCTGTACTACATTCAAGAGTGCTTTTTTAGGTAATATATATATATATATATATATATATATATATACTGTGGGTGAAAAAGTAGGAATACATTAATGAAAAACAAAATGTGCACACAAAATTTATTATATTTGATTATACAAACATATAAAAAATAACAGCAATAATAAACATATCAATCCCCAGCATTTGTACCTGTACCTGTATTTATTGTATACTTTCTTTTGTAGCCCCTATATATATATATATATATATATATATATTTCTATCCTGCTCAACTCTTCCATCAAATCTGACATACGAGGGTCAAACAGATCAGTTCCCAGGAAACCGACAGCCCGGCAACAGCACATGAGAATTGATTATAGTGGTGAAAGTTTTGTGCAGGACCATCGACACTTTTTGAAGGCCTGAATACAGAGACCTGGTGCACCACGTGCCACAAGGTCCTCAATCGACCCTCCGCAGGTTTTGAATTATATATATATATATATATACACCAGCACATATGATTTGATTATAGTTTGAAGGCTTTGTGCAGAACCAACCACACTTTTTGAAGAGACCTGGTGCACTACATGTTTTAAAGGTCCCCAAATTTTCTCCATGAGTTTTGAATTCAAGTTGTCCTTCTCCTAGACCAGTTGCCATCCAAGGCTATAGAACTCAGTCTGTCCTGCTATTTACCCATAGCTGGAGGAAGAAGAAGAGGATTCATACCTTTCCCAAGGGTATTAGAAGATAAGTGAATGTAATGGATTAGACTGGGATTCAAACTATACTCTCCGATTCCTAAATCCGAGCCGATATCCATTACTCAACTGTACCTCCTCATATATATATATATATATATATATATATATATATATTTGTGTGAAATTGCTGTCATCTTCAATCTGGTGCTTTGGCTATATATCTCAAGATTCGAGTCATGTTTACCTTGTTGTTTTTAGTGCAAATTAGATTTACGTTTACCCTTTTCACTTATTTCTACCTGTATATCAATTCATTGCGAGCTTTGTCTCATAAAAATAAAAAGATGAATAAAATTAAACAATCTAACCTAATGTCATAATCATGCTAGAATCTTTTAAAGCTATTCTTCCTTCGTTGTATAAATAAAGAACAAGGTTTTAGTTTTTATGGACAGATGTTATTAAATTTTGTCCTCTCAAGTCTGTGATTTAATGAAGTCTTCTATCCCAGGGCTTCCCAACTTTTTGGTCTTGAGGATTATTATAACTAGCATCACCTACCTGCTTCTGGAGATGAGAGATGATATTGGGTTTTCATTTAGATATTTTTTAATTAGCTGCAGCATCAACAAGATGCACTTACCTGAAAAGAAAAAAGAAAAAACAAATGTTAACTGTATCATAATCATTTATAATTAAGTAATTTCACACACACACACACACACACACACACAAACACATGCACATACACACACACACACACATACATAGATATACATATATATATATATATATATATATATACAAGGAAGAATGGATAAATTGTCAGCTAAATTATGCAAAAGAAAAATGAAAATAATACTGACATCTCATTTTAACAGATATAACAGATATATTTACAAATACTGAACCCTTTATTTTGCTTGTTGGAGTAGACTAATGGATGTCAGTTAATCTCCTGTTAATTTCCCTCTCCAAGTTCTCCACCACCTTAACCAGATATTGAACTCACACTCCTTGGGTCCTGTCACTGGATCTAACTAACACCTTTACCCACTTTATCCTTGAGGTCATCTGTGTGTGAATTTCTGGGTATTATAAACCTAGTGTCTTCAACAATCATTTTTTGCCAGTGCTCATATTGAAATTTTTGCTGTTATCTTTTTATGTTTTTTACCAGAGCTCATATTGCAATATTTGTTTTTATTATCGCTTTTCTCTGGCACCCCTTATTACTGGTTCCCATATTGTATTCATTTCTATGCTTCATTGGCTCAGGAGATTTTTGTGGCCTAGTATATGTGCTGATTCCTTAATGTTGCGAATTTTCCAATGATGTTCTTTGTATATGATTTCAACCTGATCCCACAAATGGCAATAAGAGCTCTGGTAAAAAGCATGATATGGTAACAGCAAAAATTGCAATATGAGCACTGGTAAAAAATGATGCTGAAGACATTAGGTTTATAATACCTAGAAATTCACACACAGATGTCCTCAAGTTTAGTTAGATCCAGTGACAGGACCCAAGGAGTGTGAGTTCAATACCCGGTTAAGGGTATTGAACTCACTGTTAATTTATCTCCTGTTAATTTATCTCCAAGTGGAGAACTTGGAGAGGGGAATTAACAGGAGATAACTGATAACTGACATCCATTAGATATGACATGTGGAACTAGAACAGTCTACCCCAGTGAATGAAATAAAGGGTTCAGTTTGACATTCCAACCACCTGAAGAAGGCCGGAGCATACAACAGCCAAAACGTTGTGATAAATATTTCAACAAAGATAAGGACAATAGTCCAAATAATGTAAATAGTGTACATAATACCTCATCTCAGAAATATAGACAGATACTGAAAGGCCGAAACGTTGTAATAAATATGGCGACAAAGATGAGGACAATAGTCCGAATAATGTAAATAGTGTACATAATACCTCATCTCAGAAATATAGACAGATACTGAAAGGCCGAAACGTTGTAATAAATATGGCGACAAAGATGAGGACAATAGTCCGAATAATGTAAATAGTGTACATAATACCTCATCTCAGAAATATAGACAGATACTCCTTGTTTAAGTTGGTGACTGCTACCATAATCCTTGCTTTTAATGTGACAAGGAGTTTTGTTAGTTTCTTGCTCAACTGCACCCCACACATAACAATCAAGTAGGTTGCAATCTGGGGAGTTATTTGGCCAGATGTAAGGGGTGATGTGGTCACAGAAATTGTCTCACAGCCATGACTGAGTTCTCCTGCTTGTGTGGCAGAGTGCAGAGTCATGTTGCCAGATATAGTGTCTGCTAGCAGCCACCCTCTTGACCCAGGAGAGCACTACCTCCTGATGTAGGCTTCTGTGTTGAGTCTGAGGCCCTGTGGGATGAATGGAGGCATAACGTCGCCATCACTAGTGATCACTCAAAACACATTCGTAATCACAATTAGACTCATCCAATTCTTATCCTCTGCACTATCTTCAGATTGATACCCAAACACCCTGAAATGTTTGTATTGGTACTTCTAGTGGGAATGCTAAGTAAAGCATGCTGTTTCCATGGTACTCTTTTTGCTGCTGTATATGGCCCAGTGCTCCTGCTATATATTTAGAGATTTTTGATAAAATCCAAAGAAGAATCAGCAATAATATTGACCCTGACCTGGCATCTTGTCTTCAGTCACTTTCCTACCACCATAATGTATCTTCCTGTGCCTTTTTTAGAAGTACTTTCTAATTATTTTTCTTTTAAGCTTTTCACCCCAAGCAAGGCGGGAGTGCCCTTAGCACGCAAGGGGTTACAGAGAGTAGGAGCAAGAGTAAAGAGGCATGATAGAGGAAAGGATGAAGAGAAGGACAGGGAATAGATCAAGGCATCTGGTGATGTTGATTGACACTGCATTTGAATAGTTTGAGATTATAGCTATCAGGGAAGCAAGTAAGAAGAAGGGAGTTCCACAGACAGGAAGTATGAGACATGAAGTTCTTGGACTAGAAGAGACGGCTACATTTAACCGTTTCAACAGTGGAAGAATGGGACTGAGATGCCAACCTAGTAGCATGTTTAAATTCATGCAGTTTGGAAACTAGCGAAAGTAACACTCTTCCCTTTGGTACCAAGACTTTATGAATTTAAGCACAGTACTAGATTGGCAACATAATCCCATCATATTACAGATGATTTGGCTAGCTGTAACCATAAGTTCTATGCTAACAGTTTCTTTTATCACACTTCTCACTTGTGGAACTCTCTTGAGACTCCATACCTTCCAGCTAACTTTGTCTTCAGAAATTGAAATGCAATACTAATCATTATCTACTGTCTTCTTCATTACTCTTTTATTGTTCCTGCTCATTAATAATGATTCTCTTCTTATTCTTTCACACTCGGTAAGCACTTGTGTCTTAGTGGCTTTACTGTCTTGCTTGGGATGAAGTGATTAAAAAATATTAGTGGATATACCTCCATGATACTCTGAGTTGGAAAGATAAGCTGAACATTTAATTTAATTAATTACTCTGTATATGCACATTAAGAATTAAAGATGAAGGATTATTGTTATTATTAGAAACTTTTACCTTGTTTAATATATATATATATATATATATATATATATATATATATATATATATATATATGTATATGTATATATATATATATATATATATATTTGATATATATATATATATATATATATATATATATATACATATATATACACAGAGCACAAACAGACACAAAGTGGGAGTGCTAAAATTCTTGTCCCAACCTACTTTCAAAAATTTACAAAGCATCAATTTTTAAAAAATTCTTTCTTAGTTGAGGTCAAGAACTTTTCCTCAACCACTTATATATATATATATATATTCATAAGCCATGTGTATTTGTACACACTCATACACAACAGATACGCCAGTTAATAAGGACATGCCTATCTGGATGTGTGAGTGTGTGTGAGGAAGAAAATTAATGAAAATCACAAAAAGGAAATGAAAGAAAGAAATAAAAAGAAAGAAAGGAAAAGAAAAAAGAAAGAAAGATCTAGTTGTAATGAAAGAATATAGACAAATAAACACATTTGGCATTTATTAACTGCAACACTACCAGCATTGTCAAAATTAACAAAAAAGGTCAACTTTCGACAGTGAATTGAACCTGCTTAAATATTAGGTTGAGAAAAAAAAATGTCCTTAATTTACAATTATTAGCATCCAAATCATTTTACCATCAACTGTGATAACATCAAAATTGGCCCAGCTATTTAGAAATTCCAGCATCTCACACACACACACACACACACACACACACACGCACAAACACACAAACACACAAAATGGCATAGTTTTATTCACATAGATAAACAATTATCATCTCTTATGCTGTCAACATATGCATATACTAGCTGAAGTATTCCTCTATCCTACTCAAAAAGTAGATTATAAATGACTATATTTTTGTTATCTACAGAAATACTATATATGTCATTTGTATTTGTCTGAATGACACTAAAATGACTAATAGCTAATAGGAAATTTAAAATTTTAAATTTTGTATGATTAGTACTCCTTAGAGCAACATGGCTTTCTGTTGATTAAAAGACATGCTTGATAAAACTCTCATGAGAAAAAAAGTTCTTATATTCAAACCACCCCTGTATCTGATAATATGCTTACCACATTTAAGGGTCCTGAATGAAACATTTTGCTTTATACAGAGTATAGCCAAAAAAACTTCCCAAACATAAATGGTTAATGGTCAGAGTTGAATCAAACCAGGAACAGTATTAAAAAATGCTCAATACACATGTGAAAAATAAAATGAAAGTAAAGATAACATGTAGAGCTTTTAACTTTAAAAATCAGGCAGTCACTTGAATCTATCTCTTGATTTTTTAAGTATATTGAAGATAGCTCAGTGGGAGGAACTCTGACTGACAGCAAATTGGTTGGGTTTCAATCCTGACTTGAGGTATTTTGATGTCTAGTTGTACTGAAGAGCTGTGAAACAGTACTGTCTCTGAATGATACATATATATAAATATGTCATTTACAGACAGTACTCTCTCTCTCTCTATATATATATATATATGGAGGAAAGATTTATGACAAAGTGGAAAATGTTTTTGCATGATGCTTTTCATCCCTTTGAGCTTCATTGGACTAGGTTTGTTTATGTTGATGCAACTACACATGCACACAGATGCTATCATTGGGATAATGAGTGGTGTAACTAACCTTTACCCTAACCCGAACCTAACCCTCCCAAATGGAAACGGATAAAGTAATAAGACTTCATCCAAGCCTCAGAGATCTTGTCAAGATAGAAGGTTTAAAAGATCACTCTCCTCACAATCACTATAACAATATTCTAACGAAAGAACAATTTTAATATTGTCATCAGATGAACTGATAAGGCTAATACATACATAATTTTGGACAAATTGGATTATTATTATAATATATATATATATATATATATATATAAAAGTGAACATTGAAGTGAACACTCAGAGGCAACAGACTGTTTCATGCTAAACGCAATCATCAGGCCACATGTGGCCTGATGATTGCTTTTAGCATGAAACAGTTTGTCTCCTCTGAATGTTGACTTCAATGTTCACTTTTATATTTACATGCACTCTATAAACACATTGAGTTTATCCCATAAATATACCATACTTTAAAGCTATATTTCTTCATATATATATATATATATATATATATATATATATATATATATATATATATATATTCCAGGTGTAACAACAAAATTGTCCATTTATTAAATTGAGCTTTGAACCTGTTGTATCTTAGAAATGATTAAAGATACCTTACTATGATTTCCCAAGGTTTTTATAACACTATTGGACTCTACTTTGAACAATAAGAATGTATAATTACTCTCCAAGCTTAACAGAAAAATTGTGATGAAATCGATCATAAATGAAAAATGACATGTTCATCAATTAATCATAGCGAAGGATCAGAAGCTCATGAAGAATAGAAATAAAGTTCAGATATATATATATATATATATAATTCCAGGATCATTTTCCAACTAATTCAAGATGATCTTCACCCTCTCTAAACTCCTAACTTTCTGTCCTGGAGTAACAAGGTGCCTCACAGGTTTCATGTGCAATTTCATTTTCAAGTCTTTTTTTACTACTCTTTGGACTGTCATAGATGAAACTACTCTCTCACATGTCAAACATTTTATGGACTGAGTTGGATCTTTTCTAATTGATTTCTTTAGCTCTAAGTTGAAAGGATGATCCCTCTTCCTGTTGTGACCTCTTGATTTAGTTTTTCTCTCTACTATTCCCTCTTTTTAAAACCTATTCACTGTTCTCTTGATGGTTCTTGAATGGACTTTGAAGATAGAGGCCAAAGTATGAATGTTGGTACCATTACTGAAGATCTGAATGATATTTGTCCTCTTACCATTGATCATTTGGGAAAACAGTGGGACTCAGACAAAATGATTTTAACCTGTGCTCTTTCTAGTTGAATAACTCAAAGGATTTTTCAGTGATTCTTGCTACAAATAGTGTCAAGTTGGCTAAACCTGGAAAAAAGAAACTTGATTAGTTTAGTGCTTTTTTAGATATTAAACATTTTGTGGGATGGACAATTATCCTATGCAGTTACACGATTTAGACAATTTTGTTGTTACACTCAATATAGAGATAGATAGATAGATAGATAGATAGATAGATAGATGGAAATGTCTGTGTGAGTGTTCTTATTTGAGAAATGCATGATAAAGGAATAGGTTTCCAAATAAGATCTAATTGGGCTTATTTTTTTTTTATAAATAGCATAAACAAAGTTGTCCTCACATTCAAAGAGAGAAAACTGAATGTTTGTTTCAAGGAGATTTCATGTTTTCAGATTTACTCGAATTACACGAGTTGCCAGCTTTCAAGGTTAATGTAAGGCATTTGAGGAATTAGTCAGAATCTGGAATATGATCCAACAAAAAGGCTTCCTTGTAAATAAATTCATGTTGGCTTTACATCACTTGTTTTGTGATGGTATCAAATTCTAAAGCTTATAGTAATCTAGTTAGCAGTAACTTTTTTTATAGGCAGAAAACAATGGCAATACAAGGGTCTGATGAAGGGCAGGGTTCAAAAGAATTACTGAAACATTACTCAGACAGAGAACTAAACTTGAAGCCTTTCATCTGTGTCTGCATTCCCATTCTGTAAAGATGGTAAAACTACAAAGGGATAAAGTTTCCAGCATTTAAACACTATCAGGGAATTATCAAAGAATTTCAAACTGAATCCTTTATTTATAGATAGATAGAAAGATAGATAGATAGATAGATAGATAGATAGATAGATAGATGGAAATGTCTGTGTGAGTGTTCTTATTTGAGAAATGCAAGGAATAGGTTTCCAAATAGGAACGAGATTGAAACATTCAGGCTGATAAATGGAATTAATACTGTTTAATTAAAAACAGAGTATTTACTTAAATACATTGTATCTATAAAAATAATGTATAAACTAAAAATATGTTAAATAATTGTCAGACTTAATACATTTCATTATGTATATAATATATATATATATATATATATATATATATATATATATATATATATATATTTATATATATGTATATGTTTACATATGTCACACATTATGAAATGGACAAAGTCTGCATAACAAATGTAAACATATAAACATATACATATACACGTACAAAATATATATAAAAAATGCAACATACACATATAGATATTTTTTAAGACATTTTTTATGTTTATACATTCTTTTTATAGATACAAATATTTAAGTAAATGCTCTGTTTTATAATAAACGATGATGATGATAAACGATAATGGATGATTTCCAAACAATGACAAACTTAATACTTCTCATTTTCACTCTGGTGTGGTCATGTGTGACGTCATGAGCTGCGGTGCGATTTTCACTTCCAGCATCTCGTATGCACAAATTTGTCATTGCTAGGAAATCATCCATGTAAATAAAAACAGACTATCATTATTGTTTTGTCTGTGTATTGTTTAATATATTGTAATGAAATTGTCATCTTTAATAATGGCTAATATATATATATATATATATATATTGAGCACTTTCTAATAAGTACCAGATATAATATATAAATAATTATACATGCTTATATTTATTTATATTTATATACACTTTTCACATATATATATATATATATATATATATATATATATATATATATATATATTCAAATTTATAGCATATGCATGTTATAAAATCACTACAAATGTTACAATTTCGTTTCAACACTATTGGTGTCTTATCAAGTGATGATGTTGAATGGAAAATAAATGGTTTTAAGAGTTCAAAAGCCAACTAAACCCCTCAGTTGGGGAAACTATATTACGTAACCTATGATGACCAATCAGAATACAAGTATATAGTTATTCAAAATAACATGACAATATACTCTAAGTACAATTTTATAGTGCATTAAAGTTTAGATTAAATTAAATTAGAAATCAATATAAAAATTAAATTTTAAGTTAACAGTTGAATTTAAAATCAAAAATTTCAAATGTCAAATTCTTAAGTTAACCGAGCATCAAGTTTAATATTATTTCAAGATTATTCAAAAATGAAACTCGCAGAAAAAATATATTTTATTGTTTTTAGCGATGTGCCAATTTATCAGTTAAGTTTGACATTGATGAAAAAGTATCTCCGATCACTACACATTTTAGATACATGGAAGTCAGAATTCAGATAAAAAAGTAGGTAGGGAAGGGAATTTTCAAATGACAATGATTTTGGATATATAAATTTATTTATGTGTATGCATATTATTATTATTACCAAATTAATAAGAATGTGTACATATGATGGTTTGCTGAAAAGTTCTAAGTCTGACCAAGAAGGACCTTAAAAATTTTGATGGCTGGTCAAAAAAGTGAATCTATCTTAGAACCTTTCAGCAACCGTCCACATCTTGGAATGGCTACAAATATTTATTCTGTTTAAGTTAGTCTGACACAAATCCACTGTAGCTCAGTAAGTACTCACTGGCATTGAATAGTCAGATGTGTTTCTCGTCTATCATGCTCTAACAAACACTAAATAAATGGGTGCATATGTATGCATTCACATGTGATCATATGTTTATTTACTTTAGAGTACATATATGTAGAAGGGATCGGTTTGCTTAGTGTGAAGTCAATCAGGTTTTTTGCGTTTGAAAAGAATAAATTAGAGAAATGTCTGCCACATATTAAGAAACAGTTGACGCACAAACTGTACTGGTTGAATGAATGTGTAAAGTGATTGCCACTTTAAAATGTAATATGGATTAAAAGGATTATCTGCTTGATTTGTGAGAGGATAATCTGTCTCTATTGTCATGAATGCTGAATTTATTCATCAAACAAGTAAGTAGCATAAAAGAAACCTTAGTTTCTGCACCAAAAATGTATATTTGTAGTCATTATTGCACAAAATTTTAATCAAGGTTATTGCTGGAATTCAAAACAATCAAGATAGAATCCAAAGTATGAATATTGATGCCATTACTGAAGACCTGAATGATCTTTTTTCTCTTACCATTTCTCATTTTGGAAGACAGTGAGGTTGACACAAAATGATTTTAACATGTTCTCTTTCTAGCTGAATAACTCAAAGAATTTTTCAGTGATTTTTGCGACAAATGGTGTCACGATGGCTAAACATCTTATCTAGTTCTAGTCCTCTCCATCTGTCATTGGAACAAACATTGATTGACCCGAATGCTGTGATCTATTCTCTCCTTCATTAAGCTTAAATTAAACACTTTTTATCAACCATTACTTTAATACTAAAATCGAGTTGCTTTTCATTGCAACTGTCCAGATTGTCATTTGAAGCCATTAGTTGACAGATTGGCAACAAAGAGTCATATCTAAGCAAGACATGAACTTATAATTTGGGAAACCTGCCTATGCATAACAGCTGCTCTGCCATTTAAGCTACAAATACCAATGATGGATTGAAGATCAAATTTAACAATATAAATCCATTCATTTAAGATATTATTCATTTTTTATTACATTGCAATCCAATATTTTATACAAATAAAAAAATATAATAATTAGAAGGTGAGGATGTCAAAAGATTTTAGCCAAATAGAAGTCTTTTGCATATGTGGAAATATCCTCAAATTTTAAGTCACAAATAGAAATGAAAATAGAATTCAGTTTTCTCTAATCACTTGAAGCAGCCTAGTATCAAAAGTAGTTGATTTAATAATTCTTTTCAGGGTGATAGCTTCACAAACAGCTTCCAAAACCAACTACATTCAGAAAAAAGATATTTGTACATTAGAAAAAAAAAAAATCATTAAATATAATAAATACAAAATGTCTATTGTTTTTTTTTAATAATACATGTTTAAAAGAAGAGTTCCTTCCCAAATATGCCAAATTTAAAATTAATTGTATATAGATTCAAAGCATGAAATTTTGGCCAAAATTTGTGTTGTGTTGTGCCAAACTTTCAACTCACATGTGTCATCATTATGATAGGTGGTGAAAAAAGAAAGTTAAGAGTTCTTTTAGAAATAGATTGTGCCATTATTTTTTAAATAATGTGTTTAGATTAATAATTTTTTATGTATTCAAGAATGTTGTAGCACAATAATTTTTTTTTCTTGTCGCTTATGTTGGATGCTAATGTCTTATAATCTTTGGTCATTTTTTACAAATGGATTTATAAAATTGTTTGGTCAGATGAATAGCATATAAGTCTATATGAAAGAGTGGTTGCTTTATGACCTATATAAGATATACTGTTTGGTTTGGTTTGGTTTGTTTTATGGCATATCAACTTCAATGGGTTATTTAATGCTGACAAAATTTTTATTTCTGGTAATATTTTTTCTTCAAAAATATATAGCTGGTAATAAATTTCTTTTCTTACAAAGTATTTCTGGTATTAAAACCTATTTTTTACACTTTCATAGTGTTTTGACCCCAGTTTGGGGGTCAACTATTTGCCCATACCTGTGACCCTAACAGCTTATCATCATACCCAGGATGGAAGATATACAGTGTTTATTTATTATTTACAGAAATACACTTTCTAGACCAGCAGTTTTCAAATGATGCAGTGTACCTTATAGGTGTGGCAGAAAAGAATAGCAGGGAAATTGGAATAATTGAAAGACAATCAAAGATTTGGAAAGAGTTTCAAAAAATTCATATGCTAAAAATAAATATGATTTCAAAATTTAAAATATTATTATGGATTACTTGTAATTACATGTTGCATGTTCTAAAAATGCAGCCCAGAGAAAAAAAAAGTTTGAGAACTAGACTGTTCCAATTTTTATTCAATCGTTTTAAAAAATCAATTTGAACATCTCTAAGGATAAATGAAAGCCAATGACTAAACCAACAATAATTTATTCAAACAAATAGCATACAAAACTATTTACAACAAGCTGAGTGTAGCAGAAAAGTAATGACAGAATTTCTATTTTTTCTAATCACTTGAATCAGCTTACTGTCAAAAGAAGAAGGATGAAGGTTTCACACACTGCTTTACAAATTTTGTTTCTGGGTACAAATTGCTTACTGTTCTCATAAACCCACATCTTGACAATGTTCTAAGAGTTCTTGATGGGGTTTAAATCTTGAAACATCACAGACATGCTATAATCCTCTCATTTGCAAAACCAAAATTTAAGTATTCATTAGTTGTACTAGCAGTGTGAGTTGAAGCATTATCATGCATGGAAATGGCTTTTTGTTTGAATGTCATTGTTTTCTTCTAAGCTATACCTGAAAGTTGACCTTTACAAATTCACTATAGACAAAGAAGGCCATTCTAATACCATCAGCTGTCTTCCATGGGTCAACAAACTCATTACTTATGATTCTCATGCATCCATCTTCTTGTTGACATCTCAACCAAACAAACTTGGGTTCCTCCTTCAGACATCACTCATTTTATCAAAAGTTAAGGCAACCTCGCACTGGTGAGGGCATATTTTTCTTTAATTAGATTTCTCAAACATTCAGGCTGGTAGCCGAAAATAAAGAAATATAAGGTATAATAAATAAATGGAGCATCTACTCAAATATGGGTATCCACTAAAACTTTTTAAGTTATAAAATCTGTTGGATTAATAAATAAAAATCCATCATCTGTCTACATCTCTGAGATGAGATTATTATGCTTATTTACATTATTTACATTATTCAGACTGCTATCCTCATCTTCATTGCCATATTCACAATGTTTCGCCCATTGTATGCTTCAGCCTTCTTCAGGTGAATGGAATTTCAAACCGAACCCTTTACTTCATCCACCGGGGTAGACTGTTCTCATTCCACGTGCCATGCCTCTTCTGAATATTTCAAGGACACATAGATCAGTGGATAAAGATGTTGATTAGATCCAGTGACTAGACCCAAAAAGTTGTGATTTCAATACCAGGCTACAGCAGTGGTGAACCAAAAATCATGGAAATAACTGAGATATCAGGAAGAGGCATCACATGTGGAGCTAGAACAATATACCCTATTGGACGAAATAAAAGGTTTCGTTCAAAATTCCAATCCCCTGAAGAAAGCCAAAGCATACAATGGCCAAAATGTGAATATAGCAATGTGAAGATGAGGATAACAGTCTAAATAATGTAAATAAAAATCCATCACTTCTTTAGAAATATATACGTGTGTGTGTGTGTGTGTGTGTTGACATGTTCACATTAGGAGTGTAGGCATAAATTTAAAAAATGGGTTTCCTGTTTGACTCATCTAATTAGTTGGACTAAAGTGGTACTGCTTTACACAATTAACTTATAAAATCCCTACAAGATGTTTTTCTTCTCCCCCCAAAAAATGCATACACACATTTGAAGCTCAAGAATTATTTCAAGTTTGAAAGGAGATTAATCACTGATATTACATCATACTTCAGAACTCTGTTGCCTCCAAGGCAAAATTGTGGTTAGCAGAAAATATGATAGCACAATAATCTGGATAAATTCAATGTTTTGACATTGTGATAAGTCAAAAAAATAATTGAACAAAACATTAGATTTTGAAGGCTGATTAATAGTAGCAATAATAGAGCAGAATTAAACCCAAAACATGCATTATTAAGCTTATTTTGATAGCAACAAATAAATTACTAAATAACCCCTAGCCCTTATTAGCTTGGAACCAAAATAATTAATAATAAAAGAAAAATTAAAAGTTAAGCAATATAAAATTCAAATAAGAATGGTAAATAACAATAAAGTGTGTGTGTGTGTGTGTGTGTGTATTTTTAATCGTTTTACTCCAAGCATTGTTGATAGCTATCTATAGAAGAAATTTATTGTAATCTTCTTCTCCTTTGTAATTATAATATAATTGGTTTAATTCTTCTTCTTCTGTGTGCTATGCCCTTTCAGGACATTGGTAGTCATGACTCTCCAAAATTTTCTATCCTTTGTAGCTCTTAATAAATCTTTTTGTTATCTTTCTAAAACCCTGTTCTGAAATACATTTACACAAGCTCACTAGATAGTTTATGCATTGTTTTCCTCTGTTCCTCTTGCCTTCAACCTGTCCTTTGAGTATCAAACTTTCCAAGCCCTCTTTCCTCATTTCCTCATTATGTTTCCTAAAAACTTCAACTGTTTTATCCTGGTGTTAAGTATAAGTGTGCTTTTGGTTTCCATTGCTTCTTAATTTGTTTTTGTCATTTGAATTCTTGTTTATTTTTCATGTATAGATCAGATTAGATCCATTTCAGATCTTATCAGAGATCAGTTCTGAATTAAAAGAGATGAATTAAAATAGCTTTGGGTACTGGAAAATGTTAATCTAAATTAGAAAATATATGATTCAACCAACTGCAGTATAAAACTTCAATTACATAAACCAGAGAAAAAATACAATTTTTAATGGTGATTTCTCAGGCTGATGTTTTCCACTGGCATGAAATAGAAAAATTATATTGAATCAATTGCTAAGTCTGCCTCTAGGAAAAGTTGTTCACTGTGTTGTGCTAGACAATCTTTCTCATCTGAATCTATCTTACATATTTATAAATCAACTGTTGGTCCATGCTTTGAATATTGCTGCCACATATGGTCTAGTGCTCCAGCTATATATTTAGAGATTCTCGATAAAATCTAAAGAAGAATCCGCAATGTCAATGGTTCTGACCTAGCGTCTCAGCTTCAGTCACTTTCCCACCACCGTAATGTAGCCTCCATGTGTCTTTTCTATGAATATTTTCATGGCAATTGTTCTAAACTTTCCTCAATCGTTGTTTTTTATTTTCCTCCTCTACAGACAAAAAATTATACATATGGGGACTAGATAGGATTTCACAAAGACTTTGAGGTATCATGGTGGATATGGTAAGAATGGCCAGTAATTGTGGCTGGCTAGGTTTAATTATAAGACAAAAGAAGTCCAGCCTTTCCCAACTATTCCTTTTGGGTTTATATCACATTTTTGAACCTTTACAAAATAAATATTGCTTTCTTCTATGGTATCTAGACTTTATGAATTTAAGTACTGTGCTATTGGCAACATTTTCTCACAGTTAATTTAATTAGATGTCCTTAAGCACTCAATTGCTGATACCCTGATGAATGGATGGAGTGATTCCCAGAGAGTCCATCAGTGAAATTCTGAAGTCGGGATGCTGAAAGAAACATCAATCAGCTAAGTGACAAAGCTTTTACTTGCACTAATTCTCTTTCCCTCTCTGTACATATATATATATATATATATATATATATATATATGTACTCTTAAGGTGTGCTATATTTATGGAATAAAGTGCTCAATATCGGAGATAGAGTGTGTGTGAAAATATAAAAATGAACATTGAAATCAACACTTAGAGGCGACAGGCTGTTTCATGCTAGACGCAATCGTCGCCTCTAATGTTCACTTTTATATTTATATATATATATATATATAGATATATATATATATATATAACTTTATATTTATATATATATATATATATATATAATGTTCACTTTTATATTTATATATATATATATATGAAGAAATATAGTCTCTAATGTTCACTTTTATATTTATATATATATATAACTTTTATATTTATATATATATATATATATAATATTTACTTCTATATATATATATATATATATATATATATATATATATATATATATATATATGAAGAAATATAGTCTTAAGATGTACTATATTTATGGGATAAAGTGCTCAATATCAGAGATAGAGCATGTGTAAATATAAAGGGAACTTAGAAGTCAACACTTAGAGGCGACAGTCTGTTTCATGCTTTACAAAATTAATATTACTTTCCTCTATGGTATCTTGACTCTATGAATTCAAGTGCTGTACTAGATTGGCGGCAAAGTCTCATCAATTCACAATTAAATTGCCTAGATGTAACTGTAAGTTCTATGCTAACATTTTCCTTTCTCGCACTTCTCGTTTGTAGAACTCTCTTCTGCCTTCATGCGTTCCAGTCAACTTTGATCTTCAGAAATTTAAATTATCTTCTGTCTTCTTAATTTTTATTCTTTTATTGTTCTTGCTCCTTAATAATGTTTTCATTTTCTTATATTCTTTCAGACACAGTAATCCCCCTGCATCTTAGTGGATTTGTTGCCTTGCTTGCAGTGAAATGACTGAAAAATGTATTGCCAAAGACAATACAAGCCTCATACAAGCATACAACAATGTGTGCATGTGTATGTGTTTATTTTTATTTTTGTTTGGTTAAATACAAAATAAATAGGTGGGTAAGTTATTTTTATTTTTGTTTGGTTAATAATATGAAATAAATAGGTGGGTAAGTTATAGAACATCTGCCAAAGTGACGACTCATGAGACAATAGAGCTGGTATGTGTGAAGCTTGAGACTCTGGCAAAAACACAAATGACAACACAGAAACCTCAAGAGTGTCATTTATTTTTAATTAAATCATTATTTAAAAAAAACATAATTACAACTTTATATAAATAAAAATAGATGTAAAATGAACTAAATCTGTATAAATTATTATAAAAGATAGATAGATAGATAATGAAGAGACTAAGATAGATAATAAAAAGATTAAGATAGATAGATAGAAACATAAGGAAGAGACTGTAATAGATAATGAAGAGACTAAGATGGATAGATACATAGATAATGAAGAGACTGAAATAGATATATAAATAATGAAGAGACTGATAGATAATGAAGAGTGAGATAGATAGATACAGAGATAATGAAGAGACTGAGATAGATAGATAGATAGATAGATAGATAGATAGATAAGGAATAGACTGTTTTCTTACAATTAATGGTTAGTCCTTCTCATTTTCCTTTACTAACTTGTCTAGGATTTCCTGAAGTTTTCCTTCCGTGTCTGTCATCAGCATATATTATGCTGTCATCTGCATAATATATTATTATTATATTGTTAGGATTGTGTTCATCAATAATAAATCATGGTAGGGCTTCTAGTTTTCTTATTTCTAAATTAAATAATGCAGTGTATTTTTACAGTTCATTCTTCTATTCATATGCAACTGGCTTGTTCCCAGCAAATGTTCCAGATTATTCTAATATTCTTTACCAAATAAACTCAAGGTTTCTGAGTGGTATCTTACATTGAAACTCCTTGTTACACAAAAAGGCATGGTTATTTGTGCAAGTAAAAATTTGACCAAAAAGAAATCATGCTTTTAAATTTTTTTATGAATTTATTCTTATCTTCATTTCTTATCCAAATTCTTAGCTTTGATTAAGTGACTCTGAAAGTAAATTAAATAATCTTTTTATTCCATAATTTATTATTTCCAGTAATTCATTCTTCTCATATTGCATTAAAAACTGTTTCCATTAGAATATTTTCATTTTTATTAGGCTAAGTTGGTTGGTTGTTTGACTTTGTTTAGTGGCATATCAACCTCTATGGGTTATTTAATGCTGAGATTTGAAACACAATTTTATGGCTTCAACTAAATATATTTTGAATGCAGTTGTATGTCTTCAACTACATATAAAATGTTTGGTTGGTTATTTTGTTATAAAATGTATTGTTGGTCACTTTATTATAAATATGTATTGTTGGTAAATTTTTATATAAAAATGTACTTGTGATATTTTTACTATAAAAATGTATTTTTATACTTTCATGGTGTTTTTTTTTTTTGTTTAGGAGATCACTATTTACCCATAGATGGGACCCTAACCAGTACTAAGACTCCGGGTTAGAGTGGACCTGGGAACAACAACAATTAAGAGGCCTTGCTGCCAGATGTAGTTCATCATCATACCCAGAACTTATTAACCTAAATTAAACTTACTTTACCATTTATCAAAAAGTGTAGGAATAGGATTACATATTTGCCAAAGGCATGGCTGGTACCAAAATATTTTTATTAAGATAAGATTGGAGCCAAATCTCCTAAAGATATGTGGAGGGCAAGTAATGGCCCAGACATGAAAAAAAAATAAAAACGAATTTGCAGAGATTTACTGTAATTTAAAAATGAGAAAAGATGAAGTTAAAGTAGACAAAGTATTGGAGCTAGTCTGTTTGCCACTTTCACTGAGTTCAATCCTGATTGGGTACCCCATACTTGTTCTAGAACTAAACTTAGCTTAGTAAATGACAATACAAGAGAAACAGAGTTTGATCTGTAATCTAAGCAGAAAATTTGCATAGATTCTTTTTCTTCTTTATGTGTCATGTCCCCTCAGGATGTTGGTGATCATGGCTCTCCACAATTTCCTGTCTTTTGTAGCTCTTAATAAGTTTTGTCTTTTTGTTATTTCTCCTAAACCTTGTTATTTTCTCCTTAAACACACTAAGTAGGTTATGCATTGTTTTCCTCTGTCCCTCTTGCCTTCAATCTGTCCTGTGAGTATCAGATTTTCTAAGCTCTCTTTCTTCATTATGTACACTAGAAATTTCAACTGTCTCTTCCTGATGTTGCTCTTTAAAATATATAATCATTTCTCTGAAATGTATACTAAAGCAATTTATTGTTTTTATTTTTATGCTTATTTCATTGTATCTCATATATGATTTTGTTTGCAATACTGTAAACCTACTGTGGCCTGTGTTAATCTTTTTAACCCTAAAAAAAGGACAATTCTGATTTTAAGCCAGCCACAATGACCTCTATTCGTTTGATCCTAGAAGGGGACCATGTAAACCTATGGAAACCTACAAACATACACATAGAAAGTACTATTATAGTCTCATCCTGATGTAAAACAAAATAGATAAAAGTAATGGAAGCATTAATAATCAAAAAGAAAAAGCCAACTCTTGATAATGTTAACTATGAACATGGCCACAACGTACTGACCGTGTTTGGAAAATAAAAAAACATTCCTATCACTATAGAGACACATATAAAAATCTACATATTCAGTTAAAAATAAAAAAAAAAATCATTCATAATGACTAATAGAATAATTGAAAGTGCTCAGATATATAGAACATTCAAACAGTTCTTACACACATCATGCCCAGAAAAAGCATTTATATGACTAAAGAAAAATTAAGTAAAATGTCTAATCACTGTACATTGTCAGTCGCCTTTAATAGAACTTGTATATATATATATATATATATATATATATATATAATCAGGAGTTAAATATTAAGACAACTTTTGAAGTGAATTATCTGTGGAGCCAAGTATTTCAGTTTGAGAAATCGAATGAGTGTGTAAGTATTTATAAGTAAATTGTTAATCTAGTGGAAAGTTCTAACTATTTATAGCTTATTGGATATTCTGTATATTTGAATTCTCTAAATATTTGTTAAGAATTTTAATTATATTTATATAATTGTTTTATTTTAATATCCCGGTTAACAGTTTTTTTGTATTTCTTTTGTGAAATACAATGTTTTATATATATATATATATATATATATATATATATATATATATATATATATAAAAAAACGCTAACAATCTCCAAACATAAATAATACCTACTAGACACATACACACAAACATATATACATTATAATTCAAATCCTGCACAGATAAGCTAGAATTATGGTGCACTTACACACATAAATTATACACATGAACACTACTTGACGAGTCAAATGCACATGAAATCTGGTTAACCAATGAAAATCAAACAACACAAAAATAAGAATACCAGAAATATTTTTTTTCATATCTCATTTTCTGATGAAGCTTTAATAAAACTGAAACATGTTAGATTTATAAACATTTCCTATTTGTTCTTTATCATATATATATATATATATATGTGTGTGTGTGTGTGTGTGTGTGTGTGTGTGTGTGTGTGTGTGTGTGTGTGTGTGAAAAGTGTGTGTATATAAATATAAACATAAATATATATATATATATATATATATATATATATATATATATATATATTATATATTATATATATTATTATTTATATATTATATATAGTACTTATTAGAAAGCACTCAATATCAGAGATAGAGCTAATATATTTGGTTGAATTGATGTGAGTTTGTGACCCTGGGTTTCACGCTTTTGCGATCGTCAGAAGTGTGAAACCCAGGGTCGCAAACTCACATCTATCATTCAACATATAATATATATATATATATATATATATATATATATATATTGTGTATATTTAGGTAGCATATTTTTCATTCAAACAGGTTTGGTTCAATAATTTAGACATATGTCAATTAGTTTTCATTATGACCCTTTCAAGTTCACGGATTATTTTTTGCTAAATTTAGGAAAGTGAGTAATAAAAATCTCAAAATTTTCTTTCGAGCAGGTTAATTTAACACATGAACCTTTGAACTTTGAAATCTAGAACACTGAATAAGCAGTAAAAAAACAAACAGTAGAAATGTTTTAAATCCACAGAAACATATATACATACTCACAGACAACTTAACACCTGAAGATAGTCTCAAATGCGATTGAAATTCTCTGATAAAATAAAAACTACTTGAAAGATTTTGGTATTTTTTCTTACTCAATTTTCTAAATCAACCAAAAAATGAATCTGTGAACTTGAAAAGATCACAACAAAAACTAGTTAACATGATATGTCTAAATTATTTAACCAAACCTGTTTGAATATATATATATATATATATATATATATAGATAGATAGATAGATAGAGAGAGAGAGAAAGAGAGAGAGAGATGACTGCTCCCTCATATCTGAAGATGCCAGTCTGCTAGAGCAGCTAGCTAATCCCCATTGCAGACACCTGCATTTGTGTTTGTTCAACATCTGCAGAGCCCAGCTGTGTTTTATGCTGCAATTAGGCTGAGCCGACATTAGCTACAGTTTCTGAGATAGAGCGCATTATCTAGCATGATTAACAGTCTGAGCAAGGCCAGCACCCTCAAACACTCGGTCATGATGACTTGTGACTTTGTGCTAGCACAATTACCATTGGCTCCCAAAGGTTCCATCTGCCCAATTTCACTCACAAGGCTGGGGTCATGCCATTGTATTGTTTTCAGACATTTTCCAAAGTTCCCCCATGCAGATTCAGCTCTTCCAGACCAATAACATCAGGAAGTCACTTGTCTGAAAAATTGACCCTCATGAGATTCAAACCTGGGTCTCATGGTCAGAAAGCCCATATATATATATATATATATATATATATATATATATATATATATATATATATTGGTTCTACCAGCAAAATTGTCCAAATCATGTGAAAGTAAAATTGTCCAGTTGTCAGATTAAGCTTTTACCCGTTGTAGAATGGGGCCACCTGTGAGTGACAAGCATGGTAGCCAAGAAATGAAAAGAGACATTGTACCAAATCAGACATCTCAGTTCAACATTAGTGCAACTGAACACATTAGTGAATGCACTGTACATCAGTTTTCATAGTTGTTGACCTTGACAAGGCTACCATTATTGGCACAACAAAATCAATTACTTCACTTCAACTGGGCCAAAGAAAATCACTATTGGAGCATGAAAGACAAAACTGCTAAACTGAAAATTTAAAAAAAATAAAATTACACTGTATAATTTTCACTCTCTAGTAGGTAAATAAGTAGTGTAGCTGTGACAATATAGTGGTGACCACGATGGCAATATTTAACACCATTTGATCACAGAATGATTTTTGGGGCCAGGAAGATAGGCACTCTATTTTCAAAGAGGAAACTGCTCAAGGTTTGTCTTAGGTCACAGTAAGAAGGATATAACAGGAATATGTAAATTCCTTGCTACATGTCAGTAGGCATTTTTTTTTACAATGATGTTTACCCTTTACAAAGCCTAAGACTAGAGAATTACAGAGTAAGATGTGCAGATTATGGAAATATGTGGGAAAGATAATGGTTAACCTTAGACTTGAACAGGTTAAGATTCTAGTGATTGGGAAAGCATCCAATTGAGAGTCGGTTCCACAATACAGAAGTTCATTACTGGCATTGTGATGCAAGAATGGGACCACAGTTGACTGACAAGGATGGCAGCTGCCAAAAAAAAACATTGTATCAAATCCCATCCCAATTCAATGTTAGTGCCCTTTCAACCCATTAGTCAATACTCTGTACAGCATACACTGCATTTTGTAGTTGTTGACAACAAGGATTTTATGATTAACGCCACTACATCAGTTACTGCACCTCACCTGGTCAAGATAATATCTCCATTGGACCAGGGAAGACTGGTTTCATGTCTTTAGATGGTCCGAATTGAACTAAATTTCAATATGGAACCTTTGTTCTAAGAGAAGTTGATCTGTGGTGTCCCCAATATATACTGAGCTAACTATAAAATATATGCGGCATGACGGTTCTTAGCTGCAAATGTCAAAATTGTCAGAACATTTGTCATTGTCTCCCATCTGATCTTGTGCGAGCTTATGGCCACATCGTGTTGGAACACCGGTTCCCGTACAATTACCAAAGTTAAGTAATATTGGGCGTGGTCAGTACTAGGATTGGTACCCACTTAGGAATACCAGGTGCTGTAAGTCTTGGATGTGCAGGTAGTGTAATCGATAATGGTTCGGAATTATAGATCAGAGAATCAAATTCCAATTCCAGTTGGTTTCCTTATATTCACTTATGTACAATATACTCTTGGGAAAGGAATGATTTTCTCTTCTCCCCTACCCCAAGCTGTTGGCTAATTAGTAAAAATTGTAACTTGTATCAATAAAATCATTATTATTATGTTTATTAAATTCTTACAATCTATAAATATTTTCTGTCTTTTTAATAACCTGCAAAAGGTTGATAAGCCATAAAAAACGAACAAATCAATTAATCAGTGATGGCCCTGTGTCAGACTAAACGAAACTTCATGAAAAATTAAGATTTTAAAAACTGATATTCAAGATAAATACATCGTCGACATAATCAGAAGACAAAATTCTGACTTAGTTTTTACTGACCAGTTCGGGATGTATGGGTGGGGTAATGGGTAGCAGCCTGCAATGAGAAATCAGAGAGACAAGGTCGAATTCTAGTCGGGTTCGTTATATTCACTTAGGTAAAACTACCCTTAGGAAATGTATGAATCCATCTCCTATCCTCAGCTATGGATTAAATAGTAGAATTTGTAGCTGGAAAAATCATTGTTATTCTCAAAATCATTGTTAACGTTTTTTACGGCTTATCAACCTTTAGTAAAAAAAAAAATAATTCATACAATACAAAATACATTTCGGTTTTTAATAATACATAAAGTGTTAATAAGCCATAAAAACAAATCAATCAACTAATACTGATCAGTTAAGTCCTCGTAAAATTTCACTTGTAATATTAATCAATTTTTTTTCACAAAGGAAAACTGTCTGTCATAATATTTTCCTGTTAGCAGTTTGTGCGGTCCCCTGAACTAACTATCGATGGCTTGTACGCCTAACATGTTAACCAATTCTGACTTCCCTTTGACTGGTCAGTACAATACTCGTAAAATTGCACCTGTAATATGACTCTGTTTATTCGCATACTGTCTTATAAAGGTATTTACCAGAAACCTTTCTTAAATGCACATAGACATACCAACACATTGGCATATGTTCAATTACTCATACGCACATACATTCGTTCACATTTATAGGTTCACATACCAAGGCCTGATAATTCACAGTCAGTTAGTCTTCAATTATGAGAAAAAGAAAATTGCCTTTCGGAAAGCAATTTAAATATGCAAGTCGGTTCTTGGATGAAATGTCAGTCAAGCATCGGCCATTGTTAAAGGCCCTGGCTGTTTGAGAACAGATCTTAAAATATACAGAATGTAGAGACAGCCGCTGACTAGTGGCGACAGAGTTTAATCATAGCCTATGGCCTTGCTGCCAGGCAAGTTGAGGGGGGGGGTCTATAACTGGAAAAAATTTCAACAATTCAAAAACTAATAACTTCATCAAAAACAGAAAAAAATAAAGACAGCCAATACTAAGTGATGAAAAAATGTCCGTGTCTAGTTTGCTTGTTTACTTTAAGCGTTGCTATTTAAATCGAGTATTTTTTTTCTCCACTGAGCAAATATACTTTGAGAAGTGAATACTTAAAAGAAGTTATAGCCAAGCTTAAGTGCAAAAGTTATCTAAACGTTATAGTAAAAAGAAAATAAACGCAATGTGGGTTTTGAGCATCCGGGCAATTTTAACTGTGTACGGGGTGTTATGAGAACCCGAGCCATTTGAACTGTGTGCGGTATGTTTTGAGCACCCGGGCAGTTTGAACTGTGCACAGTGGGTTTTTAGCACCCGGGCAGTTTGAACTATGCACGGTGGGTTTTGAGCACCCGGGCAATTTAAACTATGTACAGTGAGTTTTGAGCACCCATATAATTTGTACTGTGTACAGTGTGTTTTGGGCAACTTAAACTGTGTACGGTGTGTTTTGAGCACCTGTTAAATTTAAACAGTGTACAGTGTGTTTTGAGCACCCGGACCAATTGAACTGTGTATGGTGAAATTTAAGCACACAATCAATTTGAACTGTGTACGGTGAATTTTGAGCACCCGGACAATTTGAACTGTGTAAGGTGGGTTTTGAGCACTCGGGAATTTGAACTATTGCTTTTCTTCATTAGACATGAGCTATTACAAATTCAATTTTTCGTACGTATTTTCGTATATATATATGTATATATATATATATATATATATATATATATATATATATATATATATATATATATATATATAGGCATGTCTGATTGAATAAATTACAAACATTATGTAATATACACTACAGATCCTCGAAGCAATCTACATTAAAAAAAAAATTGAAGCTGACACTGAATAAAATCAGCTACGAACATAATACTGTAATAATGTTCTGAGATGCCCATAAAAAGAACAGTTTTCACGCTTTAATACACTCTTGACCATGAAATTCCGACATAAAAGAAAAAATTCCATAATGGATAACTTTTCACATTCTAATGAACGCGAAAGCAGAACTGTCAGCTGTTGCATCTAAACGCAAAAGAAAAAAATCAGTAATGAATAGCTACACATAGTTTTTGCCTTACCAGTTGCATCACTGAGGATGATCTTAGAAATAGAAGGAAAGTACTTGGGAAATAAAAGTGATTCTCACTGTTACAGTGCATTTCTTGCCTAATTTGATTGAAATATAGGGAAAAATATCAGTGAATATGAAAGGATTATGATAAAAATAAGCAAACATAATATTTGCATTTTATTCAGACATGCGTAAAGAAAATTTTTTGCCTAAATACAGACACACACACATATATGTAGGTATGTGTGTGTGTGTGTGTGTGTGTGTGTGTGTGTGACAAATTGTAAGACACAATGGAAAAAGTTTGGGACTTGGGACTTCATTGATGACGTTTTAACGGATAAAACACGTCACAAATAATTTTTCTATTTTGTCTTACAATTTCCTCAATACTTTTCTTCATATATAAAAATATATATCAATAAATATATATCAATAAATATATATCAATAAATATATATATATATATATATATATATTAATAATAGATATCCATTTTTCCACACTAGTAAATCTCTGAGTTTCAAGCA